>JASSKH010000009.1:8421071-8787594 GCA_031763025.1 Macrocystis pyrifera | reverse complement strand
GTGTCATACGAGATCATGCAGAGCGTACATCTCCCACCCGGCAACACGAGCTAGATCATACAGATCGTACCGATCATACAGATCGTACCGATCATACACATCATATAGATCATACACATCATACATATCAGACGGGTCCGGGATCTATCCATCTACGTATCTGCCCTAAAAAATCTAGTATCATTCATCTGATGAGTGATAATCGATGATCTGTTGTGAAAGGTTTGCAGTGTTTTTGAAGCTGCAACAACCGCACCTTCGTTTTCGAGGACGAACGACTCCCAAAACTATGGCAGGAATTACATCTTCTCTCTCCGTGTTATCTCTTCACCTCCTGCCCTCCCCCTCTCTCTCTCCCTCCTCAACCTCACCCGACCCCATCCCCCCCCGGCCGTTCTCTGCCTGGCAGCATGTCTTCTTATCTAGGAATATATCTCCCTCTCTCCCCCCCCTCCCCCCCCCCCCCCCCCCCCCCTCCCCCCCCCTCTCTGCTTCCCTCCTTCCCTCTCTCCCCCCACCCCCCCTCCCCCCCCCCCCCCCCCTCCCCCCCCCCCC
The DNA here is from genome assembly GCA_031763025.1 of Macrocystis pyrifera. Classification (NCBI taxonomy): domain Eukaryota; class Phaeophyceae; order Laminariales; family Laminariaceae; genus Macrocystis; species Macrocystis pyrifera. The sequence continues at coordinate 8,787,039 of JASSKH010000009.1, read as the reverse complement.
CCCTCCGTCCCTCCCGCCCTCCCCCACCCCCCCCCGTCTCCCTACGGCCATACATGACATGGATACACCTCCTTCTTCTCCCCCCCTTCCCTCCTCCCTTGCTCCCCCGCTCCATCCTGAAAGGGATGCGTGATCAATGGTTAAACGACTAAGGCGAGCAAAAAATGAGGACGCCACCCCTTCCCCACCCCTCCCTCCCTCCCTCCTTGCCCCCTTCCCTTCCCCCCTCCCTAGCTCACGATGAAGTTGTTGAGCTTAGCGGCGGCTTTCCTCTGCAGGACAGCCGGCACGAGCCAAGCGCAGTGCCAGAACGCCTTCCCTTCCCACCGGACAAAGTACTCGCGCCCGTTGTAGGGGGACTCAATTTCCTTCAGTTTCAACGCCTTCGATGGGTGGGAAACCCTTAACACATACCAGGTAACATGTATATATGCAAAAGAGAGAAGCGGTGATGGAAAAACGGTGCGGGAGGGAAGGAAGGAAGGGAGGGGGGGGGGATTTGCATCGAATTCGATCATAAACCAAGCCGCAGGTTTTGGTTAATACCTGGTAAATATTTGATTGTACTGGTACGCACTAGTGCAGCGAAACTTACGGAGATCTGGTTCCAAGCAATCTGTACCCAAAATGTGGCTGAAGCGATGCAGCACAAGGCATCCCTGAAATGTGCGAGAGAGAGTTATGAAGAAGCTCGAAGAGAGACATGAGCGAGTATCAAAAGGCAAACAGTTGCAGAGGGAGAAAAAACAGTACAGAGAGAGAGCGTATTGAATGGCCGGGAGCCTCCTACCGCAGGAGGAAAAACGGACATTTTGCCAGATGTGAGGTTACTACCCGCCCAATCCCCTCCCCCCTCCCACCCTGTTCTATCCCACCTCATCCCATCCCATCCCATCCGGTCCCATCCTACTCCATCCCATCCCATCCCTCCCATTCCATCCCATCTCATCCATCCCACCCCATTCCATCCCATCCCATTACATCTCATCCTACATCCCATCCCATCCTATCCCATCTCATCCCATCCCATCCCATCCCATCCCATCCCATCCCATCCATCCCATCCCCTCCCACTTCACACAAAAAACAAGGACGGTACGGGCACGGTACCTTGTTAGCCCTGAAGGCGTTTACCCTTTCCAAGCGCACGGCCAGTTCCTGCGGCTTGTGCGTCCGGCAGTGCAAGATGGTCTCAACCTTACCGTTGCAGACGGCAGCAAATATATACAGGGAGTGAGGTAGGGCGGGAGGTGGTTGGGGAGGGGCGGAAAGGGGAAGGGAAAGGGAAGGGGAAGGGAAGGAAAGGGAGGGTAGGCGCGTGCTTATTGGTTGTTTGCCGAACGTAGTCATTTGACCGTTGACCACGCATCCCTTTCGGGGTAAGAGGAAAGACTCAGGCACGACAAATTGCTCATGAAATAACAAAATCCCCAGACACGCCGCATAATGGTGTGCAGTCAAAACCCAGGCACGGCGCAGATGACGACGCAATGCATCCATCTCTGGTCGCTGCCTCTCTTTCTCTCTTTTCCTGGCCGCTTGACTGTCCGTCTGTCAGTTCAGTTTGTTTCTATGTATCTCATTGCAGTCTGTATGTCTTGTCTCTATCTCCCCCCCCCCCCCCCCCCCCCCCCCCCCCCCCCCCCCCCCCCCCCCCCCCCCCCCCCCCCCCCCCCCCCCCCCCCCCCCCCCCCCCCCCCCCCCCCCCCCCCCCCCCCCCCCCCCCCCCCCCCCCCCCCCCCCCCCCCCCCCCCCCCCCCCCCCCCCCCCCCCCCCCCCCCCGGTCGGTCATACGACTACGGCCATGCATGAGATCGAGTACATCTCTCCTATCGAGTACAACCCCCCCCCCCGCTCCTCTACCCCTCTCTCTGGCAAAACCGTTGCGTCCGTTTCGGGGCACCAGTGCAGCGCCAAACGCCTGCATAACAAAATGAAACTCTTCCCTCTTCCCTCCGCATCCCCCCCCACAACAAAAAGAAATGCCCCCCCCCCTCCCCCCCCCAAAAAAAAAAAAAAAAAAACTGTCCCCCCCCCCCCCCCCCCCCCCCCCCCCCCCCCCCCCCCCCCCCCCCCCCCCCCCCCCCCCCCCCCCCCCCTCGGCTTCCAACCCCCCCCCCCCCCCCCCCCCCCCCCCCCCCCCCCCCCCCCCCCCCCCCCCCCCCCCCCCCCCCCCCCCCCCCCCCCCCCCCCCCCCAACTCCCTCGGCTTCCAAAAACAGCAACTCCCAAACATTCCAAGCAAAAGCAAGAGTAAAGGCCAAGATGCAAAAAAAAAAAAGCGCGGCACCTTAAGCTCCTCCCTATCGATGCACTCGGAGCACATCCAGTGAAAGTTTTCCGGGTCCGGAACACTGCGAGGGAGACAAAACCAATCGGAAACAAGCAGCGCGGCGGCGGCGGCGGCGGCGGCGGCGGCGGCGGCTGAAGAATGAAACAGGATTCATCCCACAGCAGTGTTTTTCTTCGCGTAAATCGGCAGAACACTTCGACATCGGTTAGTCTCCCCAAGCGAACAACTACCGGCTGGGCTCCTTCGAGTGAGCAAACTACCCGGTTGGGCTCCTCAAGCGAGCAGCTGCTGGACAGCTAGCACCAGCACGATATTTTTTTGCCAGCGTACTTCTCGTCTGTTCTAGAACTAGTGTACACACAGCAGCGCATAAAAAAAATATCGGTCAGGGTGTGCGCGCGCGACAAAAAACTGTTTCGAACGTCATTTTTCGGGTGATGAGACGTTTGGAGCTCCTCGTGCGAGGGCACCACCCCTACAAGGCACCCCCCCGCATTCATTGATCGCCCCTCCTCAATTTTTTCCCGTCCAGGGAGTGCCACCATTACGGGGAACCATAGTAAACAGGACCAAATATTGTTAAAAGTAAAAATAGTTAAATATATAGGTTTTTATGTACACCGAAGGTCCTATTAACTATGGACCCCCGTAATAGTACTTGGTACATCAAGTTGAGGAGACCCCTTAGTCGTTCGTGCGTAAATGTTTTTTTCACAGCGATACTCTTTACGGGGGGGGCATATTAAATAGGACCTACGGTACAAAACGAAAGCCTGTATGTTTACCTATTTTTACTAACAATATTTGGTCTTATTTACTATGGCCCCCCCGTAATATTAATAAAGTGAGCAGGCCGTAAAACTTGGCCTCCGCCCGGCCCCCTACACACCTGTCGAGGCACGAGGAGTGGAAGAGGCGGTAGCACTGGTGGCAGCGGATGTCGGTGTCGCGCTTGCCCTCGTCCAGGCAGATCGAGCACATGCCCAGGCATTTTTCGCAGAGGTAAAACTCCGCGGGGACCCTGCGCGTGACGCGTCGCGTGCCGGGATCATTAACAAGACATGTGCGACAAGCGCGACCGGGGGTGCACGCATAAACATTTGGTTGTAGGTTTGTTCCTCGTCGCGCGTCGCGTGGTATCACAGGGACTGCAAAGGGAGTCGGGGGGGGGGGGGGGGGGGGAGGGGAGGTACTCGTGCTCATGCACGGCCGTAGTCGTATACATGACAATAGACCCTAGCACAATGCCGGGAGGGAGCATGTCCGGTTTCCACCAACGAGACAGACATTACTTGCACCAAGCTTTGCGAAGCGCCGCGAGGTGTAGGGCGAGTCGCATGAAGGGTGGGCTGCATCGTACTGGGGCGGGTGGGGGGGGGGGGGGGGGGAGGGGGGTAGCGTGAGAGGGAGGGACGACGGGGCAAAACAAACACCACCGCTGTCGTCTAAGCGACGACGGTATTTTGGGGGCGATTGTTGGAGCGATGTTCACAGAACAAACAAAAAGAGACGCAAAGCAAAGCAAAAAACCGACGCTGATGCGACGGGGCGCGGGTACGGGTAATAAGACACACCGGCGGAACCCCCCCCCCCCCCCCGCCCAGAAAGTTGCAAAAATTTCGGCGGCATCAGCCGCCGCCATAAATATACCGCCGGAGGGAACGCGGACCAGGGGCATCACGCTTTTGATCGGAACAACCGCCAGGGTAATTACTTTTATGAAGCACACGCTAGCGACGCACCACCAACAACGCCGCAAGAAAAAACGTCGTCGTCGGCGCCGACAGTAAAAGTCCGAAACGCAACACACAACCAGCGATAAAAAAAAAAAAAATCGCGAAAACTAGCAACAACATAAACAAAGCACCAGGTAGCAAAAAAAAAACGGAAAAATAAAAACCAACGCCGAAACGAAAGCCAAGAACAACCATCAACAGAAAAAAAAAAAAAAAAAAAAAACGAAAAAAGAAAATTAATAAAATCACGGACAAGTCAAAACGTGAGCACGCACGCTAAAAAAAAAAAAAGGCAAAAAAACAAAACACCGGTCAAGACTAAAACCTGTTGACCCTGCTACTATTACGGGGGTCCATAGTTAACGGGACCAAATTTTGTTAGTAAAAATAGGTAAATATATAGGTTTTTATGTATACCACAGGTCCTATTAACTGTGGACCTCCGTAATTCCACCCCAGGGGAGCCACCGACCAACATGTCCTTCACGAGGTCATGTACGACCCATAGCATGCACGATCGAGTTATCGAAGGCAGTCCGCAAATATGCTATATGTACCGCGTGATTTTTTTTTACGAAATCCTCGACTTCGATCGTACACCTGAGGTGAGTTTTTCCTTTATCTTTTATTGTTTGAAAAGAAAAAAACAAGAGTTGAAAGCAGGATAATACAAAAAAAAACAATTCGCAAACCCCCCCCCCCCCCCCCCCGACAAAATAGTATAACTCACTGGATCATCGGCGGATCCGCGCACTCCAGGTGCACCGCCGCCACGCAGTTGTCGCACACCACCAGCACCCCGTCCGACTCGCACCCGGGCTTGATGCAGTCCGCCACGTTCTCCGGCTCCTCGTCGTCCGAATCCCACGCCGCCGCCGCCGCCGCCGCCTCGGCCGCCGCCTGCGCCGCCTGCGCCGCCGTCGCCGCCGCGACCGCCGCCGCTTCCGCCGCCGCCCTCCCCGCCGCCCCGCCCCTCCCTCTCCCTTTCCCTTTCGCCTTTCCACGCTGCGAAGCCGACGTCGGTGGTGGTGGTGGTGGCGGCGGCGGTAGCGGCTCCTGCGGCTCCTCGTCTTCCTCCTCCTCCTCCTCCTCCTCTTCCTCGGACGTAGACTGAGCGTGTATCTGCCATCCGGCGGCCTCGGCGGCGGCGGCGGTGGCTCTCTTCGGCCTAGTCCCCGACGCCGCAGTTCTCGGCCTTGCGCCCCCGGTAGCAACGGCGGCGGCGGCGGCGGCGGCGGCGGCGGCGGCGGCGGTCGGGCTCGGCTGCTTCTTTCCCCGCTTTCTGGCCGGGCTCGACTTCGCCTTACTTGGTTTAGCCTTGGCCTTAGCCCTCGGCTTGGCCTTCGCCGCCTTAGCACCCGCGGTGACTTTAGTGCCCTTTGCTTTCGGTTTAGATTTCGCTTTCGTCGAGGGTGCTGACGGCTCGTCGACGCTTGTTGCTTCGTCGTGGTCGCCGGCCCCGTTAGCGCCCCCGCTAGCGCCGCCACCGTCGCCTCCGCCACCGTTAGTCGGGATTCTCACCGTCAACGGCGCGTGACGGGCGGGCGTTGGCTCGTCGCCTCCCTCCGGCCCCTGCTCGCCCTCTAGGCTCTGTCCCCAGGCGACGGACTCGTTGTCGTCGCGGAGAAGAGGCGTCTCCGACGTCGAGGTCGTCCTCATCGTCGTCGTCGTCCTCGACGTCGTTGCTGGCGTCGCCGTTGCCGTTGCCGCGGTGGTCGTCTCCCCCCCCTTCCTCGTCATCATCGTCGTAGTCGGTGCCGCCCTCGTGCCCTTCGCTGTACGCCCCTCCCAGCACCGGGTACTGGTGTTGATGGTGTTGGCGATGTTGGTGGATGGTGGGTGGAGTTGGTGTTTGGCGGATGGTGGTGGAGAATGGTGGCAGGGGTAGGTAGGTGTTGGTGGTGGATGGTGGTGGTGTTGGTGGTGGTTGTGGTGGTTATGGCGATGGAGGTTGCGTAGCGATAGTAGTGGTGGCGGTGGTGTTGGTGTTGGTGTTGGTGTTGGTGGTGTTGATGGGTGGTGTTGGTGGATGGTGGTGGTGGTGATGGTAGGCAGTGGTGGTGGTGGTGGTGGTGGTGGTGGTGGTGGTGGCAAGTGGCGGCAACAGTGTTGTCATTGTTGTCGTTGGCGTTGTTCGTTTGCGGTGGTGGCAGTGGCAGTGGCGGTGTCGCAGAGTGGCGTTGTTGGTATCGGTATCGGTGTTGGTGTTGGTGGAGGCAGGTGGTGGTGGTGGTGGTGGTGGTGGTGGTGGTGGTGTTGGCGAGTATATCGTTAACGTTGTGTTGTTGTCGCCGTTAAATCGTTGTCGTCGTTAGTGTCGATAGCGCCATCATCGTCGTCGTCGTTGTCGTATCGGTCGGCGAAATCGAGTCAGGGAGGGCGAGAGCAAGGAACACAAAAAACCCACGGTTGAAAAATGAAGCACCGCTCCGCTCGGCAATCACGTCGGGGTCGCCCGTTGTCGCAATACACAACTCAAAAACAAAAAATAATAATGCTACAACAGAGCGGTAAAGTCCTATTAATAACATCACATCCTGGGGGTTTCCACACTTCTGGGTTGCGAACATGAAGGCGACAAGGCGGCAACATACAGCAGCTGCTCCTTCCACAGCTGCAGCTCAAGCTACAGCAGTGACAGCAGTAGCAACAGTCACGGCCACCGCAACCGCCGCCGCCGCCGTAGATAACCCCCCCTCCCGCCGCGCGCAAGCGCTTAACTTGTTTAGTGTTGCACTATACAGAATCCTAAATCTGGCTCTACAGTAATTCCAAGTGTTTTGTCCCCAAATCGAGAGTGCAGTCCTCAAGGGCTTGAGGGGGGCCAAATGAATAGGCCACACGCTTAACCTGCAGCCATTTCTCGGGGACACACACTATTTGAATCTAGTGCCGGATTTTTCTTAGTAGAAAAAGAGGTAAATTATGGAGTCACGCGTGCCCCCCCCCCCCCCGTCGTGCAAACGCTCTCACCGCGGGGACGTCAAGGGACGCGTCCAAGCTGTCGCCGCCTCCCACATCGATCCCCGACATCTCCCCCTCGAGGTTTTGACGAGCTACACAAACTCACACGGCCTCCGCCCTGGCAAAAAGACGAGGCCTGAGCGGCGGAAGACGAGGCAGCGTTAGACGTGAAAGGCGCGATAGATACAGTAGCAGCCATATACGCGCGATCGAAGTACCACACTCTTCACCCGACCTGATCCAGCCCGCGAGACTTGAAAACCTCGTCACCCGACCCGACCCGACCCGGCCCGTGAATTTTTTAGCACTTCCTGTTGACCCGATCCGTGGGTCGGGTTATGACCCGCGAGCAACCGTGGATTTTTCGATCTGGCAGCTGATGATTTTATTATTTTTTCATTTCAAACATAGAAAGGAAAAAAAAAAAAAGACAGAACAGCACAGCATAGCGAAGCAAAGCCCAGCACAGAACAGCCAAGCCCAGCATAGCATGGCACAGCACATTCACGTGACACCACAGTATAGACATGTGGCGCGAGAGCGAAGCAGATTTGGTTGGCACCGTCGGCGGGCAGACAAAACAAAAACACCAAAACGGCATAAAAACGCCTACTATTACGGGGGGCCATGGTAAATAGGACCTAATATTGTTAGCAAATATAGGTAAATATATAGGTTTCTGAGTGTACCGTAGGTCCCATTTACTCTGGTCCCCCGTAATATTAACAATAATATTAACAATAGTAAATGCTTCTAAAAAGAACGCAATTACAATTTTCCCGGTCGTACGCGCGAAGCGAGAGCATTTTCCTTCTTTGTTTTTTCGTGCTCTCTACGCTCTACGGCAGCGCTTAAAAGCGGGCGGTGGTGGTGGTGGCGGCGGCGGTAGTGGCGGCATCATGCCACCAGCACAATCAAGGGCACCTGCTTCCAAACAGAACTTTTGCTCAAAAGAGACCATCTGCTTGTAAGGAGAACTTCTGCTCTTGGCGTGTGGTTGGCTCAAAAAGTCCAATTTGTGAACGAAGGCCGCTGTACTGCTCTTTGCTGCCGCAATACGTCAGTGTGATGCAAATACCACGGCCCCAGCAGGTAGGCTCTGTTAGACTACCACTCAAGAGAGATTGCCAAGTAATACTGTGCTGGGGATGAAAACCCTGGCTGGGGTCCTCTTGAAGGTTGCAAGCAAGAACGCAGACGAGGGTCGATCACGGCGCTAAACGAGACATCACCGAAAAGCAGAAAATAACAGGGCTTTTCGCCGGTCACGGGGTGTTCAAAATGTCACGGGCCGGGTCGGGTCGGGTCAGGAAGTGTTCTAAATCTCACGGGTCAGGTCGGGTCGGGTCAAGAGGTTTTCAAATCTCACGGGTCGGGTCGGGTCGGGTCAAGAGTTTTTCAAATCTCACGGGTCGGGTCGGGTCGGGTCAAGAGGTGATGAAAAGCTCACGGGTCGGGTCAGGTCATGACCCGCGAGAAACGGGTCACTCGCGGGTCGGGCTAGCGTGACCCGCGAGTTCTTTTTTGCTGACCCGCGGGTCGGACCCACGCATCCGGCCCGCGGATCCGACACTCAAAACACTTCCCGCTCTCTTGCCCAAAGGCTTTTCTCGTACAAATACTCAATAATACTCCTTTGGTGTCTTATTCAAACATTAAAACACTGCCAAATCCATATACGCATGCCCGCATCCATTTATACCCCCTACAGCCAGGCCACATATCGCTTGTGGGCACAAAAATGACTATTAAATTGTTTTTGAAGTGTCGACCCACGGGCCGGATCCGCAGGTCGGACCTGCGGGTCAAGATAAATAGTCTCGCGGGTCAAGGTGGCCCGACCCGCATGAAACCCGTGTCTCACGGGTCAATCCAAAGGTGGCGGGTCGGGTCGGGTCGGGTCGGGTCAGGAGGTTTTTAAATCTCGCGGGTCGGGTCGGGTCAGCTGACCGACCCGACCCGACCCGATCCGTGAGATTGGACCTAATCCGCGAAAAGCGCTGGAAAATAAACACTACCGGTACCTACAGCAGTCATCTATGTGGAGGAGTAGTGCTGCTGTAGCACTGCTGCACTGTCCAGGTGGCGGTGATAGCGATCGTCCGTCCGGCTTCAAGGTCAAGGGTTTCCGCTTTGGAGGCGTTGTGTGCTATTTATGCTCGTAAATATTAAGTATCCTCTTGGCGATGAAGACCATGGCATGTACGACTCCGACTGTATTGCTGTGCTGGTACGATTGTGCCAGGTGGGGGTACGGAATTCATAAATACGTTTTGCGGTTTGACCCAATGCTGCTAAATGCATTATGACTATCGTTGGTGTTGCTGCACTGCTGTACGTAGTGCTGCTACATGGGCGCTGCCGTGGCTCTACGAAGCTATGCACTGCTGTGTGTAGACCTTACCTGCTGTACACGTACGCTCGAGGGAGTGCCCATGTCCGCGTGGTATGTACCTGGTACCTGGTACAAGGTACTGGTAACCTGGTGCCGATGTACGCGTAGGACATCTATACGCAGCAGTAGAGAGTGGCTTTATTTTTGAACTGCTGGCCATGATGAGCCAGCTCTCGATAGGCGGAGCAGGCGCATACAGCAGAAACGGCGTCTTCGGCGGTACTGAAGCCCGACGAGGCCGGACAGCTTACAGCTCGACAGCTCATGCTCTCGTGACTCTAATTATTAATACCTACTGCTGCGAAAACAAGGGCAAAGGGTGAGCTGGCGAGACAGGCCGTATGCTTGTACACTACGCTGCATATAGTACACGTATATATACGGACGACGGACTATGAACAGCGTATCATTCTATTCGAGCAAAGCATGGAATGGTCTGAGGGCCACTTCTGCAGATTCATTGACCTGCCTGTCCCCATATCATCGCGAGCCACACAATACTCCTGTCTTGATGGGTAGTCGTGGCAATGGAGGACGCACACGAGCAACATCTTTGCCCCCAGTTTTCACATGGTCCGCTCGTTCAAACACACAGGCCACATCCATATTGCGAATTACGATTTTCTTCTGCGAGCTGTACTTTGGAATATCCACAACATGAGGAACCGTGTCTGCGACAACGCAGGAGGACACTCACCTTGACTCTTTGGTTTCTGTGTGTCAGGCCTATCCAGGCCCTTTGTTCTGCACAGCGGCACCAGAGGGAAGCAGCCAGCAAGCAACCTGCTGTGCTCTCCATCCTGGATCACCCTCGTGATACCACCCGGTGTCGTACGGCTTCCACACATTCAACGAAACCCCTACTCATGATTTGAATGTTTTCCCGGGGGCCGCGGGCATGTTGTGACATTTCCTCTGGCGAAGCTGTGCTCTCACATGGCGATGGCTCTCAGAGCGTCCTACCGTCATCTGGCAAAGGTTCTCGGCTCTTCGGCCACTAGCGCCGCAAGAAAATGGCAACCAGCGGGATCAACGTTCGGGTATCACGTGTGCGCGATGGTGGCGATTCCCGCTGTTATCGCCCCTGTCTCGAGTCCATCAGGATCAACATCATCGTATAAGACTTCTCCGATGGTGACCGCAGGGCAAAGGCGACTGAAACACGGGAGCAAGAAAGGTGCGTCTGCTGCAGAGGCGTGCGACTTTGGGTTGGACGTCAGGTAGGCTTCTCCTCGGTTATGATTCTCAATCGAGTTCTCCTGCGCAGGCGGCATAAGACAAGAACACAACAATGTTCACTTGATGCTTCTGCTGCTCTGTGCTGGCCGCTCTATACTCGTACTCGTATTAGCTGCTGGTGCTGGTGCTGGTGCTGGTGCTGGCTGCCTGCTGCCGCTGGTGTGAGCGCAGCGGTTAGCAGTTGTAGTTGTAGAGCCATCCTTGTAAGAACAACAGCAGCTGCAGTAGTAGTCTCTGTGGTATGCTTCAGATGCGAGTAAAACTACTGACGCTGCTGCTGTACATACGGTAGTTGTAGTTGTGCGTGTTGTTGTTGTTGTTTTCTTCACATTAAACCGTTCTTTCTACGCGTCGACATCCAGCACAACCAGTGTCCGTGCCGATTCTTCGAACCTAGAGAGATACAAGTTCTGTGGTCACAAAGCTACGCCACAGAGATACTACGTTGCCACGTATGTAATGCAATGCCATGTCATCATACGTACTGCGTACGACAGGCACGACATACGCATTCCATGACGTAGAGAAACAAAAACGAAACAAAGAGAAAAAACAAAAACAAAAACAAAGACAATTCGAAAGAGAAAAGAAACAAAAAAAAGAAACTAAAATATACCTGGTATATGTATATACTTCAGTATAGCAACAAACCATCGTACCCCCACGTAGGGGACGTGGCAGACACTTGAAAAGAACGAGCTGGAAAAACAAAGAAAAAGAAGAAAACACCACTAGTCGTCAGCAGAGTAAGACTAAGAACCAAGGTAAAAATAACAGTCAAACCAAACAAAGCACAAGGCATGCTCCAGGTAGCGGCAGCAGTTTATGGTACGAGTAGCACAGCCAGGGTCTCCCTGATGGCCCGCCTGGTACCTTGCTACCCTGTCTGCCACCATCGTCCAGCGTTCGTCAACTATGCCCGGCCCCTCGGCGTCAGACAGTACGAAACAAGCAGAGCAGGCTCGTCATCCACCCACGCCACACGACTCCTTCAATAAGGCTTATCAATCGGAGAAAGGAAGAGAAATGAAAATCACATAGGGTCACCGCAAAGACAATAAAATGAAATAAAAATAAACAAAACAACAGGAAGACAAAGGAAGACCACGTTCGAACCAGCTGCACCAGTTGGTGGTACGAGTAGTATAGGCATGTTCTACTTCTTAGTCTGCCCGGTACCTGGCTACCCTATCTGCCATCTCCTTCCTACTTTCGTCCACTGCAGTTTCCCTGCTACTCCTCTTCCCCCCCCTCTCCGCATTCCCTTGGTCGGGTTTTCTGCTACTCCTCTTGTTGCCCCTCCTCCCCCCATTCCCTTGGACACCACCCACGGCGGATGCGCGGCGCTGCCTGCTCAGCTCAGCCTCAGCCTCGTGCCACCTCACCATGAACCGTTCGGCTGCTTCCAGGATCCCCCGGTACCACTTCCCCGCCTTTTTTGCAGCAGTGGGCCACAGTGCGGTCTCAACTCCAAACACCAAGGGAGCAAGTTCCGTTGACCCTTCGGTGGCGCGGAACTCCCTAAGGTCTTCGACTACGCATCTATGCCAAGTCTTAACCTGTCCGCCAGGTCTCGGGTTCTCCCCACCAGCAATCGTCCCGAACATCACCCGGCTAGGTAATCGATCCTTGCTTTGCCGTGCCACCCCCCCCGCGAAGAAGAGACGCCGTTTGCGGATGGTCGTTTCGATGCTCTCGCAACGTGTCATCTTGAGGGCCTTCGCGTACGAGAGGGTGGCATGGTCAGTACGAAGTCGGCGTTGGAAGCCAATGACTCGCAACAGGACTTGGTGGTGAGCCGTTCGAAGCTTGGCAAAGTGTTCCGCTCTGAGGGTCCACGTCACACACCCGTAGAGCAGGGTCTCAATCACCTCGGCCTTCAGCATTCGGACTTTCAGGCTAAGGGGGGCGGTCGTCCTATCATACAGCTCCGGGCCGAACCGTTTGAGGCATGCTCGCATGAGACGGATCCGTCGGTCGATTTCGAGCGAGAGGTCAGCATTTTCGTGGATAACGCCGCCTAGGTACAAGAACTGGGCCGTCTGCTTATACCTCTGGCCTGCTGCTTCGATAACGAGCGGTGGTGCGAGGGTTTTCTGGTCTGGCGTTTGTAGAAGCATAGTCTCTGTCTTCTTTTCCGACACCGTAAGGCCTGCTGCTTCGAAGACAGTCACGATGACTGTCATCATTTTCGCGAGCCCTTCAGCCGACTTCGAGACAGTCCCTGCGTCATCGGCGTACAACATGCCCCATACAGCCCTTCGCACGTACGCCAACGGCTCCTGCTCCTCCGTCCCGGCTACTCCAGCATCACTAAGTTGGACCAAATCCCTTACGATTGCTTCGTCATGGCTAAAGCGTACTAGTACGACGTGCAACGCAGCAGCGAAAAATACGTTGAACAGTAACGGTGACAGCACACAGCCTTGCCGCAGCCCCTGCGTGACATCAAACCATTCCGAGTGCTCGCCGTCATCCGTACGCACGCGAGCCCGCATGCCATCGTGGAAATTACGGATAATTCTCAGCATCTTGGTACGCCAAAACGTGTGAGTACTTCCCATAACAGCTCTCGGTCGACAGAGTCGTACGCTTTCTGCAGATCGATGAAGCACAAGTACAGGGGGATTTTCCTCTGTCTTCCAAGCTCTTGCAACCGGCGCACGACGAACAACATATCAATCGTTGATCGTGCGGGGCGGAAGCCGCACTGTTCCTCCGGGAGTAATTCCTCGGTCTCGCAGTAGTTGCTGAGGCGCGACGCGACGATTTGCAACAAGACTTTGCCTGCGTGGGCAACCAGCGAAATCCCTCTGTAGTTGTTGCAATCAGTTCGGTCCTTCTTTTTGTGAAGGACCTTGATGATCGCGTCTTTCCATTGCTGGGGGACTTCTCCTGTTACCCAAATATTGACAAGGATGTTGTGAAAGCACTGGGCGAATGCGGGGTGGTCGATTTTCAGGAGTTCGGCCGGGAGACCATCTGGCCCGACAGCTTTCCAGTTTGACATCCCCTTAAGTGCTTCCGTCATCTCGTCCATGGATGGTTCATCTCCGAGCGACAGTTTAAGCGGTCGTGGTGGCAAGAGGTCGATGATCGTGGAATCGAGTTTAAGCGATTTCGTGTTCAAAAGTTTGTGGTAAAACCTCCCCCACCGTTCACGAATTCGCACCTTATCCCGCAACAGCGTGCCATCCTCGTCCCTAATTAACTGTTCGCTTCTCGCTTTGGTCCCTTCCAATCCTACCGTACTCTTAAGGTGCTTGTAAAAGCCTCTCTGGTCGTTGTTCGCTAGTAGTCGTTCGGTTTCAGCGAGGTACGCTTCGAAGTACGCATGCAGTCCTGCGGCAATCACCTTCTGCAGGTTCGCACACGCAGATCTCAGTGTCTTCCACGCGGTTCTATCCTGGCGGTGGGCACGCAAGAATTGCCGTGCATCCTCCCTCGCTGTCCATGCTAATATGAAGGCGGTCATGGTTTCGGCAGACTCACACCATCCATGTCTGCGGTGGCGACGTGGAGGGGGTGGTACCTCGTTTTCGACCGCATCAATAATAGCCGCAGTGAAAAACTCAACCATGCCAGACGTATTACGGGGCTGGTTAGGCTGGTTGAGAGTGGAGATGACCCTCGCGACTACTCGTTCACGACACTTTCCATCGGACATAAAAAGCTGCCTGTCGAACTCTCGGCGTTTTGTGGGTCTACGTATTTGTCTGTTGGACGCAAAGTGACCACTGGGTCGGACTTTGACATACAAGATGTTGTGGTCTGAGTCAGCCTTAGCTGGGGCAGGAGGCTGTGGGACGACTTTAACATCTTGTACTCTAGGTCGATGGGCTTGACGGGTTAGGATGTAGTCGATCCGCTTACGGTCACTCGGGCTGGTGCCGTTGTGTGTATGCGAAATCCCACCCTTGCGCGTGCTGAAAAACGTGTTGGTGAGAGCTAACTTGCAATTGGTGGCGAACGACAGGAGTCGTCTGCCATTATCATTACGAACATCACGCCCATATGCTCCAAGCACTCTATTTTCATCATCACCACACCCTTCCATCCTCTGTCCAGTTCGCGCGTTGGCATCCATCAGTACAAACAGACACTCTTTCGTCGGGATCTTTTCCACCAAGTCCTCCAGCTTCTGCCGGAAGCTACGTTTCAGTCCAACGTCTTTGGTACAATCAGTTGGAGCATACGCAACGACGAAATTAACTGCCTCGTATTTGCTAGCCAGCTCAAAGCGCATAGACATAAGCCGCTCGTCAGTGAACTGATGAGTGTACACAGCCTTACTGCACAACGATTCATTTACAGCTAGACCTACTCCGTACAGCCCTTGCCTAGCAGCTGTTGTTTCCTGACCTGAACAGAAAACGCGATACCCTGCCGCACGAAACGTCGTGCTACCGGTCCTCCGGGTTTCCTGCAGGCCAATGAAGTCACAGCCGAGTTGCCGTCCCTTCGCCAGTACACTCTCGTCATGTCCGTACCCGTTCTTCCCCTTTACAGCCAGGGTGCGCACATTGTAGGTCGCTACCGCGACCAGTGCCTCCTTCTGTCTCTTACGAACCTCGCGTGCTGCTTTCTTTGCCAGCCGACGTGAGGCTCGTCCCCGCCTCCTTTTTTTCTTCTTTTGTTTCTTTTTCTTCTCTATGGCGAAAGTGGCTCTCCGTTTCGTAGCCCGGTACGCGCCTTGGTTTCCGTTGGCTGGGTGCAGCCGTCCCAGCCAACGCCGACATTCCCATCCTTCCTGTCGTGCATGCATACCCACGCTGTGACCAGCCTCTCCACTCCCCCGACTGCCCGTGTAGCGCTCTCTGCTGTGGTGATGTACCCGTCCCGCCAGAGGGATGAACTCCTTGGCGTCGGGGTTAAGAAGAAAAAAAAACATCACCACCACCCCACGCGGTCCTTAAAGCGACCAGGCCACCAGCCGGACCGCGCAAGGTACCCTCTCTACTCAGCCAGAAGCTCGATGTTCGTGTGACTGTCGCTAGACCGTTGCAGATCCTTGCGGACTTCCGTGTGAAGGTGGATGGTGGCGCATATCCTGTACTACTTGTGAGGACAGAGGGCAGGCTATGCACTTGCGACAACACTCCTGATCCTTGGGACTCGTGTGCTGGGTGCTCTGCTCCTCGTGCGTATGCCTCACGTACTCACGTACAGCTTTGCAGCAGTCAAGAGTCAAGAGTTACTGGCATCGTACGTGGTGCTATACTTCGTGACTTGTGTAAAACTCACTGGTCCTGGTCGGCATGAACCTATTGTACGTCAAGCAGTCCTGTTTTTTTTTTTTTTTTTTTTTATCCATCACTTTTACTTCCCAGCCCACTCGTAGGAGGTTTTACCCTCGACGATCTTCTGGACAAGCCGTGGTCACAGGTGTCGTCCCTTCTCCCCCCCGGTACGTGCCTTTATTTTTGTCGCGCATAGGGTTCAGGATTCCCACTACTCGTCGATTTTCATCGAATGTAGCCAACTCACGCTTTCGCGCTTTCCGCTTATCAATTTTTTATGCAAGAAAAAGTCCCTATGAGCATGCACTCGGTGGGACTTGATTCCACGAAATTGATCTTGACAGGCACGCGGACCACCTACCAAGCCACCGGGGACGCCGGTTAGGCCTAACTAACCCTGTCCCCAAACCGCAGCCAAAACGGGGCCAAAACTGGCCGTAAACGCCGCGTTTGCATCTCGAACCAGGAAATTTCTCATTTGCGGACGACGGTTCCGAAGTGCAGACCGCCCTACGCAATTTTTAAGTCGAAAACACCCCAGTCCGAGCTCACAGATTGTAAAACCTACTCCCAATGAACCTATTATACGTTCAGCACAAACACGAAACACCAGTGACGTAAGATCATCCTCGAGTCCTCGTCACGAACTTCATTCAGTACGTCTGTGCGTCTCGCCTGGTAGGTGAGAGTGAGGAACTCCACCCGCCTGCGAGGACTCTCTATATACCTGTGGTAGTCCTGTGTCTCTCTCAGGTTGCACAAGTTCGGGTTAGGGTCGATATCAGTTTGGCTACAGACTGAACCCACTTACCCGTGTCACGGCCGGTTAGGCTTTGTGGTATCACGATGCTTGCGTACAAGTTCACGATATCATGCGACACTGCTGTTTACGGGGGACCATAGGGAGTAGATAGGACCAAATATTGTTAGCAAAAACATTCAAATACATAGCTTTTTGTGTGTACCGTAGGTCCTGTTTGCTATGCCCCCCCCCGTAAAATACTGCTGTTTGTACCAGCTACCAGGTATGGTATACAGCAGGGTGATAGGGTGTAGGCATTACTCTACCCGCCAGGTACACGTATATTCCATCCTGCCAAAAGCCAGAGATACAACGACGAAAGGAAGGAACACCGACGGCCGGCGTATGCGTAGCCGTATAGTTGCATTCGTAGCACCCCAACTATTGGGAAGGTACCGTAGACAAGGGGGAAGTCTGCGCTACCCTGCGTACGCAAGGTACGATTGCAGCCAGCGCCAGGCACACATGACGCCGATGATGTCCAGACCCATGTTTCAGCCCGCTTTTGTTGGCAGGACACTCCCCACCTCACGTTTCGCTTCGCGCCTGGGGCAAGCAATGTGTGCCTGGTCGGTGAAAGTCCGACGCGTTCCGTCCCGGCATGGCAGGGATGCGAGGGTCTATGATCATACGACTACGACCGTGAATGACATGAGCATACTCCCCACTCCCCTCCCTCCCCCCGTGCGTTGGTGTCGACGGCCCGTGTCCTGGTTGCAACCTTCGCGTGTGTCACTTTCGCTCTACCTCTCTCCCCGTCGTGCCGTCTCCGCGTGACGGCCTGCGCTTCCGTCGTCGACCCATCTGCGCCACCTACTGGCCTTCTGCGCTGCGTCGCGCCTCTTCTTGGAACTTGATGCCGAACTCACAGCAGTAGATCGTTCTTTTTTTTTAGCCGCCCCGTCCGTTGCTTCTCCTCTCCCCGAGATTAGCCCATACCCCCCGACCGAAATCCTCCCCAAACATGACCCAGCATACTACATGCACACTGAATGTTTCTATTACGGGGGTCCATAGTTAACGGGACCAAATTTTGTTAGTAAAAATAGGTAAATATATAGGTTTTAGTGTGTATCACAGGTCCTGTTAACTATGGACCCCCGTAATAGTTTTTTTTTTTTTTTTTTCCCCCATGCCATCATTTACTGCTGTTTTCGCCCTTCATTCTCCTGCCCCCTCCCTGTCAGATCCAAGGTCACGCAGCAGGCTCTTCTCCCTCTTCCCCACTAATACGCTTCGGGCCTTGCGTTTTTTATCGTGAGAAGACTTGCCGCCCCTTCTTCCCTCTCTGTCGACTCGGGTCGAATTCCGAATCGTACTACAGATACTGAATATATACTTTGAATACCGAATACTGAGGATACATTATTACTGAATATTTGCGAATACTGAATACCTGGTACCGTGGACACGGAATGCTCTGAATACTGCATACACTGCTATTCATATAATTGCTGCACCTCGTACGAATACTGATGTAACTGGCACTTTGACGCGCGTGAAAAAAAACAAGCAGGGGGCAAAGGAGGCAAGGGGCAGAAGGGCGCTGCTTCGGCCTCCGCCGAGGGAGAGACCGAGAGCCTGGACGACATCGCCGGCATTCCCGAAACCAAGGCTCGCTTCGACCGAGTTCTCGAGGTCCGTACCGTACAGCAAGCAGCACCGCACGTTCAGAAGTAGTACTCTTGCACACACATAGACTTTGTTAAATTTACCTGAACAAGTAATATGTCCTGGCCACTCTTGATTGACAAGACCATGCCGCGCTCTCAGAGCTCCCACCCGGAACACGTCTGCCTCACTCCACCTGTCGGAAAACGTTCCGGGTACGATTACTTGCCATTCCTGCCTTTCTTTGCTTTCTTCCTATTTTTTTTTTTTTTTTTTTTTCTCGTTTTTTTTTTCGGAGATCACACCAAGCTCAGCTCACACTAAATCTGAGAAAAAAAATTCCAAACTAATTTCAATTCAAGTTATTTTAAAGAGTCGGAAATAAGTTAAGTAAGGCTTATTCAGAAGTCGAGTCGGAATCGAAAATCAGTCAAAATTGAACGAGATAGCCCCTCTCACACTGAATTCAAGATAAAAGCCCGGAAACAAAAATTGAAAATAAAATGATAAAAATCGGAACTCGAACCTGAATGGACAAGCAATCCAAACGGAGCGAGATACGAGTAGTCCCCATCACCAACACTAGCTTCAAGATACCAGGTATCTTATGAAGTACGAAGTGCCGCATAGTCTTGGAAAAAAACGAAAAAAATGATCGAAAAACCGTGACCTTCCGTTAGTTGACTTTCCGTCGACGGCTGTCGTTATACTTGTTTCATAATATCGAGGAAAGCACAAATCACACCAGCAGCGCAGCGCAGCGCAGCGCAGCGCTAGCTTTCTTCGTACATACGAGGTATCATACCTTGGAACTACGAAGTTCTTCTTTCTACGATGCGAAGTCTACCATGCAAAGTCACGAGCTGTTGAAGTTGACTGCTGGTTGTCGGCTTCTTTCGTTTTACGGGTGCGAGTAGGGGGTAGGCACCCAATTTGTCCCCTCGCGACCTTGGCCCCTTTACTCTAATGCGACAGACGATGTAAGTTCCTTGTCGACGGTATACAACCAAAGTTTTCGTTTGTATTTTGTGTGCCCTACCACGATCAATTGGTGACGATGCACTGCTATTTCGCATTTCTTTTGCGCTCTTGGTCAGCGAGTAGTATCTATTTGCTGCACGCCCGACGTGTACAAATAGATGTCGAGTGGTATCATAGATGAAAGTTACGAGTCAACGGTGTAGTACAACCGTTCGTAATCTTGTGCTCTACCACAAGCAGCTGGTGATGATGCGCTACCAACGCGCACGTTTATTTTTCCGTTCTCGAAACGACAAAAATAAACTTTAAAAACAATCTTCTCCTTTCAAATACGTATCGTATCACTCATTTTTGTGCGTGGGTGCCTATTATTAGCACGTGTGCATAGTGACGCGTGTGGAGCCCGGCAATTCATCGGAAATCTTGGACAGTACACACCCAACCCAGGAAACACGTGCTGGACCACGCAGAAAATACGGGGCCCCACCCGGTAACATGAGCTAGATCATAAAATATCGCGAATAGATGTACTGTATCTGCCTTGAAAGATCTAGATCATCATGATCTATCTGTAGATGATCTGTACATGACCTGTACATGATCTGTCCGAGTTGTCCAAATCTAATGGTGTTCCCTGCCGTGCGCTCGGGCTGCCTACGCTGCTGTAAACTAAATGCGCAGGGCCTGAAACACGACTTCCAAGGCTTGCGAGGGGGCAAGACGGATCCGGGTGAGGCACTGTATATATCCACGCCCTTTTTTGTTTGGTTGCCTTTGAGCCCATCCGAACGAACGCATTTTGAAGCGAAAAAGGGAAAGCTAGAAACAAAATCGGAGATGAGATACATAGGAAGATTCACTCGTTCTGGTTGGCCAAAACGAAAAAATGAGGGCCGAGGAGACCGGCTGAAGTCATTTTTAGCTTCTTGATTACCAAAAGCCTCTTTGTTTTTGTTTTTAGAAGAAAGCCAAAGCTAAAAAAGATTAAACCCAGGCGAGAAGCGAGATCCATGGCGACACCACAGCTACGAACGCCCCGTAGACGAGACCGCCAGAAGGCAGAGAACAGACAACGCACGAACAAACATGCGCTTGGTGCCAGCCGTCGTGCAGATCAGATTCCATCGCCGCAGCCAAGACCGTGACCCATGGAGCCGTCCCTATCGAATTGAGTGGCGTCGTTCCGAATAAATTTGTGTGATGTAGCAAGTGATGTTGCTGTTTTTTGAACAGCAAAAACCCGTGCATTATCGAGCGCAGACCTCGCGCTTCAGGATACCGTTGCCCTGGCAGCGGCAGAGCACCGTCGACTGTAGCCGTGCGGGCACACTCCCTCTTTTTTTCAGGACTGGCCGCCCCTATACGCCCCCTATTCCGCAGGTGGAATGGTGAATCGGTGCTGGTGCTCCACCTCGACCGTGGGCTCGATTTCGTTTTTGGAATTCAGCCTTCGTTTTTCACGTGTATGTCCCGCGTTTGTACTCCGTTCTTTCCCCCCCCCCCAAAAAAAAAAAGAGTTAAGGTATGTTTGCAAGGTCTTCTTTGTCTGTTTAGCTTTTGTTTCTTTGCTCTTGTTTTTTTTTTTTTTCTCCGTTTGGATTCGGCCCTTCGCCTGACGCCTGTGGCCGGCGAATGTTGCACATGCTTGGCAGACCACGATCTATTTATAGATCAGATAGATCAGATAGATAGATCATCTAGAGACCCTAACCTGCCGTTCTGAGGTGATACGCAAGGTTTGTTTAGTACAGGCCGCAACCCGGGAAATATGCCCTACTGTAGAGTATTCAGAGAATATCGGTTCTGCCCGGCAACCTCAACTACTGTAGACCGTAGAGATAAGGGATGTATCTGACCACAAAGGGTCTAGATCATCAAGTGGGAACCGATTTTCTCTCCGAGGTGCGGAATGTTGGACTGCGAGACGTTGAGAGCCGCGTCCACCTCAGTCGGTCGGTCGTTCTGTATTCCGTTCTCCACTACTGCTGCTGGGCTGTGGGTAGAAGGTCCCGATCACGAAGGAGCGTGTCGGGGTGGTGGTGGTATTTGGACGATTGTATGCGCCAGTCGATCAACGTGTGGTTGTTGCTGCGGTTGAGCTAAAATATCTTCACGTTGTGATTAGATTTTGCGCAGGCGACAAACGCTATACGCACTGACCGAGTATTGTTTGTCCCCCCCCTTCGACTCCGCCCCCCCCCACTCCACGCCACCCCACCCCACCCCTATTTTTGGACCCGCGAGCAGCTATGCTGGATGGGGTAAAAGTGGAGTCGTACGGGTCGATGTCCCCCATAGCTTCTGTAGCCCAGGCGTCAATGAAGGGGCCGCAGCTAATCGTCCTCACCCTGTACGACCCCGGGGTGAGTCCTTTTGTTTCCGTTGGGTGGATGTTTTTAGACCGTTGGGTTAAATGCTGTTTTGTGACCGTTGGGTGAGTGTTTTTCGTTAGTTTATTGTCTGTTGGCTGACTGGTGTGTTTGGCCGCTGGGTGGTCAATGTTGTTTTGTGACCGTTGGGTGCGTGTTTTTTTTCGTGTCCGTTGGTTGAATGTTGTTTTTGACCGCTGAGTGGACGGTTTTCGACCGTTGGGTGAGAACATTATTTTGGCTGTGGGGTGAGTGTTTTTCGAGGACTCCTCAGGGATCATGACCCCAACCCACGCGTCGGGTCAGGAAGTTTCCGAAATGCCATTGGTCGGATCGGGTCTGGTCAGGTCAGGAGGTTGTCAAACTCCCACGGATCGGGCCGGGCCACCCTTATCCGACCTGACCCGCGAGGTTTGATCCGACCTGTGAGCAGCCCTGGTGTTTTTCGACAGTTGTCTTTCGCCCTTTTATTCTGGTACGAGTGCGGAAACGCCGCGGGTCAGCAAGGCCGCGCGGGGCCCCGAGAGCATCCAGCAAGCGCACGAGAGGACACAGGGGCAGGATACCCTTTGTGTGGTGGATGTCGCTGTCAGGAAGGCAGTGCCGTGAATGTATATATCACTTGACAAGCTTTGCGTTTTGATAAGTTGTTTGTTGTAGCAGTCGTTTTAATTAACGCGTCCATAAAGTTTTTTATTTATAGTACTCGCGTGTAGTTGTGCCTTGTTGGTGTTGCTGTCTGGCAGCTGCACCGCTGCGAGTCTTCTTGGCTTTTTTTTGCGTGTGTCTGTGGTGAGGTCTTGTTTCCACCATTAGAGATGGACGCTTTAAGGCTTGATTCCTTTCGCAGCTGTTCCGCTTGTGTGAGCTTGCCAGTTAAAAAAAAAGCCTTGTATGCTTCCTCAAGCTTACTTTTTCACAGGTAGCTGTGGTTCCTTGAGCGTGCTGCTACATAACTTTGTATACAGGCTTGTTTCGTCTTTTGAGATTGCCGCTACGTTGTTTGATTATTATTTTTTTTTCTTGTCTAACCCTAATCGTGAGATCGAAAAATTCCTCAACAATCATATCACTCGTATCTGTTGTCTATCGAGGCTGCGTGCCACCGTTGCTACAACCTAGAGCCTTGAGTTCGCACAGGAATGCGGTCGTTTTTCGGCGCTCGATTTTTCCTTTAGGGGAAGGAGAAGCTTGCCAATATCGAACAACAACGTGTTTTCGGAGCTAAGGTCTGGTCGAGAGATGTAATCTTCCGAAATGAAGCAATGTCCGATTTTATCTTTACGGGGGAACACAGTAATCAGGACCAAAACGAAATTTTACTAAAAATGCTGGAATATGTAGTTTTTTTGTGTGTGTACGATGGAGTCCTATTACGGGGGGCCGTAGTAAATAGGACCAAATATTGCCAGTAAAAATAGGTAAATATATAGGTTTTTTGTGTGTACCATAGGTCCTTTTTACTATTGACCCCCGTAATAGTCACTGTTCATAGCCCCCCCCGCAGTAGCACCGTCACCGTTGTTAGGAAAAGGCGAGCGCTGAAAAAGGCGATACGAAGCACTCCTGTGCGACCTCAACGCGCTTTTTTACGGAAGGTGGTTGGGCAGGTAGGTAGCACCCAGGTTGCTTGCCTTGTAGGGGTGGCGCCTACAGTAAGCGCGGTTGCGTGCCTTGTAGGAGTATCATAGCGCCTAAGCGCCTGACGTTTTCTGAGGCTCCTCACATGACAAGGAACTCCATACCTCAATACCTGTGGCAGGCCAAAACGGGTGCGGAGAAAATACGCACATACGGTAGGACAATACCAATAGACGGCGCGTGCGTGTCTCTGCTCTTCGATTTCCATCGAATTCTATCTGCATACATACCGCCCTTTCTATGAGTTCCATTGTATCTTACTTACTGTTACATTCCAAACGGTCCTGGTACGTCAGGACGGAGCATTTATTTCAGAATCCCGTCTGGTTGTCGATTTTCATCGTTTTTTTCGTGCGTATATATGTATATACGTGATCGATCTATTTGCCCAGATGACGAAGGCTGTGGAAGATGCCATCCGGGAATGCGGCATGGGCCTCAACCCCATCTCTGAGGGGCAGGGGCAGGTGAACGTGCCCATCCCCAAGTCGACGAAGGAATCGCGCGAAGCCGTGGCGAAGGTCGCCGCAAAGCAGGCAGAAAAGGTACTTTTTTGTCTGAGAAAAATACAACTTCCTTAGACGTAACGAGGTGCTTGTTTAGATAGATAAGACAAGGGTACTATTGGTATTGCTGTAGTACTGACCGACAATCGAATGTGTCGGTTGACGCGGCCTAGTTGTCCGGACCGTCAAGCCCTCTTTACACTTATTTACTACTAATTCTAGAGGTAGTGCGAGAATTCTTGACGGCTGTTAGTCGAGGTTCTTGACGTTTCTCGGTCAAGGTTCTTGACGACTGTCAGCAAGTTTTTTTACGGATGTCCGTGAAGGTGCTTGACGGCCGTCAGTCAAGGGTCAATATCGTCATCAACCGACAAGTTTACCGAGAAGAATGCGCGTTACGTTGCGTTTGGAGGTGGGGGGTGGGAGATGGGGTGAGAAGGTAGGGGGGGGGGGAGGTGAGGGGGGTAAGAGAGATGGGTGACTTGGCGGGGGGGGGTAAGGGGATGGGGTTCGTGGGTGGGTGGGACGTGGGAGGGGGGGTGGAGGTCAAGAGGGCGGAGGGGGAAGAAGTTGGTGGGAGGGAGGGTGGGGGCATTGATTGACTCGGCTTGGGACTTGCACTTGTCGTCGGCCTTTCGATAGTTGCGCGCCCCTTCCCATGGTTGAAGTTGCTCGGAAAGAAGGAGCTTGGGTCCAGGGCACTTCTACGAGCGCGCCGTAAAGTGTCCAATCAATGGGTCGCTGGTCGAACCGCGTGGCGTAATGACTCGCAAGGGAGAACAACAGTGGCGTGGCTCGCTAGGACGTCGTGTGTTGTTGGCTCTTGCTCAGGCACCTCTTCCCGCACGACGCTATAAGCTTCAACCATTGACAGTGCGCGAAACCATCGACGGGTCTGGTCCTGTTTCGCGCCCTGAGCCGCCCGCTCTCTCGTTTTCCCGCCGTTTTGTGCTCGGACGCAATTTTGTCACTCCCACCGCCACCACCACTGCCGCCGGCCTCCATGCTTCTTCTTTTTGACGGTACGCCCTGTTTGTCTGTCCAGTCGAAGGTCGTGCTGCGAGGTATCCGGCACAAGATAGTGGACCAGATAAAGAAGAAAAAGGACTCCTTCCCCGAGGACGACGTGCACCATAGACTAAAAGAGGTATGCTCGTCTGTCACTGTCCGTCGGTCCGTCGGTCCGTCGGTCGGTCGGTCGGTCGGTCGGTTATCTTTTCTGTTGATGCCACCTGCCCCTGAGAGCTGTGCACAGCAAGACACATGGCGTCATTCTCTCAGGGCCGTGTTGAATCAATGTCTTCTTTTTGTACGCGGCGAAAAATTGTCCTAAAAGCGCCCTCTTATGTTGCGTATGTACTCCTTTGCGCTTTCACAGGCGCTTGGTGGGGAGTTTTTTTTTTCGGACCGCGGCATGATATGTATGTAGCATACGCTATCGCTCGACGAAAGGTATTTCGTCACTTGGTCTTTTGCGACCTGTGCACGTTCGCAGTTGTCGGTTTTATGGCTCCGGCTCCGATTGTCATCATCGTTATTTTTACCATTGCGTTTACCATTTGACAATGTTCAGCATGAGCTTCAACCTTGATCACTCAAAAGCATTTCCCCTAAAAAAGAAAGCCATCATACTTGTGTTACGTGCCCCCTGCGCCCCCCCCCCCCCCCCCCCTCCGCGCCGTCCCCACGTCCGCCCCCGCCCCCGCCCCGCCGCCCCCGCCGCCACCTCCGCCTCCGCCGACCGCTCCACCAATCGCTTGATTATTTTCTGTCTCCGGTGGGATGCCTGGTCGCGTGTGATCTGCGCGAACCCCCCCGCGCCCCGCCGTCTTGTGGCAGATCGACAAGTGCACACAGACTGCGGAAGCTAGCTCCAACAAGATGCTGGAGAAGAAGAAGGCGGAGATCCTCACCGTCTAGAGCGTTTACTTTGTTAGGTATTTGTAATAGATGTCTATCGGAGGGAAAGACAAACTAGAAATGAGTCTGGAGGGATCCGAAAAACTTGCGACCCTTTTCGGGGCTAAGAGTTTTTTTTTTTTTTTTTTTTTTGTTAAATCACGAAACGAAACAGGTGGCGCGATATGCGCGTGTGCGTGCGTGTATGCATGCGTGCGCGTCCGGGCGCGTGTGCATGTGTGTGTGTGTTAACGGGCACACCGCGCCGCAAGCGGCCTTTGCCCGCTGTGCCGTGCCACAAGTTATGCGCGGTCGCCCGTTCGTCTCTAGTAGCAGAGGGCTTGTGGACATGTGACACGGTGTATTGGTGGCCGACGTTGTTGTAAGGCTTACCCTGGGCTGGTTCTGTAGCTCAGTAGGTAACACCTTCCTTTACACTTGAGGTCGTCGAGGACACGGGTTTGAATCTCATTTCGAAACGTTTCTTTTATAGAAACACTTGCGCGTGCGTCCGTAAGAAACGTATCTCCCTGGTTCTCTAGGTATTGAAACAAAGCGGGTAGGGTAGGTCAACGTACCGCCGTATATGGTACCGTTACGCCCCAAAGATCCCGCCGTTCAGAGGGGGGGGGGGGGGGGGGTGTACTCATTATCATGCATGGCCGTAGTCGTATGACCATAGACCCTCGCGTCCCTACAATCCCGGGACGGAGTACGTCGGGTTTTCACCGACCAGGCAGACATTGCTTGCACCAAAGCGCCGGGAGATGTTGGGCGAGTCGCATGAAGGGTGAGCTGCATCCTACTGCAGTGGGTTTCGCTTGTGAGGCGGACTTGCACATGGATGACAGCATCAATGAATTGATTTAATTTCTGATGTGGCCACTTCCAGAGACAGCAATGGGTTTACTATGTAACTGCCTCGTGGGTACCTCACCATATGCACACTACGCGATACAGGGGGGGGAGGGGTATAAGGCTTACCTTGGGCTTGGGTAATCGATCGTTTTTTTCCCCTATAGCTCAGTACGTGATGCCTTCACACGCTTTGACGCGGGCGCGGGCGCTCGAACGATACTGGTTCAACGGAAGAATGTCCCAGAGCAAAGCAACTCAGGCGGTTTTGCGTGGAGGGGGGGCGGGAGGGGGTCTCTCAAGCACCGACAACACTGTCTTGTGGGTCTGCTTTAATTCAGCGGACTCGACTAGATAGCTGTCCGAAAATGGGTTTTGGTGTGGCGCTCGTGCGAAGAATGACGATCGATGATCGGAACGGCATCTACGCTATATTGTCGGAAGGCAAGCATAATAATAATCGATGATGGGGCCGAGAATCTCTCTTCTCCCTTGTGAGATCGTCCTGTTGATTGTCTCGGGCGGTTTTACGGGTGTCGCTTGGTTTTATCCTCGTGGTGAGGATTTTCGGGCCGAGGGGGCGAAGCGATCGAGGCTTCAAACAACCCTCTTCCTGATTGGATAGCAAACACGAGCCAAATGATATTTTGTCACTGGGACTCAATCTGTAGAGGGTCCCGTTTTTTGTTTCTTTCCTAAAAACTGACGGAGGTGTTTATGTCGGTCGCCGACAATGTAAGACACGTTTCATGATGCACACCCCATCGATTGCGATGCGCCCAGAAATGGGCAAGATAGGGAGAACGTTCTCTCACCAGTTTGCCAAGCCGTTAAGAGTTTGGAGAGGGAGCTCTGGCAGGGTGATGACCTATTTTGACGATGTAGCCTAAGGTCTGGTGGTATTAGCTTCTCTTCCTGCCCCGCGGCGTGGTACGGTCCTTGCCCCCTTCGACCTCGCCGAACACCAGCACGCCTATGTATATCTATTTATGAATGCATGTGCCATGTTATGTAATATGTGTGTATATGTCGCGTGAGGGAGTGCCGGCAGGTAGCCTAGCCTATTGCAGGTAATGATGGAGATTTCGCCCGGACTGAAACGCCCTAATTACTTCCACCCTTCTACGTACTGGTGTACAGTAGTACATGTATTCCCATCTTTGCTGTAGCCGGATATAGGAAGTTTCTACTGTTAGTTCGATTAGACTTTTTCTGGAATGTTTTCCCAACGGGCACGCGACCATCGCCAGCAATCTCTCGGCTTTTTTCCAAAGTTAAGATTGTACCAAAGAACGAATGCGAGTGAGTTACTATGGGTACCTGGTACGTTGACGGCGCCACGAAAGAGGGACTCGTTGTGAGTTGCCTGAAGCCGCGATTCTTCGTTCGCCGACCGGGATTTCAGAGATGCAAGTTTCTCCAAATGATCACCCAACATACGCAAGTTTGGCGACACGGATACAACATATCCTGCTGCGCGAGTTCACACTTACGCAGCGGCAGCTCTATCTGCAAGAGTCGAGTGTCGATCGGTTCGGCGAGTTGAAAGTTGGACATCACCTAGGTTTATTTTTCAACACTGATACTATTGCTAGTATCTGTAGTGATTAGCGCTTTTTTTTTTTCGCGCTTCAGTGAGAACACGTGACGAAAACAAACTATATTTCAGCATCAGTCGCACGAGGCAGCTGCCCGGGCTGCTGAATTATGGGAAGACGCGTTTGGTGTCCCGCCTGTGCGCTTCCTTTAGTGAGGGTACAACGCACGCTGCATGACGCTGCTGCTGCTCGAACGGCCGCGTGCTCGGACGACTCGTATGGTAGACGGTTGTGGCGAGATCCTTTTTTGTCATGGTTTTTCATCCAGGTTTGCGTCGGGCCAAGTTATACAACTGGGTCCCTAGAGGGTTACGTTACACCACAGCAACTACTGATCGTTGTTTACGGCAACGCGCCCTTTAGCCGGCCCGGAGACCGCTACTGACGGCACATGGACAACATCTCGTACCTGTTTGACGTTGATAGTTATTTGTACAGCAGTATCAGACTATGTACGAGGCAGTAGTTGCTTCGAACCCCGGGCGGGGATTATTTACCGTTCGTCGTTGTTTGTCTGTTTGTTTGTTTGTCATTTTTGGACGTTTGAACGGACGGACGGGGGGCAGCACACAGGACGGACGAAAACATCCGTTCGCACCCGCCCTGCACCGGGGCAGCCCAATATGTGCATACCCGTTGGCACCCGCCGTGCAGTAAAAGCACATACATCATTGATGTTATCGCCGGGACGAACTTCGTCACCCACCTTAGTTGTGATCCGTATATATACAAGCGGGTTTAGTTGACGAGCATTCCAGACTCCCCACCCGCCCATCATCTAGTCTGGTTTTTCTACAGCGTAGTTGTTCAGGGCACCCATCCGCCGGCCCGCTGGGCATGAATATCAACGACTCTCTAAAACTTGACAACCCTTCCAATATCAACGGTCGCATTTCTTTCTCCTGGAGGCTTCTGGCGGACGCTACGTATGTATACCACCGTTACACATTGCCATCAGTGAATAGAACTGCCTTTGTTGCTATTCGTAGGCCTGTCTGTCTCGGCGGCGGCTGTCCTGTAATTTGGGTATATATATGCTTTATCCCTGCACTCAGACACAGGTGGCCGGGACTCCCCCCCTTGCATAATGTGGACGTAAAAATAACCTTGTTGTAGAGACGTTGAACAACGTAGCACACCACTATGCGTACCGAATTGGGAGACTGTCGACACCCCATCCATGGGGTTTGCTATACATCCACGTGCTTTTTTTTTTACTTCTGTCTACATTATACAGGGGGGGGGGGGGGACCTGTGTGTGGATCGATCATGATCAACAATGATGCAGAAACACCACCTGTTTGTTGTGACGAAAAAAAAAAAAGCAAAACCATGTTGTTTGTTGTTCGCTTTCTCCTGTCTCCTGTTTCGGTGGTGGAGTTGGTTTGGCTGTTGTTCAGCTGAGGTGTCTCTGCAACTCTCTTATACCGGGTGAACGGTTGCACTTCATTTGAAAGCAAGGGCCCGCCATCAACACAGGAAACCTCCTCTGAGCAAGGCTGAAAAGTACTTTCTCGACAAAAAAGGAGAAATTCAATTTCTTCTGGGTGTTCTCATTCGTGGCCAAGTGCACATCATATATGTGTTACACATACCGCAGTACATACGTACCAGGTCCTGTGGTGCATGTAAAAATGGTAGCTTAGAGTGCTTGCTTTTGTACGTCTGTACGTAGAGGAGAACAACACCAATAAGAACATCAACTAGCTGTTCAACAACATCACATAAGTAAGATTTGGGGTGAGGGGGGGCGGGCAGAAAGTGTATAAAACACGTATGTATATATACATACTGCATTTACATATTATTTAAAGCACATCCAGGTATATATTCTGTTCAGCGGTTGTATTACATGCGCAGTTAGTTACTGTAGTACGCAAACATTCTACCCCGTGGTCCGTGATTCAAACCGAGCGACTTCCCTCGTCCCCTGCAATGCCCATCGATGCCCCTTTTATCCTTCTTGTCCGTTTTCCAGTGTATTCGCTTCCCTCATACATTTGTTGTACGCGTATATCTCCCCCACGAGGGGAGGGGCGGGGGGGCCGGAGAGGTCACACACGACAACTCACACACGACCACAAGCCATGAATGAAGCCAAAGGCCTTCGGCAATCACTCGTGGCACCAGCACAGAAGTAGGTAAATTGATTGAGATCCAGACGGAGACCAACAACATCAGCAACAACAGCAGCAGCACACAGCGCGGGGTCCTTCACGCCGTTGCCGCTGCTCTGTTGTAAGCATAGATAGGATACATATATATATACCTCAGAAGAGAGAGTTCATCGATGATCCTCAAGATCCACTATATATAATTGCCCCCTCATGTTTTTGCATCATAAAAGTATTCATACGTATATTTCGGGCGCGAGAGGTGCCTTGAGGGTCGAGCGTCTGGTCAAAGGTATGGAGACAAAAGTACTGTGCACATCGCCACGGTGGTCCAGGAGTTACCTCGAACAGCACAGCAGCATCAGCAGCATCAGCAGCAGGGGCAGCAGCGACTTGTCGTGGGATGATGTGATGTGAGCATGTCGCCAAAATTTAAAACATGAAAAAACACAACGAAAAAAAAAAAAACGGCCGACGAGTCTTAGAATAAGAGGCTGTGATTGGCCCGGTCGCGGTCGGCCACACATTTCCGTCGGTTTTTCAAAACTCGATCGTTCGTGGGCATAGGGCGGGACACGACCGACTCAACACACCAGCAGAGCTAGAGAGAAGGAGACAAGAGAAGGAGGAAGCTTGGACGGGACGCTTCGCAGAGAGGCCGCGAAACCTTCTTTCTAAGGCAATAACTCTCCTCGCAAGAGACAAAAAGACCATCATGGTGAGTGTAAAAGCCCAAGGTCTAGCCCGGGTGGCTGGGTGCTTGTGTTTTCACCCCTCTCTGCTCTCTGCTGTTGCTGCTGCTGTGTGTTACTTTTTTCTGCCCTGTTGTTTTTGGGCCGGCCGAGGCAAGGTAGCAGAGGGCACGCAGACCAGCGGCAAAGGGTATGGGCAGGCACGCCGAGCCCCTTAGCTGCCCAACGAGATGAAATGATATACGGTGTCAATGGTCAGAAGAGAAATTGATCGGGACGAAATATATGTTGGTTTGGGGTGCCTGTATTCCAACGTCAAAACGGCATATGTAGGACGTCGTGGCCATTGATTGGAGATTGCATTCCATATTTTGTTTTCGACAGCCTCTCTCCTCCTCTCTCCCTTTCCTCTCTCTCTGCCCCGCTTTGAACTCTCTCGTCCCAGCGAGCATCCTCTTTTCTTTCGATGAGGCAGCCCCCCCCTGTTGCGCTGCCGTTCTAGGCTTGTGGGGCTACCCTCGGCCATTGTTTAGGCGCGTGGCAGAGCATTTCAGAGCGGCTGTACGTCGTGTCCTCGGCGCCCCCAAAATCAGTACTGCTTGTACCACATTTTTGTTTTTTCACCCATCCACAGCAACCCTCTCGCTCCACTCTAAAACACATACATTGGATTTGGATTTTGTCTTGTTTTGCTTCGAAATTCGAATTTCGTTTCTTCTGGTGTTCTTGTGAAGACGTACATAGCAAAGGCAGCAGGCTCGTAGGTGCGGCCTATTGATGGTAGAGCAGAACACCAATCCAGGCACTTGGATCTACAGCAGTAGCTATGCACGTATTCCTGTACGCAGCGCCGTCGCAACCTCCTCTTACGCACTGCTCTCCTGTTGTTTGTGTTCGGTAATCTGTAACCTTGCTCTTTGAGGTTGAGCATTCTTAATTGAGATTGAGCATTCTCACCGTCGAGATGGAGCATTCTCAGCAACAACCGCCCGTTCCTCTGGAACCGTTCTGGAATCGCGTATTTTGGTGGCGTGTTGAATTGCTGTACTCGGTGTCACATCATACAAGTACCCGTGGTACTTTAGTAGCGGTGATGTGATGAATCTTCGTTTGTCGCGATGCACGATACTCACTCTCCATACGAAACTGCGAAACAAGACGAGTACGTGGCGCGCCACTTCCGATTTTAATTTTTTATTCTTGCCGCTGCGCAGATCGGAGGAAATGCTTTTTCCTTTTTTCGTTTATCATACCTCCTCGGGTATCTCCGTATTTCCGTGTTTTTTGCGAGCATCAGTGAGTGAGTGCGTGAGAGGCTGTTTTCCATTGGTTCTATTGATTATATTAGTAACTTCCATTGTTCTCACCTCCCCAGCCTCTGTCTGCCCACGTACCGCATGGGTTATAGTCCTCATTCGACAGCAGTTCAAGTATATGTACAAGTACTTGTATTGGAAATAGCAGCAGCAGATTCATTGACATTGCTCGTATCATACACCAGTTACTCAGGTACAACAATGATGATTTTTTTTTGTTTTTGTTTTTGATCCTCCTTGGAGATCTGGGTAAAAAAAATACAACGATGATAAAAATGTGGACAACACACACACCGGTACCGACCGTCGTTTCAACTGAAAAGGCAAGTCTCAACGTCTCAACTAGGCCAGCAGGTACGTAGAATGTCAACTCCCAGGGTGTATAATCGTACGTACGTAGGGATTCGATATATGTTTTGTTGTCCTGGCATTCTAGAAGAACCGCTGGGCGCGTCGCGCGAGAGCAATAATACCAGAAACCAGCTGCAACACTGCTGCTGTTGTGCGTATGTACCGGCCAAAGTATATACCGCTGTACTGGCAGTGCTGGTGCTCGTATCAAACCATCAGCAGCTGTGTCAAATGGATCCTTGACTCGTAGTTGAGTCTATTACAAAAAGCGAATAATAATTAAGACAGCATCACGTACTGCTGGGCACTCTGGCAGCCTCAACCAGCAGATAATTTACTGACGCCGTCAGCGATCAGTCAACTGGGCTGCATGAGTGTAAGTATACTGGCCGAACTAAGCGAGTAACTTATAGTAGCTCGTCCAATCGCCCCCCTCCCTCCCGGCCGGTGAGCGCACCCGGCACCGCCAGGGAAGAAAAAAGAAAGGCGTTTTCGATTCTGTCGGGCCTCAAAACTACGTGTACCGGAGGGTGTTCGCGGTCATCGACACATGAAATAGAGTGGAAAAGAACAACCACGAGAAGCAAGAACAAAGATGCACGGAATGTGTGGCGATGATGGGACGATCTTCACTTTTATTTTTGTTTCCGCAGGCGTTGGTAACACCCTTGATATTCAACGTTTCTCTACCGCTCCTACCCTTCGAGCAGGGGTAGCTTCATCCATCGTGTCGCGGACCCCCCTCCTTTCTTGTCACCCCGAAAAGCATTTTGATAGGTTTCCACACAAAATATGGCGTCCTCCTTGGACGTATATAGGTAATGCCTGGTGTCAAAGCTACTGGCAGGCTTAACCAGGCTACTGACAGTAGATTTCCACTTTCAGTAGATTTCGACTGCCAATACGTCTATGCCAGTGCCCAGCCCTTTAAAAATCAGAATTACTGCTGTACAGCAGTACCCTCCCGAGAGTGGGCGTTCTCCCGCCTCCCCCGCCCATATATTTTGTCTCTTTAGTCTTTAATCTTGTTTGATATACCAGGTACTGGAATACAAAAAATCCGTACCACTCCGTCCAGTTTTTTTGACCGCTTGAGTCTCCTTGTCACACACCAGGTACCAGGTACCAGGTATACACTGCTGCTGTACAGCGGTAGTGGGTAGCGCCCCTCTGAAGCCCCCCCGCGATAACGCAAAGCGGTACGTAACGGACCTCAAAAATTTGTGCCGACACCATTTTCGCCCACTACTTGATGCTGCAGGGGGCCGGGACCAACTCTGATCAGGGACGTTGGTATATCAGGGACCTGTGATCCCGAACGCAGCAGGATCCCTCAATACGACTTACTTTTAGTGCTGCGGTCCCGTTTTCGGTACTAACCAGTTGGAAGCGGAGTCAGATTTAGGGTTCTGTACACTGCCGTGCTAAATGAGTTGACCCATTATTAATAATAGTGCTGTACCTGGTACTGGTAATTCTCGATGTCTTTCTGTCATCGTGGTCTCGCCATCGGGAGCGTTTGAGCCCCTCCCCCCCCCCCGCTTGGCCGCATTTGGTGTGTGTTTTTTTTTTTTTTTGGGGGGGGGTTTTTGTGGGGGGGGGGGGGGGGTTTTTTTTTTTGTTTGTTTTTGGTTTGTTTTTTTTTTTTTTTTGGTTTTTTTTTTTTTGGGGGGGGGGGGGGTTTTTTTTTTTTTTTTTTTTTTTTTTGTTGTGGTGGTGTGTTGTGGTGTTTTTTTGGTGGGGGTTTTTGTGGGTTTTTTTTTTTTTTTTTGTTTTTTTTTTGGGTTTTGTGTGGGTGTGGTGGGGGGGGGGGGTTTGGGGGGGGGGTGGGGGTTTTTTTTTTTTTTTTTTTTTTTTTTGGGTAGAGGGGGGTGGGTGACGCATTGAGTGGAACACTGGTTCTCGTGACGCGCCCGCCCATTCGTGGGCGTCGAGAGCTGAGCATTCCCAGCCAGCACCACAAAAGCAGAAAAAAAACGCTGCTGTTGCTGTTCATTTCAAATCGATAGACAGGCATCTGAATGGTTGATCCGACTGATGTGTGCTGGATGTCGACGGGTAGAAGGTATAAATAAAGGTCTAGTGTAAACAACACACAGCACACCCTCTTGATAGCCAGAGGCGGCTGATTTTCCTAGCAGGAGAGCCAGCATTGCTGCTTGCTTTTCCTGACCACACGTCCCTCGCAACGGACGGTGCAGGGCTATAGCGCCGCAGCGGAGCCGTGGACGTGCTGCTCGTTCGTATTCATAATTGTACCCCAATCGTCGTTGTTATTCCGAACAAGGTTTGTATACAGCAGTAAATTGCTCCTTAACCCCTTTAGTACCGCAGTCCCGATTTGGGGACAAACCATTCTAATTCCAAGTGATTTATCCCCAAAACGGGACTGCGGTACTAAAAGGTTTAAGGGATCCCCGCGATAAGGGAAAACGATACACCTTGGGTATGCGGAGCCTCCTATTTATTCCCGCCATTTTTGCCCACTATTAACTGTAAGGGGCCGGCAGTACTATTAATAAGTACTGCTGTTTGTAACTCTTATAGGGGACGTCGAATCCCGAATGCTGACACTGGGGCACTATTACGGGACCGTATTAAATAGGACCCCCACGATACACACAAAAACTTATATACTTCCATATTTTTACTATTAATAACAATTTTTGGTCCTTTTTAATATGGTCCCCCGTGAATAGGGTCCCTGAAAGGGGCCACAGGTACAGCAGTATTTTTTATTTTTTTATTTTAGAAGTTACAGCAGTAGTACTGCTGTAGTACTTTGGCTTCCCATTTTATTTATTTATTTGGGATTCTTCTCCTTTTCTTTTTCTTTTTCTTGTTCTTTTTCGGTTTGGTTTTTTCGTTGCTTCTCTTTCTTTATGGTGTATTTTGGTTGCTGGCGTATGTATGTATGTTGTGTCGGCCGCACCTAGTGCGAAGGCATGGTATTACGTAGGCTATTAATGCATTACGGTGTGTTATCTCTGTGTCGTAGTCTGTGACCACAGAGCTCGTATCTTTCTAGGGTGAAGAATCAGCACGGACACTGGGCTTGCTGGATGTCGACGAGTAGAAGAACGGTTTAATGTGAAGAACACACACACACTACACATACTGTAGTTATATGAGTTGAGTGTCGTTGGTTTCTGCGGTGTGAATTCTCTTTTGAATCATGTGGGCATAGTCTGCTAAGCCTGCTTTTCGAAAATCAGCTCCAGGGAAGCGGGAGCACTCACTCGTCTCGAGCCTTTTCCATTCTTTCATTCCTTCCTTCCTTCCTTCCTTCCTTCCTCGCCCTATAGACAGTATGATAGGCGAAGTCAACTTCAATCTCGATGTCAATCTCAATCTCACTGCCAAGTTCGATGTCATTCTCAACCTCAATCTCAATGTAATTCTCAAACATACCCATGTACCGTCTCAAGCATACCCATGTACCGTCAAGTATTCTTGATGCTTTGCTCTGCTTTCTGTCGTACTCGTGTCCCGTTATTTTATAGCGACCAATCCGCTCGGTTTCGACCGGTTTCACACGCTCCCCCGTGATGCCGCGAGGAGGATCCCAAGTGCTGTTCACACATGATCGGACAGATCAGGATCAGGCG
The DNA here is from genome assembly GCA_031763025.1 of Macrocystis pyrifera. Lineage (NCBI taxonomy): Eukaryota > Phaeophyceae > Laminariales > Laminariaceae > Macrocystis > Macrocystis pyrifera. Next base: position 8,750,830 of record JASSKH010000009.1, on the reverse strand, counting down.
CCGTGTCATCGTACTGGATACGACAAGCACGACATACATATTATTCACATGGACCCCCCAGTTGATGATTGATCTACAGCAGCAGATCTTTCGTTGGAAAAATGTTTCCGATTCAGTCAGATCATCTGCAAGATCTACAACTACGACAGAGTATCATGGTCGGGCTATCTCCATGGTACGGGTCTTGCGCAATATAGTTGCCGACCGGGTATATTGCTTTTGTAAGATGCTGCAATACGACTCTTGTCTCCCAACAATCATCTAACTTCATGAAGCATCAGCATCAGCATCAGCAGCAGCAGCAGCAGCAGCAGCAGCAGCAAGTCGGGATCGTGCCAATCGCTAAGCGCACGCCCCACCGTGGTAGCGTTGATGATGAGAGCAAACATAAAACCTAGGGCTGGGCACTGGCAGTATGTTTTGGCAGTGGTGATCTACCGATTGACCTGGCCAGTATATTCGCCAGTAGTTTTTGTCTGACGTACGCCCGAGAAACACGCCAGAAAAAAGTACGGAAACTCACTGAATGCGTTCCGGGAGGAGAGAGGAAGGACGGAGTATACTGCTGCTGCAATGCAGTATACTGATTGATTTTGACGACCGTATAATCGCTACTGGCTGAGTCAGCCAGTGCCCAACCCTATTTAAGTCGGGATCTGTCCCATGTGTAAGAGTGCAGGGTGCGAGCAAAAGCGCTGCCATAGCTAGAGTGCCAATGGGATTGTTTCGTTGCTGACTGGGTACCAGACACATGATAATGCCTGTGGTCTGTGGTGCGTGTTTTTACTGCTGTAGTAGTCGTGTCTACACACAGCAGTAGCACCGGTCCTCTCACAAGAAACCTTACGTCGGGCTCAGGCTGACTGTCGTATCCTGGGCGCGCGCGATAAGACACGCTTTCGTGCATTGCAGTTTCTTATTTCGGTCGCGGAGAAGACGTGTTTCCTACTTGTAGCAACGCACTGCTGTCCGGTGGAAGTATGATGCCATGGTGTTGTTTGCCCAGGCCAACTACGCGAAGGGGTCAACTTTCTTGAAGGTTAAGTGACTACTGTTATTATTAATAGTAGGCAGAGAGCTTTCTGAACTCCGTTCAGTTTTCATGGCTGACATTTTTGCGAGTTACTTACGTATGAGCGGGCCAGTAGTACTGCTGTGTACACTTGGTCATGTAATGATACAATGCTACTGCGGTAGTACTTCAAATTACTTGGTCATGTAATAGTACAATGCTACCGCTGTAGTACTTGAAATCACTCACCTGGTAACATTCAATGGGGTTGATGATTTAGTTTCGTTGTGCCGCGGCACAGCACCCTTAGCCTTCCACTCACTCGGCCATTAAAACCTTGTGGGATCACAACTGCGCTGTATTGGATTGCTATCGCATGCTGTATCGTTTACAATTCGTTCTTGCGTCACTCCCCCAGGCACACGTCCCAGCCAGGAAGCTTGTATGTATATATAATTGTAATTATAGTCCCAAGCGATGTGTGTCCGAAACGAGAGTGCTCCCCTGAACGAGTTAGAACTCCCAAAATGATTATTCTACGGGGGATGCCCTCTTTTTTGTTCACGGCACTGCGCTGTATTTGATGGTATGGCTCTTGCCGGTGTTCGTCCTGCTCCGCCCTTATGCTAACAAGAGGCGGTTGATGGTACCGACGGCAATTGACATTTTTTGGTCGATATACGTGGACGCTTGGACAGATATATCATCTACAGATATATCACCTACAGATATATCATATGCAGATATATCATCTATAGATGTATCATCTGCAGATAGATCATCTACAGATATGTCATCAACAGATACATGTAGATCATCTACAGATATGTCATCTACAGATAGATCATCTACAGATTGATCATCCGGATCGCAACCTGCAGTCATGATATGTTTATGCAGAATCCGTGTCGTGTATGTAGTGCATGTCCAGCCCGGGAAATATTTTGCTAGATCGCGCAGATTATACGGCTCCCACACGGCAACATGAGCTGCATCACACAGATCAGGAAGGCATCTGGCTTGAAAGGTCTAGATAATGAAGTGGGAATGATGTGTAGATGATCTCTCTGATGTGGATACATTTAGTTCCCGAAAGGGTTCACGATCGCATAATGAACGCACTACAGCAGCAGTGTTGGGTGGATTGATAAAACTCTATGAACACAATCGTAATTATACACCCTTCCTCTCTAGGAAAAAAGCTTCCCCAATCCTCCCGAAATAATCCATAACCAACCCAACAACCCAAACCAAACCCCGAGTCCCGGTTTTTTTTTTAGGCGGTCCTAATATTTGCGGCCAGGGTGGTAAAGGGTTCTCGATGGTGGTGAAGTATCGTTTTTTTTTGTTTTGTTTTGTTTTGTTTTTTTTGTCATTTTTCCCAGCATGGAATTTGCGACTTGTGACTGCGACAACTGCGGGCATAAATGTATGGCCATGCCACCCTACGAGTATTGTAAGTCGAAAATGTCTTGTCGCTACAGCAACCAAGCGGAAAACCAAGCACAGCACTTAGCTCAACAGTTGGGGGCTCTGCTTGCTCGTGCGACACGCCTTGTGTGTTTGGAGTTTGGAGCACTGTCGGGAGGGGAGGGCAATCGCAATCACTTTTTTTTTTCGTCCCTTCTGCTTCAGAAAACAGCTCATTCAACTGCATAGTATGTACCGGTATGGTAAAAGTCCCGAATACTTTCACGCTCGAATCCGAAGCTGTTTGCCCTCCAAAAGTAGAGCTTGTTCCTAACACGTCAGTGGAGTTGTGCAAGTCTTTCATTGCGTAGTCTGCAGAGGAGCTGCAGAGCGGGCGCCGCCAACGTTGGTGCTCGGTCTCGGCGGGGTTGGCACTGACCTTTGGAGGGAGACCGGGGACATCGGTACCCCCCCCCCCCCCCCCCTGAAATAGTATGCCAATTGCTGTCTCTGGGAGTGGCCACATCAGAAAACAAATCAATGAACTCTTCATTCGATGCTGTCATCCGTATGCAAGTAAAGTCCGCCTCACAAGCGGTTCTTGGTAGGATGCAGCTCACCGTCGAAGCGACTCGCCGAACACCCCACGGCGCTTCGCGCTTGCAGCAAGCAATGTGTTCCCGGTCGGTGGAAAAACCCGGCGTGCTCCGTCCCAGTATTGCTGGGAATCGAGGGTGTACGGCCATACGACTACTCCGGCTATGCATGGCATGAGTACACCCCCCCCTCTCCCTTCAAAATCGGCAAGAAATTTCTGCCTGCAGTGGGTGCGTGTGTGATCGGGCGTGTGCGGTGAGCCTGTTGAAGGGTTTTACCGCGACGTTAAGAGCGTTTTCAATTTTTACACGAAGCGGGGGGGGGGCAATTCAGTTACGGAGCGGGGGGCAAGCACATGCACGGAGCGAGAGGCAAGCTCTGACACGAAGCGGGGGGGCAAAATGCCCCTTCATCCTTCATGCATCTTATCGTGTAGCTTCATATCGTCTCTCCGCGACGACCGTGTCGGCGAGGCGAAAGGCTCGCGTTGACTTCGACAAGCTGGTCCAGAGCCCAGAATTTTCCAGCTGAAAGAGGATGAGGGAAATGTTTCTTCCCCCCACCATTTCACGTTGTGCTTTTGTGCTTGTACCCTACTCTCACCAGGAAGGCGTTTTTCATTGTGCCCCCCCCCCCCCCCCCCCGCTTTCTCCGCGGCAGAGAGGATATGGCGCGCGTTGGTGTTTTAATGTAGTACCCGCAATGTGTATCCTTGAGAAGGAAGATGGACTGACTCCCATTCAGCAGTCGTTCTGCTTCCCCATCATAGGAGAGGGATGAGGGGGAGTCAACCCTTTCACCTAGGAGGGAGACAGTTCTGTTGTTGGGACGAAGGACTTGGAATGTCAGTCGTTTATGCCCCTGACGGAACCGCTGTTCTGAAAGGTTGACCGAGCGTTGGGTGTTGCTCGACCCCGCTCGGCCCGCCCTCCGTCATGCCTTCGTCTCTTTGTCCCGAGGGAAAGGGATAAGAGGCGAACGGACAAAATCTACTGGCTGTGGAATGTCTCACTCGTGTTTCACTTTCGTGGTGCAATGCACTGTGGTCAGGAATTATCGGGGGGGGGGGGGGGGGGGGGGGGGGGGGGGGGGGGGGGGGGGGGGGGGGGTGTACTCGATAGGAGAGATGTACTCGATAGGAGAGATGTACTCGATCTCATGGATGGCCGTAGTCGTATGACCATAGACCCTCGCATCCCTACAATGCCGGGACGGAGCACGTCGGGTTTTCACCGACCAGGCCGACATTGCTTGCACCAAGCGCGAAGCGCCGTGAGGTGTCCGGCGAGTCGCATGAAGGGTGAGCTGCATCCTACTAAGAACCGCCTGTGAGGCGGACTTGCATATGGATGACAGCTTCAATGAGTTAGTTTAATTTCCGGTGTGGCCACTTCCAGAGACAGCAATGGGAGTACTATTAATATGTAACTGCCTCTTGGGTGCCTTACCTTGAACACTACGTGGTACGATCAATTCCCTTGTGCAGAGTAAAGGTTCTTTACCTCGCACAAATGATCTAACTCGACGACCAGTTGTGCGCAACCGCCAAAAATAAACAAACAAAAACGTTACCCTGGTTGTCTAGCTCACGTAGTGAGCGGCATGTTTTACAGTGTAGTTGCCAACCGACGCCAACCCAACCCATCGCCGGCGTCCCCGGTGGCTTGGTAGGTGGTCCGCGTGCCTGTCAAGATCAATTTCGTGGGTTCAAATCTCACCGAGTGCATGCTCGTAGGGACTTTTTCTTGCATAAAAAATTGATAGCGGAAAGCGCGAGAGCGTGAGTTAGCTACATTCGATGAAAATCGACGAGCAGGGGGAATGCTGAACCCTATGCGCGACAAAAAAGAAAGGCGCGTACCGGGGGGGAGAAGGGACGACACCTGTGACCACGGCTTGTCCAGAAGATCGTCGAGGGTAAAAACCTCCAATGAGTGGGCTGGAAAGTAAAAGTGATGATGAAAAAAAAAAAAAAAAAAAAAAATAAATATATATATATATATATATACTCTATAATAAGGGGGGGGGGGGGGGGGGACCAGGTCGTAACGCTACCTTTGATTGAACATGCCTGGCTGGTGTTTCGGCGTCACGTCGCCTCGGTTTTGTATGTATGCTGCAGCGTTGTCGACCATGGTATGTACATGACCCTCTGGGTTGTCGATCATCTTTGTGCCCTTGGTTGGAAGATGCCACCCCACAGCTGGACGGACAGACCCCGTGCACCTTTGGCGTGAGCAAGTATTGTAGGTAAACTATTCTAGTGTAGTAAAACAGGTAGAGAGCTTTTGATTCTCGAGCATTTTACAAGAAAAAAATTGGGCCACGGCATCCAGCCGCGCATGGAGCTTCATGTCTTTTTTGCCCTTTCGTTGCCGGTGACATAAAAAATGCTGCTGAAGTGATTTTTTGGCAGGCGAGCAAGATCCGATAAGAAAGGTTAATGGGACGCAGCCTGGACATTTAGGACATGAAGGGTTCGGTTTTGGTTTCGGTTGGTTGCATGCTCTTGTGGGGGCATGCCGTCAACTCTGCTACCGCTGTAGTGCCGCCCATGGTAATCAATATTACCAGCTATTTACGGGGGACTGTGGTAAATAGGACCTACGGCACACACAAAAACCTATACATTTCCCTATTTTTACTAACAATATTTGGTCCTATTTACTATGGTCCCCCGTAATTGTAGTGACGAGCAAACGAGGCGTTCTACGACTAGAGGTTCACCCTATTTTTTCTCAGGTTCCTCGCTTGACCTTAAGGAGCTCCATACCTCACCCGAAAACTGACTTGAGCAGAAATCAAATTGCATCCCGATGAATAAATAATCCCATGGCCCAAAGTATACGAAAACATCATTTTTCGAAACAAGGTTGGGTTTCCGACGATTTTTGGTTAAGGAACCCCGTCGTTCAGAAAACGTTTTTGCGGAAAATGTGCTAGTATATTAATACCTCTATCGTAGAACGCGTGGAATATGTTGTCTGAACATGGAGGGATACCTTTTTTGGGGGTTTTCGTCGTGGGTTCTGATTACGCTGTATGCCACCGCATCTATGACTCTGAGACCTCTTTGTTTTCCGCCCTGTACTGCTGTGATTATGAAGCTGAATGAACAAGGGGCGTGTCCTTCCAGCAGCCCCTGATTTCGGAACCGAAAAAAGCGACGGGCAAGGCACAGACAGCAGCAGCTGCGTTGTTGTTGTTTTTTTTTTCCATCTTTTTTTTTTGTCGGTGTAGCTTGCTGGTTCTGCGGCATAACCCAGTCCTTCGACGAGGACAAGCACTCAACCGTGCATAGCCTCCAGTTCAGCACTATGACGGCTATTGCTGTATTAAAAACCAGGTACCAGGTATCGTTCTTCACACCAAACCAGTATACCTGGGAATATAATTTTTGTGCGAACGCTGAAAGCGTGCCTGGCGTAGGCGCCATGCTTGGCGTGTTTTTGTCCCTCCCCCGGCCACGCCCGTCCGTGCTGGGCGGCGCTTCGCCGACAGTTCCGGTCTGAAGGTGTAACTGTCTCTCATAGGGTAGCGTCGATGTGTGTGTCTGTGTGTGTGTTTTTTCATGCCTCGTGCAGATCGGCGTCGCTTGTTTACCGTGTGAACTCCTCTTAAGACTCCGAGAAGATGACGGCCTAAAACAATGGTTGGTAACTTTCTTTGGTGTTGTCAACCATTGAACCCGTCTACGAGCAGAGTGAGCGCCCGGGTATACGGGTTATCATCAAGGATCATGTTTGCGCCTGTTCCGTGTAGCCACGTGTACGACTCATTGGATTGCATTGCAAGTAACTCGGGACACCAATTTGTGTGATCATCTCCCAATGACACAGTGGCCGTTGCTCATCATTTTTTTTCGTCGTCATTTTTTTTTCTCCTCTGAAAACTCGAGAGGGTTGATGATATGAATCCTGTTCTAATGGTAGGCAGGAAAAGGGTCCCTCCTTCCTCTCCAGGGGTGGGCTATTTAGAGACCGCGTGAACGCCCCAGCCCCCCCCCCCCCCCCCCCCCCCCCCCCCCCCCCCCCCCCCCCCCCCCCCCCCCCCCCCCGCGCGCTTCGATCGTCTTGTGTGGTGACCTTTCCGTCGTGTTATCGATGTTTTACCGCCGCCGAGGAAACCTGTTGCCACTGGTGTTTGATACCGAAAGAGAATCGAGTTCGATATGTACGATACCGATGAACAAAGGAACCGGATGATGACCGATATCGATGATATACACAAAAATAGGTGAATGATAACCGATATCGATGTTTGATACACCAAAATAACATGATGATGAAAACCGGTATCTATGTTGATAAATGCAAAGCTTTCTGTCAGTACCATTCGATACCGATGAACAAAAAAAAGGACCAGGTACTTACGTACTGGATACGAGCTCGATATTTTATATCGATATTTGATGCACAAGAGTAAGTAAATGGTATCCGATACCAGGTATCGATACTTGGTACACAAAAAGAGTATCTGAATGATAACCGATATCGATATTTGATTACATGCAAAGCTTTCGTTCAGTTCCACTCGATACTAAACACACAAAAAATACCAGTTACTCGTCGTACTGAATACGAGTTCGATATTTTCGATACATGTACAGAAACTGTGGTTCCTGATCTTGAAAAAAAAACACGGGGCGTGCCACGTTGGGGATAGAATGCAAAACGCGTTCGATACCAGGAAACTGTCGATACGATACCAGGTATCCGACACTAGTTTCCAAATTTTTCTCGTTGTTCTTTTTCGTACTGCTGGTTTGTCCCCCCTTGTTGGATCTCGGATTTTTGCCTACTGCATCTTTTCCTCGCGTGTTTTGTATGTGACGACACCATCTGTCCTTTCTCGCAACGTGCTGCTGGATTTTGAAACACGGCGATTTACGGTGAAATAGCGTTTTGAGTCAATGATGGAAATATTAGTTGTGGACTGCCGCTATTTGTGACAATCGTGTACGTATTTTGCTGGACCGTGAGTACTTGTTTAGCGCCGCAGGCCCCGTCGGCGATAGCGGTATGTGCTGCACAGCAATACGATGCCTACGTGTGCCCGAGGGAGCCGCCCCGCCATAAGCTCTGTTTTGATAAAGCATCTACTATGCAGCGCCGCACATGCACCCGCAGATTCGCGCATCGGGACGGCCTGATTGGTCAGCCGAGGCTACCTATATAGCCGTTCAACCGGCCAAGTTTTTTTGGTGTTGTAACGCCATCGGAACACGCGGCGGATGCCCGCCACCTCCCCTGCCAACCTCGAGCCCCGCTTCGAAGGGTCGGGGGATGCTGGTTGTGGTCGGGGTCCGCTTGTTGGGTCTGGAACCGACGGGCAAGATTGAGAATGATACTGAACAGTGTAGCGCCGCGCTGTATTCAGGAGCTCCGGGCTATTTTTGATGTGCCTTTGATGCTATATATATGAGGCGTTTTTAGTGCGTAGGGGACCGGGAGGAAGAGCAGCGGTGGGTGCATTTCATGAAACGTTTTGCCTTAAGTTTCTTGGAGAGCGTAACGACGAAATGGGTCGATGGAAGGATCCGGTCCCGGTCCCTGATTAGATGTTTTTTTCGTTTTTAGTTGCTCGCGACCGACCGACTGGCCTAGGTACGAAGTTGCTGCTGCTGCTGCTGCTGCTGCTGCTGCTGCTGCTGCTGTTTTTTTTTTTTTTTTCTCGCCTGCTGGAGGGTTACCCGCCCGCACGGTCAGCGCATTACATGCGTAAATTGTTCGCGAAGTTACATTGCCTCCGCTGGTTTTGTTTGTGCTTTACCCCCTCCTAACCCCCTTTCCCCGCCCCTCCTTCCCTCCCTCCCTCCCTCCTTCTTCCGCTCTCCCTCCCCCCCCCCTCCCTTCTGTCCTGGTTGTGTGATGGTCCTGTGGCCGCTATGTTGACCTCTGCTGCGCTTCACAAACAAAACCTTTTTTTTTTCGCAAGGCGCAAGAAATGCCGGAGTTCAAGCTCATCCTCGTCGGAGAGACGGCGGCGTGGGGAAGACGACGTTCGTTTAAGCGACACGTCACGGGAGAGTTCGAGAAGAAGTATGTCGGTGAGGATTTTCAGACGAAACCTGGCAAGAGGCAGTGAATGAAACCCACACGAGACTTGACGACAGACCAGATGAGCAGACTGTTTAATATTTTTTGATCGCACATGCCCAGTGTACCAACGAGCAGTGTTTTGCGATTTAACCCCCGCTTCGCCGAAATTGTGTATCGTACAGAGTAATAATGCATCTGAGGCGTGTTTTTTTTTTTTTTTTTTCTGAGGCCCTTCCTTCACCTGAAGAGCCTGGCAACCGACCTATAGAAACATGGTATGCTAAGACCGATACGCAGCCCCACGGGCTATTCGTGAGTCTCTTAACGAATAAGGCACCGGGTATAGTGAAGCTCACGAGGTACTCGAGCCTTTGTGAGTAGTTCCTCAGTTTTTGAAGCCCCTCACGGTCAGAAAACTTTAAAATTGGCCCATATGTGCTATTATTACTATGCCCCCTATCGTACACAGCAAGCGTCATAGCTCACTCGGACTATTGGCCTAGGCGGTCGGAGTCAGGGTTATGTACGTATGGAGAGTGTCTTGGTGTGTATCATGGCAAGTGCCTGGTGTGTTTCATCCTTTTTGCCGTTGAAGCTTGGCCAAGATCTGCGTATCTCTGTCCATGCAGGGGCCCTTTACCAGGCGACCAGACAGATTAGACGAGGTCGCAACCACACCACTATCAACGACGAGATGACACCATGAAAAATCAAGCAAAGACCATTTTGCCTTGTCACACGTTTTTTCGTTGCCCAATTTGTTTTCCTTCCGAAAATGTAGGGTATATAGTCAATTCTTTTCGTTGCTCAATTTGTTTTCCTTCCGAAAGTGTAGGGTAGTTACTATTACGGGGGTCCATAGTTAACGGGACCAATTATTGTCAGTAAAAATAGGTAAATATATAAGTTTTTATCTATACCATAGGTCCTATTAACTAGAGGCCCCCGTAATATTGGTTTCCGATGGGAGAATCCCAAAACGGAACAGAAATGTCCGAATTTTTTCATGTAAGTCGTGACAGTGATATGTGTAGATTTCCAACGGAACGAGAGAGACTGCTGTTTTATTTTTTTTTCAACCCGCTACCCTGGCATTATTGATAAGACCAGCATTAGTAGCAGGTTGCGTGTGTGTAGTATCATATCACCAGGTGTGTGTTCGTGCAACATGTTCAGTGCGTCAATGTTTGCGTTCCGCATTCCAACGGAATAGGACGACCGCCCTTGAGTCTTGGTATCATGAGACGCATGAGAGGTTTTGCTTAACCCTTCAAGAACAGCAGTCTCGTGTTGGGGACAAACTACTTAGAATTAGACTGGTCTGTCCCCACAGTCGGGACCGGGGTACTCAAAGGGTTAAAGGCCTTTGACGGCAAACTGCCGTAGTCTTGTTTTAGGGACAAATCGGTCAAATTCTAACTAGTTTGTCTCGAAAACGGGACTACTGCAGTCCTTAAGGGCAAGGCCCGCGTAACCCTTCTATTAGTAGTACCGCAGTCCTTAAGGGCTGGGGACAAACCAGTCAAATTCCAAGCAGTTTGTCCCCAAGACAAGACTACTCCAGTACTCCTGAAAGGGTTGAAGCGGTAAGTAACACCGTGGTATCAGGTACCTGGTATATACGTCGAGGGGTACGCAGAACGCACCGTGGATCCCAAAACCTTGTGCCCCCTCCCCCCACTGTTCACACGGTGGTACCTCGGGTAATCGCTTTTGATTGGCGGTGTTGCATCACCCGGTGTGAGATCGCTGGACTTGACGACGACTACATACGGTAGTTTTTACTGTTACGGGGAACCATAGTTAACAGGACCTATGGTATACACAAAAAAACTATATATTCACCTATTTTTACTAACAAAATTTGGTCCCATTAACTATGGACCCCCGTAATACTTTATGTTTGATCTCACGCTTAACTCATGGCCTCAATGCAGTCCGTGGTCGCAGGCAGGCAGGCAGGCAGGCAGGCAGGCAGGACATGCTCCAGTTACTCACTCCTTTACCCGCTTTCTAGGCCGCAGTCTCGCGTAGGGGACAAACTATGTACGGGGGGACCATAGTAAATAGGACCTACTGTACGTTACACACAAAAGCCTATATATTTCCCTATTTTTACTACCAATATTTGGTCCTGTTTTACTGTGGTCCCCCGTACTACTGTAGTTATTATTTGAGTGAGTTGTCCCTTAAAACGGGGGAGTGCAGTTTTTGCCCAGAAAAGGTCAATGAAAAAAAATGCCAGGTAGTATTCCGAACCAAATTTACAGCAGTAGTGTGTAGAGATGGGCTCCGTCGTGGGTTTTGTTCATAGGCCCATGGGAATACGAGGTACCAGGTACCTGGTATTTCATAGCATATACATACTATACCAGGTATATTTTATCATACATACCAGTGTATTGTTTATATTTCCCTTTTTCTCGTTGGATAGCCCGTAAAACCAACTGTTATATTTGTCAATCACGAATCAGGTACGGTATGTACAAAAAAGAGACGACCCCGCTAGTAAATGCACGCAGCTAGTGTGGTAATTAATGACTGCAAAATACCTATATATGGCGAACGACCTAAAAAAAAAAAAGGCCATCTTCTTGACAGGTGCCGGCGTCACGGGTCAGCCAACTAACTCGCAGCTCTCATTTTCGATGCGCTCTCTTCCGCGTGCGTGCTCCCTTTTTTTTGCGTGCTCCCTTCCGGCACGCGCGCGCCCGCCCGCCCGCCCGCAGCTACCCTCGGTGTCGAGGTCCGCCCTCTGCCCTTCCACACGAACCGTGGCCCCATCAAGTTCAACGTGTGGGATACGGCGGGGCAGGAGAAGTTCGGCGGGCTTAGGGACGGATACTAGTGAGTTGCGGACGGGTCTGCTGTTGAACTACTGTAGGCGGGTAGATATTTTCTGATTGGTTAGCAACACGTCGCATCAGCCAGCCGCCGACGTGCAGCTAGCTTTGAAGAATATTGCATTCTGGTGTGAAGTTTTGGCGGGGGCGGGGTGGCGGGCCGGGGGGGGGGGGGGGAGGGGTTATAGGCTGACGCTCTATGTTTATGTGGTGAGGGTCGTATATGCCTGGTAGTATTTGGGCGAATTGGTCTGATTCGTTCGATGGATTTTTGGTTTGATTCGGGTGTTTTGATGGCCTTGTTCTTTCCCCATCTCTTTCTCGTCGGCTTCCATATAGTGGCACTGCTGTCCGCCTGCCTCCAAGCACACTCCCTCTGCCCTCCCCCCCCCCTCCCCCCACCTCGACCTTTCGCTGACCCATCCCCCTTCTCGTCTTTGTTCTTTCTCCGCCGCCGCCGCCGCCGCCGCCGCCGCCGCCGCCGCCCGCCGCCGCTCTTTTTTTTTTTTCGGTTTTGTTTCTTGTGTGTTTTGGCGGTCGACGAGCAGCATCCAGGGACAGTGCGCGATCATCATGTTCGACGTGACGAGTCGTATCACATACAAGAATGTCCCTAATTGGCACCGCGATCTCACCCGGGTTTGCGAGCACATCCCGATCGTTTTGTGCGGCAACAAGGTGAAAACGCGCTCGTTGTGTGTGGCCCTCTTTGTGTGTGTGTGTGTTTTTTTGTGGAGTACCACTCTGTCCCGAGTTATATGTAATATAACCTTTTGGTTTAACAATTTGTGTAAAACCGGTGATTATATAGTGGGACAGAGTGATAAGTAGGATGGGGGGCGAGTTGTGTTTGTTTGTTGTTGTTGTGGGGTGTGTCTTTACGCGCGAAGTTGTCTTCATGATGTCATGCGTAAGTCCTTGCGTGGGCACGAGACGGGCTCCAATACGTTTGGTCGATTCGGTTGATGTCTGATTTGGTTTGATTTTGTTGATTCGTTTGGTGGATTGGTTGGTTTATCGAACGAGTGATTGATTGATTGATTGGTTGATTGATTGATTGATTGATTGATGGATTGATTGATGGGTTGATTGCTTCGGTTCGTGCCGGATTCGGGGGTATCGCGTGTGTGCTTGCGTGCCCCCCCCCTCCCCCCCAAACTGCTACCGCCTGCTCCCACGCGCGTCGCCTGCTCTCGTGGGAGCTTTACAAGATGAGCGCCTTCCGTACGACTGACGCTCACCCGTTGTGCCCCGTGTCCGTCGGTTTGTCTTGTCTGTCGGTCGGTCGGTCGGTCGGTCGGTCGATATTTTTGTCTTGAAGGTGGAGATCAAGGACCGGAAGGTGAAGGCGAAGCAGATCACTTTCCACCGCAAAAAGAACCTTCAGTACTACGACATCTCGGCGAAGTCTAACTACAACTTCGAGAAGCCGTTCCTCTGGCTCGCCAAGAAGCTCGTCGGGTGAGAAAGGAGGGAGAAAGGAAACCGAATAACTAAACGATAAGGAAAGCAGGACAGAAATAGACCGGTGGCTTTGCGGGGTGCTGATTGCCGAACGGGTAATGATTGGTGGACTGGTGTTGCTGCCGGTGTTGATTAGTGGACTGGTGTTACTGCTGGTGTTGTTTGATGGACTGGTGTTACTATCGGTGTTGCTTCTGTTGGTTGGCGCAGGTTATGGTTGGTGGGTTGATTGGTGAGAATGTTGGCTCTCGTTTTTTGGTCGGTGTCAGGTGTATGGTTTGGCTTATAGATGCATCGACAAAAAGAGCACGATACCACACTCCTCCGCCCCTGGCCTGGCACCAGGCCAGGGGTGAGGTACACACCAGTGAGGTGGTGGGATATGTGTGTACGATTTGATTGTAAAATAAACGTTTTTATGGACGGTGCGGTGTCGATGTGTTTTATCTCTTTCTTCATGAACGCAAGCTGATTTTCTGGTTGTATTTTTATTGGCTCATTGGTGGCGGTAACTTTTGATCGATCGAGGTTTTGGTAAAAACTCTCGTTTCTTGTTTGAGACGGTGCCAAAACCTTTGACTATATAGCTGTCGTCGCTTGATTCCCTCCCTTTCAAACGTCGATATCTTCTCGTGTCCCCTCTCTCCCCCCCCCTATGCTCTTTTGGTGTTTGTTGCACTGAACGTGACTGTCCAGAGACCCAAACCTTCAGTTCGTGGAGCAGCCCGCCCTGCAGCCACCGGAGTTCATCATCAAGCAGGAGGACCAGCAGGTTTGTGCTGAGAGACGGCTGTGGTGGTGGCGACGGTGGTGATGGCAGAGTAGCCGCTGTGACGGTGGCGGTGGTGGTGGCGTAGCGCTTTGTCGGAGGTAGTTTGTACTTGCTGGGCCATGCTGCTTCCGTGCGTGAGTGCGTGCGTGCGTGCGTGCGTGTGCTTTTTCTTGTCCTTGGGGCGCTCAGGCGCTTGCTTGAATTGTTGCACCGCCCGCGGCGTTCTGTTTTTTGCCCTCTGGAGGCTGGTGGCCGGCGTTTGAAGCTAGGTTGCGCGTTGTTGTGGCGATCTTGGTGCCGGATGTCGCGGTCTTTTGAGCGGGGAAAGCATGCGCCGTCTGGTCAGGAAGTGTGTGTTTTTTACCATCACGGGGGGACCATACAGTATTGAATAGGACCTACGGTACAGACAAGAACCTATATATTTACCTATTTGTACTAACAATATTTGGTCCTGTTTACTGTGGTCCCCCCGTAATACTATATTGGTAGACATGTAGCCCTATGTTGTTGCCTTTTGTCCAGGGTGTGGTATACGCGCAAGGCGTTGTCTAAAGCCCGCTGCTGTCCTGATCAGAACGAGCGTGATCTGGGTCACGGGGAAACAGTTGGAAGAGCTCTGGAGGAGCTTGACTGAGCCACCCCCTAACTTGCTAAACCGATGGCGACATCCGACCGTTCGTAACGACCGACGGCTCGCGATCACTGACTCCCTCTGCGCCGCGTGCAACCAGCTGGATGTCTGAGTACCCCCTCCCTCCCACCTTCCCTCCCTCCCCGCCTCCGTCCCTCCGTCCCTCCGTCCCTCCTCCCCTTCGCCCCCCCCCCCCCCCCCCCCCCCCCCGCCCCGCACCCACGCCGTTCCCGTCCGCAGCGCTTCCAGCTGGAGATCGATGCGGCGGCGGCGGTCCCCCTTCCCGACGAGGACGACGATCTTTGAGCGCGTTCCCTCAGTTTTATGCGTGCATAAACAGCGTCGCAGAATGAAGCTCGGGAGCGAGAGGGGATCGGAAATCGGGCTAGGAGAAGGCGTTGCCGGGAGAGGGGGGGCAGGGGGGGTAGGGGTCGTTGGTCTTCCTAAAGAATGAAGGGGAAGGGTTGGGGTTGCGGAGGGGGTTGTTTTTCCCTAAGAAAGGAAGGGTGGGGGGGGTGGTTGGTTTTCCTAAGGGAAGGATGAGGGGGGGGGGGGGGGGGCAAGCGCCGGACGCAGATGTGGGCGACACTGATATGCTGTGGTCGCTTCTAGGTAGTCGGTTTAGTTTTGCGCACTTTTTGTAGTCGGTTGCTCTCTGGTGGACGGGGAAAGGGAAGGGAACCCTCCCCGTGTGTGTGTGTGTTTTTTTAATTTGGTGCTTGCGCCGGTACCGTGCACAACCTCGTCGCCAGGGTTTCTTGCGGCCTCTGCTAGTGCCGCCGCCGCCGCCCCCATCGCCGCGGTTTGTCTTCCCCCTTCTTACGTGTGTAGCTCCTTCTCTTCTCCCTCTGGTTGGCTCGTGTTAGCAGCATCAGCCCTAGCCTGTGTCTTTTGTTGAGCCCCGGCCGTGGTGGCTCAGGGGTGCGTGAAAGATAAAGAAAAGTGGCCGCGGTCTGTCGAGAAAGGTTCTCAGCCGTTGTCGAGAAGGTGTGGAGGGTTGGTGGTGATGCGGGGCAGACGGGGTGATCGTCGACAGCAGGCGGTTTTGGCAAGCCGGGTTGAAGGGGATGGACAGGGAGGGGACTTTTGATGACGCATGGGGTTGGCCCGCCCGAGACTTTGTGTGGGGCCCCGGTGATGGGAGCAGTGGGCGGGGGGGGGGCACTGGGTGTGACCGGCAGAGCCGAAAACAACACTTGTGTACCGACCGGTGTCGGGGATAATAGAGTCTTGTGATCCGCACCCCCGCCCGTATCGTGATGCCACCTGGCAAGAGAGCAGGCAACACCGTAGTACACTGCCTCCTGGCAAGCAAGCAGGCAGGCGAGATACTGCTGTGATGCCCCCCCCCTCCCCCCCGGGCGCGTTCCGCTGATGTGTTGCCGCCGCGGCACGGGTGCGGTTTCGGAAGGGGGAGGAGGCGTGCGTGGTGGTGGTGGTGGTGTTGGTGTGGTTTTTGTAATGAAACGCGCGTGTTTTTGTGCTCGTTGAACCGCTGCTTGCATACGGAAGGGGCGAGGCAGCGTTGCCGCATCGGGTTATAAGGGTGTGCTATATATGTGTATGTATATCGCACCACCGCTACCAGCGCCATCAGCACCACTATTCTGTTATCTCCACAACCATCTCACCTCCATTTTTTCGTGATTTTGTTTTTTCCTTGTTTCTTCTGGGACTGTTTGTTTGCGCCGGTTTTTTTTTTTGGTCTCAAAAGTATATTTCGTGCTTTTGTGTTTGTTTTTCTTATTTCGTTTTTTCCTTTTTTTTTTTTTTTTTGACGAATAATGAAAGGACGCGTGCGTTTTTGGAAGTTTCTTGGGCTGGAGTTGAGTTGATGGAAGGGTAACGAGAATCGTGGTCACCCTGACCGGAACACCGCCAACAAAGTAAGCACAATGGGTGGACAGCTTCGCCATATTCGCTCATTTTGTGTGTTTTTCGAGGGTTGTGGATGTCCACGTATTCAGTTTTAGCGGGCAGGCGATGTTTTTGCTGTTTTTGCTGTTTTTTTTTCTTTCTGATTCGCATCTACTCTGTCCTGCCTGCTTGCATGCCGGCTTGCATGCCTGCTTGCATGCCTGCTTGCAAGCATGCCTGGCTGCCTGCCTTCCACCTCGCTGTGTATAATAATTGTTGTGGTCTGCCGGGACACTTTACGAGTACCAGGTACGTTTCTCTACGTAACATCGATTTTTCTTTGAAGTTCTTTCGAAGGTATGCGCTGCTTTTTTTTATTTACTTGATGCGGCTTGAATAGCGGGCACAAGCATAAATAACCAAAAACAACACTGGGCGGGCATGGGGACGATTGGTATTTCGCTGAATGAAAAAATAATATAGGATTGCCTACAGTAGGAAGTGTGTAGTCACGATCGCTTGTAATCGAGCTCATCATCCTTACTATTATTTTTTCAACGGGCGGGTGTCGCTTGTGGTCATGATAACAGCTATTGATAGCAACGAGACCCACAATGATCTACGGTGCACCTTTACTTGTGTATACCGCGTCACACGAAAGCCTATTCTAGAGATTTATTCTGTGAAGAGGGCAGCGAACGATCCCATGGCGTGAGATTCACATCGTCGCCAATCCGCAGAAAGTCCAGAAACATATGGAGACGGCGAAGGAATACAGGGCAGCCATGCCACACCCGCGCGCAGCAGAGCCTGACTTCTTTTTTTTTTTTTTTTACCGACAAGTGCGTGTGCATGGGACAACGGGCACAATGCTGACCAGCGCAATTCGACGTGAGTCGCCGGGGGAAGAGAACGCTGCAGCCTCTCATTACAAGTATATGTAGCGATAAAAATACGGAAAGACACGAACCGTGGTGGGCATACGCGCCTCGACGCGGATCTGAGGTACGACAATAGGAGGGAGAGAGAAAAAGGACGAAGATGGTAAACGGGATGGAAAACAAAAAGGAAATATATATATATATATATATATTAATAGATGGTTGATTGGGTTCTGGTCAGGGTCGGTTCAAGGCCGGTTGTCTATCCGTCTCGCCGACAGGAGCAGCAGCGATCCTCCAACCATTTTCTCGGATGCCACTCGGGGGCGGAAATGTAAGGAGCGTTTGTTTACAGTAGTCTTCATATTTATACCTGAATCGTAGTCCTTACATATCCGCCCAGAGCGGTCAGTGTGGCAAAAAAGCTACGTATACCCTCCCCGCGCGAGTGAGGTGGCTCTCGGTCGCTGACGAAAGAAGTCCGAAAAGTGAGACCCTCGTGGGTCAGGGTATGCCCGTCTCTCCTGTTGTTGTTGTGCAGGCGTTACGATTTATTATCCCTCTTTTGAGAGGAATACTCGCCCTCTCCTGCTCAAATGATCTGGAGAGGGGATACATCGTTGCCACATACCTAAATAAACCCGGGCTACAGTAGTACATATAGATGGCCGCCAACTTGGTCGAAATCAGGAACTGCCATACCACATCGATCGCACCACATCTCGTCCGCTCTGTTAAGTCAAGCGGCGTCGGGCTAGTCTATAGTGCTACGGTGGGGGGACCACGTGGGAAGCCCTGGATGCTGCTCCTTTTTGTTGTTGTTGATTAGCCTGCCCAGGGATCATACCGGTACATATCGCTTTCTCGTTGTTTTTTCTCGCTCGCGCCCTCATTCTCCTATTACGGGGGTCCATAGTTAATAGGACCTATGGTATACATAAAAACCTATATATTTACCTACTTGCCATAACATTTTTTGGTCCTATTTACTATGGTCCCCCGTAATAGGTGGCGAATTCTGTCTTTTTTTCACATCGGTTGCCACAACCTCCCCGCGCTGCTTGGGAGCCTGGAAGTCCTCGAGGCGTGCTAGGATAGCGGTAGCGTTTTCAGGGGCGAAACAAAAAAAATGACTGCCGGGGGGGGGCGGGTTGAAGTCGCTGGGATGTGGTTTGTTTCTCAAGCTATTTCTCGGTATTGTGATAGAGTACCCTGGAATGTGATGGAGTACCCTGGTTTACAGTATATAGACCAACCACCAGTAGGGACCGTTAGATATTATTCTAGAAATTGGATCTTACTCCTTTTACCGTCTGGAATAAGATATCTTGTATTTGTAATACCGGTGCGCAGGTTAGTATTCCTCCGTACACGTATCCCGTTTACCGTCTAGGATAAGGTATTTGTATTTGCGGAAAGGATACGCAGACTAGCGTCTAAGTAGCCGAGGAGACAGAGATGTACGCACGTGGTATGTCCATACGTCGGGTTTTACGGGGTGTAGTACTATTGAAGTTGAGAGTAACGCATGCACCCTTACGGGGTGTTGTACTATTGAAGTTGAGAGTGACGCATGCACCCTTGCCAGTAGGTTATAGCCGGTTGAAGCCAGATGATACTTCTGGCTTCAAAAAGCATCTGCTTCTCCCCCCCTCCCTTCTCACTCTTCTCATTTTGCCCCCTCGAGCAAGCCTCGCATCATTGACCAAGCACAGACACCTGTGTCACACCTCTTCTGTGGACCATCATCCCTTGGAACCCTTACTGCTCTCACACGTCACAATTGGCGTCGTCGGCAGGACTACATCTCTGCTCGTGGCCACCGCTTCGACCTGTTCTTCGAGCCTTCTGCTCCCTTTAGGCGTGAGCCTTTTTTTTTTTTTTGGTTGTTTTGGCATGAGTCGAGTCGCTGTATTTTAGAGTGCCTTGTCTTTGTCTTTCTGTCTACCAGCGTTCGTGTTCTCCATTGGGTAGCACTGTAACGTAACGCAACGCGTTGCGCCCGCTTGTAGAGACGACCGCCGCGCGCCTGTTAAATAAGTTTCGCCTTCGCGTCCGTGCGTTTCCAATGGTCGACCCGTCTGACGAGCTTCCCGTAGTGATCTCACCTCAGATCCCCCCAGACCTTCATCTCCGCTGAAGCTTGGGCCTGTATGAAGCACAGCAACGCCGCGTCGGACACCTGTGAACAACATGCTTGCCCTCGTTCCTGGGGCGGTTTTGGTAAATCCGAGCCGCTCCTCACCTCGATGTCCGTCCGACTCAGCATCCAGTTCTTGCACAACAGCACTCCCTCTGCCGAACTCGCCGTATGGGCGTGCATCGTGCCACATGGGACTATGCAACACCCCGTTCTACTGGGACGTGACATCTGGATGCGGTTCGAACAACGCAGGTACACCACCCTGCCTCGCCTCACAGGTGGCCACTGGAGTACCTTGAGAGCGTACTCTGGTGGACCTTAAGCAAAAAGACCTTGAGCCACAATTCTCAAGGTCGATCATTGCCCAACGTGAACATTCACAACGTCCCCGGATTGTCGAATGCAAGCGTCACGATGTATTCAGGTTCGGAAACGTACCAGGTCAAGGTGCTGTGTTTTTTTTCACACAGCTGACAGCACAACAAAGATCGAAATCGAATCCAGAAACAAACCACAAAAAAATAAAAAAAACGACAAAAACGAAGCAAAATCATGAAATTCGGGTAAAAACACGAAACACGAAAAAATACCAAAATTGATGGAGAAAAACGATACGTACACGAAAAAAAGCATAATGAAACTGGAGAAGACAACATAGATCGTACAGTAGTGCAGTGCATGCGCCCACAACAACATGTCACACCAACTCACGACAAGTCTTGTTGTATGGCCAACGATGTGATGTTTTTTCCTGTATATATACATTTTCTTGTCTCCCTCGCTGTTTTGCACTGCACAAAACCGACACCATATGCGACACATGCTCTACACGCAAAAGTCACCCAAAACGTACGTTAAAATTAAGCAAAACATGTGAAACTTCGGCACATACCACGTTCGGGGAAGAAGAATGTTTTGTACCAGTACTATTTTTCTTACTCTTAAATAGAATTCCGCGTCCATTCTGCAATAAACGATAAGTCGCCAAAAAAATAACACTACAAATATTTCGATAAAAAATTGCGACCGACGCAAAACTCACCTCTTGTACAATGCAAACATCATTATTGCAGATACATACCTGGTACTGTAGACGGCAATTCGCAGTTTAACTGCACCCATTGTCAACTCCATGCCCCTCTTCCCCATCCCTTCCTTCTTCTCAATCATGTCAACGATTCAGTACCCCTCCGCAAGCCCCAAATTTCCTTCGTTCAATATTCCATGTTATATTTCGTCAATATATAAAAAATATCATACATATAACAACATATATACAAACAACAAGCAGCATACAATTAATCGAAAAATGTGTCATAGGTGTTGGAGAAAAAAAAACTTGAACAACCGTTGCAAAAACATCCACAAACCTAACGACACTGTCACATGTAACTAAAAGTTCACGGCAGGACGTCTCACAATCGAGGTGCATTTGTTACGTTACGCAAGCGTTGCGGTATACGTTTTTCCTGTCGCCGCAACGTGCTAAGGTTGTGGTTTCGCCACAACGTCCCGCAACGTACACCATGTGGCCACCTGTGCTCCCTTCGCGACCACTCTTTGGCGAGCTCTCCTTAGCCACCCCTTACAGGGATGGCCTCTCCACTTTCGTTCACGGCAACCGTCCTTCGCACGACACCCTACACCTCGAGTTCGCCGGCGCTCACGCAGTCTCACTTTCGGCTACGCCGTCTCTCGTCCAGGTTAATCTGGTGCGTCCCTCTGGCATTCCGGCACCCACCGGCCACTACCTCGTTGACATGCTTCCCCGCGACGGCCTTGACTCCAAAATCGAAATCTTCGTCGCCAACGGCTACCAAGGCTATTATTGGTAGCCGTTGGCGACGAAGATTTCGATTTTGGAGTCAAGGCCGTCGCGGGGAGAGGAGGAAGTCCCCAGAAGGTCGCCTGGTTAAAGATCAATGAATCCCGAGAGCGAGATATTCTCCCCTCATTGAAATTCCGGTCTCAGCACTGCAAGGTCTCCCCGCAACGTCACCTCCAGCCTCAGCTGTTATCGACGTTCATGCCCTGCACGACAACATTCCCGTGCATGACGACGGTACACCTCCCGCGGATCCCTCCAAGACCCCTTGCCGCAAACTCCTGGAACGCCTAACTGCCGACCAACGGACAAGCTTCCTCCGCCTCTGGGACCGACTTCCGCTACACTTCCGCGAAATCTCCTTCGACCTCCGCGGTTCTGGTTGGTCCCCTTCGGTCATCACAGCTCTGGGGGACGTTCTTTGCGAGTTCCCCGACGTTTTCTCCACGTCCAAAGCCGACTTCGGCTCGTGCTCCCTTATTCCGTTCAAGATTTCCATCCCCCAGGATAGCGCCCCCGTCTTTCCCGCCCTTACCGCATGAACCCTATTCCCGCCAAGCAGGCCGACGCTGTGCTCGACCAATATCTGGGTGCCGGCCTGATCCAGCACTCCACTTCCCCATACGCCAGCCCTATGGTTGCCATTGCCAAGAAAGACGGCAACGTTCGAATAACCGTGAACTACAAAAAGCTTAACGCCATCAGCTTCCTGGGCCAACTGCCCATCCCCCGCGTCGACGAGGTTCTCGACTCCCTCGACAAAGGCCGCATCTTCTCCCTGCTCGATCTCGTGTCTTCGTTCCAACTAATCACCATCGACAACGGACACCATACCCCTGACTGCCTTCTGCACTCCCACCCGACTCTTCGAGTGGCTCGTCATGCCCCAAGGCAGCAGCGCTGCGCCCGGCTGGTTTGTCAAGGTCATCAACGAGATAATCAAAGACCTTGACCGCGTAGCGGCCTACCTCGACGACGTCATAGTTTTCGACCCCGACCCCGCGGCCCACGTCGCCAATATCCGCTCCCTTTTCGAACGCCTTCGAAAACACAACCTCAAGCTCTCCCCGTCCAAAGCCAGGCTTGGCGCTACCAGCGCCGACTTTTTGGGACACACCATTTCCTCCTCCGGCGTTAGCCCTAACGCCGACAAGGTTGCCGCCTTAACTCAGATGACCATGCCTACGAACACCAAGCAAGTGCGCTCACTCCTCGTAGGCATTGGATACTACCGTATATTCCTGAAGAACCTCTCCACTCGGCTCCGATCCATTAACGCCCTGCTCAAACAAGGCGTTGAGTTCGTTCTCACCCCGGAAATGGAAACTATCGTTCGCCAGATCCTCCACAAACTCGCTACCCCTCCGATCTTGGTATACCCATACTGGGATGCCGTTGCCGACAACTCCCTACCTTTTCGCCTCTACTGCGACGCCAGCATCGACGGTTTTGGTGCGACTCTCGAACAAGAACAACTCCACGGTTCCGTCCGTCCCATCTTCTTTATCAGCCGCACCACTCTCGACAACGAACGATCCTGGACCCCCCTCGACCTCGAAGCCGGTAGCATCGTTTGGGCCATCAAACGCCTCCGCGGCCACCTCTGGTCCACCAAGTTCCACATCTACTCTGACCACAAGGCACTTGAGAGTATCGTTAAAGTCGGTGACCACAACGCTCGCGTCCAGCGCTGGCTGGAATTCCTCTCCGCCTACTCCTACACCTTGGAGTACCGAAACGGCTCAGCAAATGGCAATGCCGACTTCCTGTCCCGACTCCTACAACCAGCGACCGATCTCGACTGCACCGGACCCAACCCCCTCACCACTCCCGACACCATCGGTATCTACCTTGTCCAAGCCTGCGGTTTTACTCCGATCGACCCCTTCACCTCGGGCATCGGTTTGGGTGGGCTCGTCCCACCCTCAACCACTCCCTGCGACACCATCCCATCACTTCCTTGCACCGAAAACGACTTTGGCGATTTCCGCCGGCACGGACCACGTATGGACAGCTCGGACTTGGTTCTCACCTCCTGCTTTATTGTGACTTCTACCGCCGTTTAAGATCTCGCCGCTGGATTGCCTCGCAGCCCTCCCGCCGGCCCCCGCCTTGCCCAAGATCCCGCCGCTGGACCGCCTCGCAGCCTTCCCACCGGCCCCCGCCTTGCTCAAGATCCCGCTGTTGGACCGCCTCGCAGCCATCCCGCCGGCCCCCGCCTTGCTCAAGATCCCGCCGCTTGACCGCCTCGCAGCCTTCCCGCCACCCCCCGCTTTGCCCAACACCCTACCGTCAACTCGCTTCGCAGCGCCTTCGTCGGTCACCTCTCTCTATCCTCGACCCCATCGCCGAATCGCCTTCCAGCTCCGAGAAAGCCGCCTTGACCGCTGGCGCTCCTGCTGGTGAGGCTTTCAGGCCACCCTTTGTCTCCCCATCGCTCACCTTGGGCGTCTCACCTTCGGCCACTTCTCGTACCTCGTCGGGCCTAATTTCTTCTCGGACCCGTCGCCGTTCTGTCACTGCTGCTGGGACCCCCCCCTTACTCCTACGGACTACGGATTTGGCCGTCGAACGTCAACTAGGGCAGTCTCAAGACCTTCACCAACCCACCGCCGTCCACCTGCCGTCGCACCCAGGCCACTGCCTCGGCGACCGGATGCAGCTCGTCGCGGCGCAGTTCAAGACTCGCCCTCACCAGCGACTTCCGCCGGCGCTATGCCACCAGTGTTTCTGCCACCACCACAGTCCACCGCCCCAGGGCCTCCTTCTCCCCCGCCCTCTCCTACTCAACCACTTCCACTACCTGAACCCGTTGTCCGGTCTGCTGACGACCCACACCTTAGTTCCTGCGTTGAGCGTTATACCTCCACCGATTGGGCGCGCGAACAACGCACCGAACCCCTTTGCTCAGCTACCATACGATATCTTTCCTTGGGCTCACCTTCACCACCACCGGGCGACCTCTTAGACCACATTCCCTCGACCCGTCGCCTGCTTCTCTCGGAGGTCCTCGCCCTCGCCGCGAAAGGCCAGCTGCTGCATACAACCGACGACGACACAGTCCTTCTCGTTCACCGACCACATATGACTCCCCTGGGCCAACCTCGTACGACTACGCCGCAACCCCTCACGTCTCCACCTCGCATTTACGTCCCAATGTTGATGCGGCCGTGGGTCCTACACACATTGCCACTCCACCACCTCTTGCCACCTGGGTGTTACTCGGACACTAAGCATGCTTATGCGCTTCTACTGGTGGATTGGTATGGACATCTCCACCCGCTGGTGGCTGCCTCAAGTGTCAGGCGCGAAAGTCTTCGCACCAAACAATTCGCTGGCCCACCCTCTCCCTGCCGCTACCAAACGGCCCCGATATTCTCGTCAGTGTCGACTATTTCGGGCCCTTACCCATCACGCCTCGGGGCAACGCCTACATCCTGCTTTTCACCGACCGTTTCAGCCGCCGCGCCGACATGTATGCCACTACTGAAGTCGAGTTCACGGCATCCGGCCCTCGTCGATCGCTACATCCTTCTCTGGGGATGCCCCGTTACTCTCCTTTTCGACAACGGCCTTCAATTCTGCGCCAAACTCTCCCGCGCCCTCTACGAGTGCCTCGGCTTTAACAAAATCTCCACGAGTTCCTACCATCCCTGCACCAGCGGCGGCGTCGAACGCGTCAACCACACCATGGCTTTGATGCTCGCCATGGTTGGAAACGAATTACAAAACGATTGGGACCTGCATCTTCCTCACGTCGAAAGCGCCTACAACAACTCCGTCAGCGCCGCGACCGGGCTGGCCCCCAACGAAGCACGCATTGGCCGGCTACCTCGCCTCCCCCTCACCGTGTTCGACTCTCCCAACATCGGCGGACATCAAAGCCCAACCGGGACCAGCTCGCTTACATTGACCTCGATCCTGCCGCCAGCAACGCGCCTACCGCGCCGTCCGGGAACTCCACGCGGTCTACGTCTCACGCCTCGACCGCCGCAACGCCCCCATCATGGACGCCCTCCGCCTTTCCCCTCCGTTCTCTGTCGGCGGTTAGGCATGGATCTACAACACCGCTGCCACTATTCGCCAGGGCGCCAAGAAAGGCACCGACGCCACCGTTCTCAAGACCAAACTCTCCTTCAACTGGATTGGCCCGTTCAAGATCCTTGTCGTGGGCCCAGCACCAGCCTCAGCCGTTCCGGATGGACGGCCCCTTCACGACAAGCTCCTGTACTTCGACCTCCCCTCGGAAATGCCGGGGCGGGACTCCAAGCACCGCGTCTCCATTCTCCGCTGCAAGCCCTGCCGGAACCCCGACGACCTCGACGATCTCCCCAAACACCTACCGGCCGACCTAAGTAAGTACGTGCTCAGCTCCTTCTCCACCAAGGCCCCGCCCTTCCACGTCACTTTCGACGACATCTCTCCACCGCCCGAACGCCTCGAGGTCGATCAGATCTTGGGACACCAACTCGTTCGTGGCCGGGGAGGCGTTCTCGCCGTGATGTACGAGACACACTGGGCCGGACTCCTTACCCCTTCTTGGGAACACGAACGAGACCTGCAGCTTCACCGACCCCACATCCTTCGCTATTGGTCGATCACCCCTTCTTAGCATCGCCAGACCAACCGGTTATACCGCCGGATGCGCATCGGGGCCGGTCACCGCAACTATCGCGGTCCCGGGGCGAAATCTTCCTCGCCCCCGGGTACAGCCTCGTACCACGCACTCTCTGGCTTCACCGCTTCAGCTCCTCACCTCTACCCCCTGGGGTGCACCTCTGGTACAAGGCCCGCGGTGGACTCTGGTGGTTAGGCAAAGTTCCCCCCCGCCCTCGCCTCGACCGACACCTCCTCCGCTGACTCCTACATCGTCCGTTTCCTCGACGACCCGGGCCCGATCAAGATTACTCGACTGCCGTCTCTTTACACCACTTCACAGAGCGCGACCCAAGGATCCTGGTGCCTTCAGCGGCATCAGGCCGGAGGACTAGCACGCGGTGTATTACGTAATGCCAACGCACCCCCCCACCACCACTCGTCCGCTCGACCAGTTAACAGTAGCTGATGGTCGGCGGATGCGTTAGACTGTTGTATACTAGTTTCGGGTCGGGATGTTCTGTGCGTTCGCTGTCTGGGACACGCGTTCGCCTTGTGTGTTGATTCCATCTAGCACCCCACGTTCCGTTTGCTTCACTAGGACGCAATTCGCAACAAAAAGTGTCACTGTACCTCCAGGGTCTACCTTTCCGTTGCACCTCCTTTTTGCCTTTCCTTAGGAGTGGTCTTTCAGTCTTCTGGTCTTTCTTCTTTTTCTTCTTTCTTCTTTTTCCTTCCTTCTTGTCTCTCGTTCTTTTTCTTTTCATTCTTTCCTTTCTTCTTTGTTCCTTTTCTTCGTTTTTTGTTTTGATTTAAAACACCTAGGGACCTTGTTGTATCCTTCTCGCTCTAGCTTCATGTGGACTTCGTCCTACATCAAGTCTATTGCCGGCTTTTCCATTAGCTTCCTAGTTCGTGCCTTACCTTGCTCCGTCTCTCCCGCCTTTCTCATAGGCCTACAACGCGGATAGCCGCGACCTTTTCTTTTATCGGGCCTACAGTAGCCGGCCGCCCCTTCGTGTTTCTCGTATTCTACCCCGGCCGACATCCTTTTCTGTCGTTGCTCTTTCGTTTCCTTCACGTTTTCCTTCTGTAGCACGAATGCTGCCTACCAGAGGCGTCTTAGCCTTATTTACGAGGTGGTGGTTGGTCTATGGTCTCATTGAGTTGTCGTTTGTTTTTTATAGTAGTATCTTCGACCCCCTCTTCCGAGTTTCTAATGTCTAAGTAGCCATCTCTGTATTTTTTTTATTTTTTATTATTTGCCTTCTGACAATGTGCAGGGCGTTATTCATTCAAGATGAAAAAACTAACATAATTCGTCGAACACCCTCAATTTTATCCAACCTTTTCTCCTTCCTTGCGTATACTCAATTGAATACGCACTACCTTTTACCGATATATTTTCACTGACTCTGTATCGTCGTGGGATCTGCATCTACGGCTATTCAGGGTGGGCTAATGTGATAGAGTACCCTGGTTTACAGTATATAGACCAACCACCAGTAGGGACCGTTAGATATTATTCTAGTAATTGGATCTTACTCCTTTTACCGTATGGAATAAGATATCTTGTATTTGTAATACCGGTGCGTAGGTTAGTATTCCTCCGTACACGTATCCCGTTTACCGTCTAGGAATACGGAATAAGATATCTTGTATTTGTAGTACCGGTGCGCAGGTTAGTATTCCTCCGTACACGTATTCCGTTTACCGTCTAGGATAAGGTATTTGTATTTGCGGAAAGGATACGCAGACTAGCATCTAAGTAGCTGAGGTGACAGAGATGTACGCACGTGGTACGTCCATACGTCGGGTTTTACGGGGTGTTGTACTATTGAAGTTGAGAGTAACGCATGCACCCTTACGGGGTGTTGTACTATTGGAGTTGAGGGTAACACATGCTCCCTTACGGGGTGTTGTACTATTGAAGTTGAGAGTGACGCTTGCACTCTTGCCAGTAGGTTATAGCCGGTTGAAGCGAGATGATACTTCTGGATTCAAAAAGCATCTGCTTCCCCCCCCCTCCCTTCTCACTCTTCTCACTTGCCCCCTCGAGCAAGCCTCGCATCAATAAAATGAGAGAACGCCAATAAGAACTAAGTCTGAGTTTGACCAAGCACAGACACCTGTGTCACACCTCTTCTGTGGATCATCCCTTGGAATCCGTACTGCTCTCACACACCACAGTATGCACCTATTACGGCTGACCATAGTAATGAGGACCCAATACACACACAAAACCTATATAATACAGTCTTTTTACTGGGCATATTCGGTCCTGATTACTATTTCTCCCCAAAATAGCGCATAGTATTGTTCATCGGGATTTCTCATGTGTACGTATTTTATAATTTTTGAAATACGTCAGCTGTGAGTTCGACTGATTAAATAGTTGATACTCAACTTTGCAAGCTACGTAATACGTCTCGTCTATATTCCATTTTTACCGAATTTTACAAGTATTTTATAAATTTTGAAATACGTCAGCTGTGAGTTCGACTGGTTAATTAGTTGATACTCAACTTTGCAAGCTGCGTAATACGCCTCGTCTATATTCCATTTTTACCGAATTTTACAAGTATTGTGATAAACCGAACGCGCGTATTCTATATGTAATTCCTTGTCAAAGATATAGGCCAGCGGCTCCCTTGGATGCTGCCCGGGTCAACAGGATAATTTTAAATAATCATTCTGCGCACTGATACTATATAACCCGAACAAGGTATAATGATATGATGTTGCGACATGTTGAAACCTTTTCATTTCACAAATATCTATAGATTGACTGTCAATGAGTGTTACTGCTTTCTTAGGATGGTATGGTTCTAAGTGTGAATAATTCTGTACGTATTTCTAAATTTCAGGTCATATAGCTCCTCAAGCGAGGAGAGCCTCAGGAGGCAAAAGTAGGTGCACGCCTATCGTAGCATGCGACTCATCGTTTGTGTTTGCTTTTTTGTCTGAGGTACACGATTTGTTGCGGTTATTACATGTGTGTGAGTTATTTTTTCCGTTTTTTTTTCGTTTTGCTAATTTTTTCCTCCTTCGTGGGATGTGCCTGATGTAGTATTAGTCATCCATTCCAGAGTTATTGGAGTCTGTCCTGCGACCGCGGACTGCATGGTGGCGATGAGTTAATGTGACAACAACGTACCACCTTACACTGCCCCCACCAAGCACCCAATAACACTACATACATACATGCTAGTATATGTATTCGCATAAATAATAATACCCATTGTACTCCCGCCCCCGACGATCAGCAAGGAGACATCATTAGCAAAACTTTCCTGTTGTATTCTGTCTCTCTAACGTGGATCATTTAATGTAAGTGTTGTATTGGATGAGGCCTCCTGCGGCGGGCAGGAGGTCTCGTCTGGTATTTCCCCCCGCGCCGAGTAGACTAGCGTATCATGTACTCTGCGCAGGGTTAGTACCTGTAAATGATCTGGGTATATGTGGAGGACAGGTTTTGGGAAAGGTTCGTAGAATGGTCGTCGCACATGTTCCCATGGAAGATACACCAGAAGTGTTATCACATCTGAGAATCTTTCCGAGAACCCGGAGAACTCGGCTTGACAACCCGAGCCTCCTTGAAGTCGAGTCGGGCCTTGTTTGCCCGTCCGAACTTTACTCTCTCGATCTCTCTCTTCTCCACTCTGCTAACCCAACGTGGAGGGCTCTCTCCTTGCCCTAAATATAAGAAAGTAAAAGTGCAGCCCTCGGTAGCGGGTCAAAGCTACTACATCACTTGGGACCTTTGTGGTTCTACGAAAGCAGGGGCTGTTTCAAATGCGTTCTCTGCGCAGGGGTCCTCTCTTGCTGGCTAGGAGGCAGCTCGATACCCCTCGTGGTAGTAACCTGTCTCATAGCCACTAGCGACCTCCTGGGGTCCATTCTTCGCTTGAGTTCACCACAAATCGCACCTCTATGGAACTGTTCTGACCTGCGGGCATGTTGGCTCCAACGTGCTGGTTGTAGTGCTGCCGATCCATGCTGGCTCCTTCGCTCGCTTTCGTTGATTGACAGGCCCGGTGTTGAGGACGTTAGGTGGGTCTCAGAGTATTTGGATTGCTCTTGGCCTGGGAAAAACTTGTGTGTACATCCGCGCTCCTTTCTGTCTGAGGTTTGACTTCCTGGAGGCGTGTTTCCCTGGGCATTTCTCATCATCGTCCCCTTTTTGTTAGGTCGACTGACAGCTCGGCATGGAACCTGTCTTTGCTCCTCATGTCAGCCTCCCTGGCAATCCTCTTCAAGGCAACCCTCCTCGTTCGGCATCAATCCATTGTCTATCGGGCCTCTCGACGGCTACCTTAGCAATGCCCTGTTGCACCGAACCGCTGTAACATCCCCCCCAGCTTGGTGGTGCAAGCCAACAACGCGGCAAGACGGGCGGTACGTACGCTAGAGCTTCGTATAGGGAAAACCTTGGTCCGTAAATACTGAGTTAAGTTACCAACCAGGTTTTTTTTTTATACTCCACTTTCTAACCGAAACTGACTATCTATTCCTGCTGTATAGAATGCACCGCGGCTCCTGTCACGACAACGGGGCCTTACTCTTTGGGCTAGTCCAACTTGTCTGCCTCAACTCTTCGCTTTACCCCCTTCCTCATTTCCGAGACCGTCAGTTCCTCCCAGTCATTGTCCGGGAACCTGACGCGCCAGTAGGGCGAGCAAAAGTCATAAACCTGTCCTACTCGGTCCGCCTGCTTATCGTTTGCCGCGTGGGATCTGGTCACTGTCGTTCCTATCGGATATAGGGTTAACGCTTCGCTTCTACTGAGGAGCGTACGCTTCTTCGGGCGAGCGGTCGTCTGAGTTTTCTCCGCGTCGGGGGGGTTCAAGTTCCACAGGGCGTGAAAGGTGTCTAGCTGCAAAGGGGTAAAACTGTCTAGGGATTCTGTCTCCGTGACCCAGTCCGAGGAGACCCCGTCTAGGTATCTTCCCCGATATTCCCAACGGGCTGTCCCTGTTTTACTCACCACCTCCCTGCGGTCTATTAGAGTATACATCGGGGCCGCGGCGACCGAGTCTTCTCTGAGCCCCAGGTCAGCGCCCCAAGCTATTTGTGCGAATTCGTCCCCTATCGGGTGTCTCAAGTCTGATGACCGCCTGTAGAAGGGTTTGGGCGATGCTACCGAGACCGTACGGGATCGTTTCTTTCTCCCCTCTATCTCTATGACAGCGCTAAGGCCCTTAAACACGACCTTGGTCACGGTCCACGGACCTGTCCATTTTTCGTGTACCAACTTCGGTCCCATACCTTGTCTGAAAAGCGAGCTGTCGCTCTCCCGTGCCAGGACCAGGTCTCCCTCCGCTACATTTGTACTTGGGGAGGACCGTGATATCCTGGCATTGTGGCGCGGACGGGATGCTTCCTTATCTTCGTGGATCTTTCGCAGTGCCTCCGCTACCTCCCGCATGTTATGCCTGCGGTTCTCGATGAAGTTGCTGAGGCCGCCTGTGGCTTCTGTGTCATCCATCTGTGGGATCAGCATATCGAGGGTTGTGCGAGGGCTGCGACCGAACAGAAGCTGGAAGGGAGTCATGGCGGAGGGTAGTGCCGGGTCTGGCGTAGTGCGTTTGATCCAACAAGCGGCGGCAACGTACTCGTCCCATCTCGTTGGCCAGGCCTTACACAGTTCGGATAGCACGTCTTGCATCCATGCTCCCACTCTTTCCACTCCTCCCTGCCCCCTGGGATGGTCTGCTGGTCCGAACTCTATTGGGGACTTTTAACCATCGACATAGGTGTCCCACTACTGCCGCTGTGAATTCCCCCCCACCGTCTGCGCGAATAAATGAGGGCACTCCAAATGTCAAGCAAAGGTCTAAGAGCAAACGGGCTAATCCGTGTGCTTCTTTTGACGGTAGTGGGTAAGCGAAGGGGAACCTAGATGCTCTGTCTACAACGAGCAGTAGGTACTCGTTCCCCGCGTCCGACGTGTTGGGGAATTTCTGTAGGTCTACCTCTAGCACTTCCCATGGCTCCAGGAATCTGGCGGGAAGCATCGCCACCTGTTGACTACGCGACCTCTTCCTGCGTCTACACCCACACGATAGAACATACTCTCGCGTATCTCTACACATGCCTGGCCAGTGAAACCGGTCCCTTAGCAACGAGAGGGTTCTTGCGATTCCGGGGTGACCGTGTTGGCAGTGCACTAAGGCGAGCATGTCCGCTACAAGGCAACTCGGTAAGGCTAATACAGCTGTTCGCTTTACCAACGCTCCCCTCTGTTCGAACTCAAGCCACAGGAGACTCTGGTCGTCTAGAAAGTACCTGTTGATATCCGTATCTGTCAACTCGTTCTGCCCGGCGACTTCTCCTTGACTACATAGTGCTCGCCTGACCTTGGTCAAGAAGGGGTCCGCTGCCTGGCTCCTGACCAGGTGAGGCACGTCTTGCAGCGCCTGGAGGGCACGCTCTATCGCCGTTGTCGCCAATGGTTCCTTTTGGCGTGCCCCCCCCTCCCCCCCCGCTGGGAGACTGCACTCGACGGTGTCAGGCGCCAGAAGGTTGCCCTTCGTCGGTGGTAGCGGGTCTTTCGGAACCTGTAAGGAGCCGGGCTCTGCCGCCTGAACGGCCGGTTCGCCTCCTGTCAGTGATCGGGCGTTTGACGACGTACGCACGGTGCTCGCAGGGCGAGGGGGGCGGGCGGGGGCTTCCGGAAACGAAGTTAGACGCACGGATGGAGTACGAGCGCGGCTGGATCGCCGTACTATCAGCCCGGAGCTGTCTGTATGCATCGCGGCAACCCGGTCATGGAACGGCAAGGTGGCAAACTGTGCTTCCGAGGTTAGGTCGACGGGTTCGTCGGGTGGTTCTTCGAGCACGGCTACGGTCCGCGGAATGCTAGCAACGATTGCACTAAGCGCGGATGGCAACCTTTTACTAGTTGACCTTGCTCTACGGACAACATGCCGTTCCCTGCTACCACCCGGGTCTACCAGTCCCTCTTCGAGTGATTCTAGGTCATTCAGCAGATGTCCGTCTAGGACCGGTCCCCTGGGCCCTACGTAATCGGTAGGTTTGCTAGATGATGCGTCGTCCGGGAATGAGTCGTCGATCGAGGCGCTTGTTGCCCCGGGCGTAGCAAGCGGGATAGAGCGTCAGGCAGCTGGTGTGACGTTCCTGCCCTCCACTTCATGACTATGTCGAATTCCGTTAGCCGGAGCGCCCATCTGTAAAGCTTGGGGTCCAGGTCCCGGCTACGGAATAGCCACAGCAACGCGGAGCAGTCTGTGACCAAAGTGAACCTTCTACCCGCCAAAAAAGGTCGAAAGTGGACAACTGCCCATAAAACCACCATGCATTCCCTTGCGGTAGCTCCACGACGCGCGTCCGTACGAGACCACCGATGGCTGGCGTATGCGACCACACATTCCTTCCCATCATGCACTTGCGTTAGCGCTGCACCTGCCCCTGTCTCACTGGCGTCTGTATGTAACGTGAATGAGCTGTCCCAGGAAGGGAAAATTAGAATAGGAAATGATGTGAGGGCCGCCTTCAGCGCCAAGAACGCATTCTGTTGTTGTTCTGCCCATGGGATACGGAGGCGTCGCGCGCGTTCGGTCGTAAAGGCTTTGTCTCGAAGGATATCTGTGAGCGGCGCAGCTAGAATACTGTACCGCTCTACGAACTGCCGCAAGTAGCCCGTCATACCTAGAAATGCTCTGAGTTCCTCCACCGTTGACGGCGGAGGTAGCTCAGCTACGGCCGCCACTTTCGACTCCGACGGTCTAACCCCCTGTCTGTCCACTACCATCCCTACGAAATCCAGACTCGGGCAACACCATCTTGATTTAGCAAAATTCACTGACAGTCCAGCGGACTGCAGGCGGTTGAGGACTGCGTCGATCAGAATGAGGTGTTGGTCAAAGTCCTGGCTGTAAATAAGGATATCGTCCAAGTAATTTTCCACTCCTTTGCCCCTTAGCCCGTTAAGCAGCTCCGCTACCATACTTGCAAACGCTGGCGGCAGGATTTTGAGCCCAAACCCACATCTCATGTATTCCCAAAGTTGACCGTATGCGTCGCGAAAAGCGGTTTTGTGCCGATCTTCTTCTGCAATGGGTAGATGGAAAAATCCGGGGGCTAGGTCGATGGAGGTGAACCATGCGCAACCCTGACATCGTTGGAAAATACCTTGCATGTCCCCGAGCCCCCGGCTATCTGTCTTCATGAGGTTGTTTAGTGCGCGATAGTCCTGGCACAGACGCAGCGTGCCGTCTTTCTTAGGCACGGTTACGCACCTGGCTGCCCAAGCGGAAGTCGACTTGCGGATGATGTCTCTCTTCGCTAACAGTTCTACCTCTCTCTGGATAGCGTCTGCCTGCTCCGGGGAAAAGCGTTGCTGTTTAACTGCGACCGGCGGGGTGTGTTCATCGATCAAAGGTATTCGCAATTCTCTTATTGTGCAAGGCCTCACGCGCTTCGGGTCCTCCGGGAACAGGCCAGCCACATTCTTCGGACCGAGGGTGTGTAACAGCTGTCTTTTTTGCCTTTCGCTGAGCTGGCCTATGTTAGCATCCGAGAGTGCGACTCCCTTTGGCGCCGATGGGTTATGATCGGCTTCTAGCGGCGAGGGTTTGTCGGGCTGCGTCAAGGGCGGGGCGATGGGGGCAGGGTGGATGAAAAGCGCTCTAAACCTGTCGACATCTCGCACGTTGAGGGCGATTACCTTGGCGACGGGGTGCCCGTTCCGGACGATTCCTGGAGCGGGACCCGTGTTGACCACCTTGCAATACAGTGGGGTGCCAGGCTCCCACCATTGCACCCCTCGTGCTAAGCCTATCACTGCCCCACTATCTGTGTCGTACTTCTCAGAGGGCTGAATCATCACCAGTTGTGTTTCACTAGGCTGTGGACCATGTACGTATGCCTCGACTGCTATTCCTACGAAGCCTCCTACTTCCGCCGGGTTCACCAGGCGGAGTTCCCACTGTAACGTGCCGTCATCTTCCCACGCTGCCTGGCCCATAGCGCAGCTCGGTAGCGGTGGGAGATCCGAAAGAACACCGGGCAGTGGGGCCCGGGCGGTGTGCGGAGGCCTTACCGCGCCGTACGCCTCTTTTGCGCGCTTACCTCCTGCGCTCCGCGACTGGAAAGGAACCCATGGCGCACCGGGCGAGGGTTGGAACCCCTTGCTTTTGTTGAGGGAGATGACGCTCCTGTTGGCACGAAAGAAGCTGGCTCCCAATATAAATCCGTACGGAAGATCTTGCACTACCCGTACCGGGACGTTTCGCACGCAGTCCTCGGGGGGAAACACGATGGGCAGCACTGTGGAGCCCAGATTGGTCATTCCCGGCACCTCGCTGTTAGCGGGGTTCGCTGCTAAAAGGGCCCCTTGACCCTTGCTACTAAGCTTCCTGCCGACGGCGCTTCCCCCCCACGCCTGAACGCTCTTCCAAAAAGCCAACGATATATAGTTACCTCCGCCTGCTCCAGTATCAATTAAAACGCTTACTGGGATCCGCCCCACGACCCGACGTGGGTCCCAAACTGTACCGTGGACCCACAGTTGCTGACTATTCCCTACGGCGACTAGCTGTTCCTCCAGCGCCCCCAGATCCTGGTTGCTTGGGCGGGTAGCCTTCGACAACCCAAGTCCCTGTAGTGAACGGCGAATGGGTGGCACGGGCCACGGTGCCAGCCGGACGAGTTTGAGGTCTGAATGGTTCCCCGGAAGGGCTGCGGCCCCGGGGCGTACCTTCAAGCGTCAACCTCAGTGTCCTCTACTGGTTCGCAGTCCTCTCCCATCACCGCTGCTAACATCCCTGCCATCTCGTCAGACAACGCGTAAAGCTTATTGCGGGGTCGCGTTTCAGTTGAGTCCACGCTAGCTGTCCCGGTCCGCCGAACCGCTGTAACAGGGGCATCATATTGGCGACCTCGATTGGATCGATTCGAACTCACTCTGAAAGCGAATACCTGTAATTTTTTGTTTTTGTTTTTTTTATTTTGGAGGTGAGAGAGAAAAAACAGCAATAATAATGGACTCGACTGAGTTCAGAATGACTGCTGCTCAACGGCGCAGCTTGAAGAAGAAGGAGAAGAAGAGGAAGAAACAAGCGGCCAAGGGTACGCCGGCTGCTCAACCGCAGATGGTACACCATGCGCCAAGTTCCGACGGCGTAACCGAACAAAAGGAAAACGAAGAAGAGGAGGATCATGAGGAGACCCTCGATCAAGCGGGAAACTCGTCAATTGCAGAGGACATCATAGCAGCAGCAGCTGCTGCTGGTGTCCAGTCCACAAGCGACGACGACAGCGACTCGCAGTCTGAGGCCTCACAAATATCTAGTCACCTCCCTGATGGGAAGCTTCGCTGGGCGTACGTCCAGCTGGAGAAATGTCTAGACCGGAAGCAGGAACCACCCGCGTGGCCTCTCCGCTTTGCGATGAGGGATGTGGACTCCACAGAGGAGCACTTCGAGGGGGTGAGTGATTTTCAAAATGCCGAGATCAACTCTGAGCTTACAGCAGTAGACCAACTGTCAGCGAACTCAACTCGCTCATCGACTAAGACCGCTGTAGACCCCTTCACTCAGTCAGCATCTGCTGCCTCTGCTACCGACGGTCTGTCCTCTGCTAATCAACCACCTTCTGTTGATCGCTCGCTCTCCACTGATCATGCTACTGGTACGAATGCTGAAAATCTGTCACACAATTCTCATTTTTCGAGCAAGCATGACCATGGTAGATACGAGAATGCACGCAATTTGGCTGGTGACTTCAGCATGTCAGGAGCTGAAAGCAGCTCTACCTCACGAACCCAAAGCTCCACTCCAAACCATTTGAACGAACGACCAATACTAGTGTAACCCCTAGCAGTTCGAACAACACGACGAACGGAGCTCAACTTCAGGTATTCCCCGTAACTGCTGAAACTACTGGCACACCCTCCACTGCTGAAATTTCTACTGCCGTACCCACGAGAAACCCAATACACTTTGTCATGAAACAATCAGATCTCCCGAAAGATCTGGTTTTGACTGGAGCACAGACAGAAGATGTCGTGGAGACGCTATATATAACTATGTTTCGTGCAAGAGTTAGGCTCAACTCCACTGATGCATGTTCTGAAGCAGTAGTAACGCAGCGCGCAATCAAGTACCTACCTCTGTTAGACTAAGTACGTGACGCAGCAGCAGACTATGCGAGGTTCAATTAACGCTGCTGTTGTTTCGGCAGGTGCATTGATTGTTTCTAAATGTACTGCCATTTCATGTTGTGGTGGTAAACAGCATTTCTTGGTCTCCACTACTGCAGCTACTGAGTATTGAGCTAATTGAGTTGGATGTGTTGATTTTTTTGTGCGATGCGTTGCTTTCACTTTGATGCGAGAATTGGCAAAAGATAGTTCTTCTGTGTTCCAGTTTAAACTGGCTCCAAAAACTCCCATTATACTGTTATCAAGCAGCATCTTGTCTGGTCCTAGGTTAGGCAAAACGAGCGCTTCTACTGGAAGAGTAATATCTCCAAGTGTAAGATTAAAACGAATGTATCCTAAGATTTCAAGGTGCGATCCATCTGCGCTGCGAAGGTTAATAGCATTCGGCGGAACTGCTAACATTTCAGTGTTTTTAAGGTTGGGTGTTGACGCAAAAAATCTGCGGCAACACATGGTATGTCACTATTAATAGCGGAATCGATCGTTAGATCAAGTACTGGGTGATTATTAACTTTGGCGGGGACACGTACCCGTTTAGAGGTGGCATTCAATGCAGTTGGATACTTTGGATATTCACTTAACGACGATGCATTAAATGAACCACACAAATCACTGTTCAGGGTGCTCAGCACCACAGAACTTTGTTCTGTATGATAAATCAATAATCTCATTAATTACTCGGGGTCACATGTGCTGCTTGAGGTGCTAAAGTTAGCGCTGACTGTGTCTTTCGACATTGTCTACGCACTGCTCTGCTACTTTCGCTTAACACAGATGATCTCTTTGCTGCAATCTTAGCGTGCTTTGATACCGCTACAGTAGCAAGCCTGATACTCAGGTCCTGTACAGCTTGAACAGCTCCGCTATCAGAAAAACGTGCTCTCTTTACGCCATCAGAGAAACGTACTTCCTTTACACTATCAGAGAAACGAACATTCTTTACGCTATTGAAAAAACGTACTCTCCTCTTACATATCCCTTTCAGAATTCGAGGGCTCGTCATACGGCCACTCTTGTCCCTCTGATTACCATTGTGAGCTACTGGGCGGAGTGTGTTTGCAACATAAGTTGAACTACCTCTCACTACTTCTGGCTCAATGGTTGTCCTTTCCCTACCATTCTGAGTTACTGGGTGGAGTGTGTCTACAACATAAGTTGAACTACCTCTCACTTCTTCTGACTCAGTGGTTTTCTCTTTCGTACCGGGTGAGGGTACCCTGGACGGGCACCATCAACGAGAGTATTTCTCAAAACCGTGCCTGATGTGGGCCGCACGCAACCCACAGTTCTCCCTGGTATGCGAGTCGGGATACTTGCATTTAGGGTAATTGCAGGGCCTATCAACTACTACAGCAGTAGACGCGT
Source organism: Macrocystis pyrifera (assembly GCA_031763025.1). NCBI lineage: Eukaryota > Phaeophyceae > Laminariales > Laminariaceae > Macrocystis > Macrocystis pyrifera. The sequence continues at coordinate 8,712,205 of JASSKH010000009.1, read as the reverse complement.
TGTCGTTGGCGTTGCTGTTGTTGCGGTTGTTGCTGCTATTGTTGCTGCGATTGTTGCTGATGTTGCGGTTGCTGTTGGTGTGCGTCTTCTTTTGTTGTTGACGGCGAGCAGGGGTCGATGAGCGTTCCTTGCTAGGGGTACTAGCAGTAGTGCGTCCTCTCTTAAGGTTATCCATTGACGATGACAGACTGGCGATCGTCGTCTCCATGGCAGCCATGTTTTGGTCGTACTGTAGTGTGGATAGCGCCGAAGTTTGAGCAACAGCAGGGGTAGGGTTGGGAATAGGATCGGGGGTGGGTTTTACTCCGCGTAAGTTGTTTGCTTCGTGCTTTTTAGCTCGCGCTCGAGATTACTGGAAAGATACAGCTGGATCTTCCCGGACTAGTTCAAGGCGGAGGCGAGGCAAAAGATCATTATCAAAACTCGCCGTTGTAAAAACTGACCAAGCGTGTTCAAAGGGGGACATTCCAGCTGGTGCCAAGCGACGTGCTTCCGCCATTAGACGAGATCGTGCTTTAGTCACTTTCAGAGCGTAGGTGTCTACCGATTGTTTGGCTTCTTGTTTCAGTGTGGCAAATTCTTGTGCTAGAAGTGACATGCGGATTGCTGGGGCGAAAAGGGTAGTAAACGCGTTCACCCATTCTTCCCACGACTCTGGTGCTTTTACAGCAATTCCGATCCGTTGGCACGGAGTGTTGCCAGTTGTGCTTCGGTTCGCCATTCTAGACTGTTAGATAGCAATTGCTGCAAACTGTCTGCTGCTTCGTCACGCACTAAAAGAAGTAGGTACTTGATTGCGCGCTGCGTTACTACTGCTTCAGAACATGCATCAGTGGAGTTGAGCCTAACTCTTGCACGAAACATAGTTATATATAGCGTCTCCACGACATCTTCTGTCTGTGCTCCAGTCAAAACCAGATCTTTCGGGAGATCTGATTGTTTCATGACAAAGCGTATTGGGTTTCTCGTGGGTACGGCAGTAGAGATTTCAGCAGTGGAGGGTGTGCCAGTAGTTTCAACAGTTACGGGGAATACCTGAAGTCGAGCTCCGTTCGTCGTGTTGTTCGCACTGCTAGGGGTTACACTAGTATTGGTCGTTCGTTCAAATGGTTTGGAGTGGAGCTTTGGGTTCGTGAGGTAGAGCTGCTTTCAGTTCCTGACATGCGAAAGTCACCAGCCAAATTACGTGCATTCTCGTATCTACCATGGTCATGCTTGCTCGAAAAATGAGAATTGTGTGACAGATTTTCAGCATTCGTACCAGTAGCATGATCAGTGGAGAGCGAGCGATCAACAGAAGGTGGTTGATTAGCAGAGGACAGACCGTCGGTAGCAGAGGCAGCAGATGCTGACTGAGTGAAGGGGTCTACAGCGGTCTTAGTCGATGAGCGAGTTGAGTTCGCTGGCAGTTGGTCTACTGCTGTAAGCTCAGAGTTGATCTCGGCATTTTGAAAATCACTCACCCCCTCGAAGTGCTCCTCTGTGGAGTCCACATCCCTCATCGCAAAGCGGAGAGGCCAGGCGGGTGGTTCCTGCTTCCGGTCTAGACATTTCTCCAGCTGGATATATGTCCAGTGAAGCTTCCCATCAGGAAGGTGACCAGATATTTGTGAGGCCTCAGACTGCGAGTCGCTGTCGCCGTCGCTTGTGGACTTGACACCAGCAGCAGGAGCTGCTGCTACTGTATGATGTCCTCTGCAATTGACGAGTTTCCCGCTTGATCGAGGGTCTCCTCATGATCCTCCTCTTCTTCGTTTTCCTTTTGTTCGGTTACGCCGTCGGAACTTGGCGCATGGTGTACCATCTGCGGTTGAGCAGCCGGCGTACCCTTGGCCGCTTGTTTCTTCCTCTTCTTCTCCTTCTTCTTCAAGCTGCGCCGTTGAGCAGCAGTCATGCTGAACTCAGTCGAGTCCATTATGATTGCTGTTTTCTCTCTCTCTCCTCAAAACAAAAAAAAGAAAAACAAAAAATTACAGGTAGGTATTCGCTTTCAGAGTGAGTTCGAATCAATCCAATCGAGGTCGCCAATATGGTGCCCCTACTTTGGTAGAACCACAAAGGTCCCAAGTGATGTGGTAGCTTTGACCCGCTACCGAGGGCTGCACTTTTACTTTTTTATATTTAGGACAAGGAGAGAGCCCTCCACGTTGGGTTAGCAGCGTGGAGAAGAGAGAGATCGGGAGAGTAAAGTTCGGACGGGCAAACAAGGCCCGTCCCGACTTCAAGGAGGCTCGGGTCGAGTTCTCCCGGTTCTCAGAAAGATTCTCAGATGTGATAACACTTCTGGTGTATCTTCCATGGGTACATGTGCGACAACCATTCTACGAACCTTTCCCAAAACGTCCTCCATATGAATACTAATCCTACTGCCGGGTGGGTGGGATGGTCTCAAGAAATGTTGCGACCAACTCTAATCCCGAGGTTTCGGGAGCGAAAAGAAGAACTGACCTTGTTGCGATACAAATTCCGAGACATTTCGATATCATCGATGGTTCTATTATTTGTGCCAAATGTTGAGCCCATCGATTGGATCGCCATTTTAATGTTGTATTCTGTCTCTCTACCATGGATCATTTAATGTAAGTATTGGATTGGATGAGGCCTCCTGCGCCGGCCTGTGGTCCCGCCCATACTTCGTTGCGCCTCTTTTAGATTGTATTTGTAGTTGACCTCTGGTCAGGGGCAGAGTTGTCTCACCCAAACTTCTTTCCTGCACACGCCACAAAATCCTTGTCGAACTCTGGAGGCAGTGGCAGCTCGCTAGCATCCGTCCTCCCACTCGAAAAGGCTCACATCGTGAAATGGTTCGGCGGCTGTGCCATCCGCAGATCGCTTTGTTCGCCGTCATACGGACTGCGGAGAGGGAGAGACGGCCCCGGCCCCCTTCTGCCGTGACAACGAGGAAGAGGCACCCGGCGATTAAGTCTCCCCCAGTCCGCTGTGCGGCAGAGATGTACGCCATAACCGACCGAAAAGCGCAACTCACCAGGCAGTCCCGGTCTGCTAACACTGCCATTGCCTCGCTATAGAGGCCCGAAGCGTCTTACCCAACTGAGGGTTGAATACCAAGTCCTCAGATGCTGGGAGCTTTAGGATGTGCAACCCCATTGTAAAGGAAAGATCGTAACCCCTACGCCTCGAATATAAAGTCAAAGAATACAAGGCTATACATCGCGTCAGAGAAATACGCTCAGCCAGAGAGCCAACCACCTGTGCGCGCTGGCCACCTGTGCGCGCGACCGCATGTCGCTCAGCAGATCTATGAGTCTGTGCTTCAACATCGGCGCGGCCCGATTGACCTGAACCCCAACCTGCTTCTGTTCCTCATATACGAAGGTAAGGTACGAATCTACCGGATTCGAGCAAGTATTGCCTACCCGGCGGACGGGATCACGTTCTTCTCCTGTCCCGTTTTCTTTCGTCGACCTTCTCAAACCTTTTCAAGTAGACCCGGCCTCGTACCGTTAAGCGCACGAAGACCCCTCCAAGCACACATCGTCGCCCCCATGGCCCACGCTAGGGCAAGATGTTTCATGCACCGTCTTAGCGCCTTTTTCTGGAGGGTCAAGAAAGGGGAGAGGAATTAAAAGGTATCGTCCGGAATAGCTGTTTGCCAATCGCGGGACCCACAACGCGTCAAATTCGTCAGCGTCGTTCTGGTTGAAAGAAAACACCAAAGGGAAAGGGTACCGCGAATTTCGGTGAGCGTTCGAAAACGTTCGAACACGGCTAACCATGTGCGCGCTACTATGAGATAGATGCACGCCATTGCGCGATGGTCGCCGAAACGTGGGTAAGCGTTACCCCATAGTACGAAACTCTAACTCGTACGCTATCATGTCCCAGCAAGGGGATTGCCAATTCTTGAGGCCACCATCCGAACTGCGCCACTGAAAACGCCCTTCCTCAGCCACTTGGGCCACCACAATCGACCTTACTGTGGCGCGCCGCACCAAAGCTGCCACGGCCCCTCTGGCGAGGGAGCCGACGAATTCCGCCACTGCTTGAATTCGCCCCAACATATCAGCCCTGGAGTCTCGCGTGAGGTCGACAATGCACAAACCTGACTTCTCTAGGTCAGCGAGCACCGCAAACATAGCGTGCGTCCACAGCGATACCGGCCGAATAGCCACCGTCCTGCTCATGCACTTGCTCGCGAGGCGCTGAAGCGTACGGAAGGACAGATATCCCGCGTGTAGAGCTGCTTGTAGCAGCTGCTGCAGCGTATCTAGCTCATTCTGTGGAACCCGGAAGGTGGCGGTGTCAAATTCGCACAGCATTCCGGGATATTGCTGCAGCCTAGTCGGCCGGAAGTTGCATTTCTTGGCCGACCGGAACTGACCGCACGGTAACGACACCAACATTGCTACGTGTGTAGCCTCCCGTGCTTCCGGCCATTGGTCGCGCGCAGCCTGCCCGTGGAAGGCGATACGTGTTTGTGGCGTCGATCGAGGCGTTGGAGCCAACCCTCGGCGACCACCTACAGCGCAACGTGGAGGAGAGGATGTATGGATACCGATATATAATAACGACACGGAATATTGTTTAGCGCTAAGATAAACCCGCGAAAACGCGCGTGTACACATTGTTGAGGTAATCGGTGAAACGTGGGGGCAGATTTCTGCCACCCTTGGTAAAAGTAAGTAATGCTTTATTAGCAAGCGTCGAAGCGAAGCTGTGTATCCAGGCGGGTCGTCGAGAAAACATGACGATTGCACAGACACCGGCCACGCGACTCCGTGCATATCTACGTGAATGTTAATACAGTAACGGATAGTGTGGATAACGAGTTGCGTTGGTGTCTGAGTACGTTAGTACATTAACTAAAATTGTGGATAACAAGTTGCGCCTACATCGGTCCAGCAAATAAACCTAGGACTACCGCTCGTTCGAGAAATGTTCGGCACAGGTGAGCCGACGGCCGTCATACGCAAGACCGAAATATCATCGTAGCTCAAAATTAACTTGAGCCCAGCGAATCAACTGCCAGACCACAGAGTTTCTACGCCAAAGTTTTCGGTCGCAGCCACTTGACTTACGTGCGCTAAACTAGACAAATATCATCATGAGCCGAGCAAAATAAACGCCAGAAAATAAACTGTTTTCGGCAAAACCAAGCGGTCGCTATCGCCTGTTTGAGAATCTTCGGCCTGAGCCCAGCGAATTACCCGTCATACGGCGGGGCTGCTACGGCAAAGTCCGCGGCCGCAACCGCCTGACTGATATGCGCTGAAAGCTACCCAAGAATATCATGAGTCTAAATGAAATATCCGCAAGAAATGACATGTTTTCGGCCACACCAAGCGATCGCCAACGCCTTATATACATGCATGCGCTGACACGGACATCGAAGCCCCGAACTCACCCCAGCTGTTCGACAGCCGGGCCCGAGTGAAGAGACAAAAATTAGGATCGTAAGTCAATACTAGTATCGAGCGCCGCAGGAACCCCGCCCCCGGGCGCCGCCCGTGGGGGGGGGCGTCTCAACCGTAGAACCAGCGCACAGCGATTTCTAGATTGCGCGTCCGTCCTTGAGGTCCTGATCGATCTGATTCTTGGTCAGGCCGCGCGTGCTGGGGAGTTTGTCGGTAAACACCTCCAAGGTCATCCCCAAGGTTACGGCCGGACAGCCGAAGCGCCTGAGCACAAACTGCCCCCCGGGTGAGCATCCGCTCCAAAATAGCCTGTTCGGAGGAAAGTCCCTTGTGTTGTGGGCGAGAGCGGCTGCCGCACGCAAGGTGTACGCGAAATCCAATTATACTGCCCAGTAGAGTTCCTCCAGGTCCGCGACATATCCACAATAACTTGCCGGAACTGTAGCCGAATCAACGACCGTAGCAGCGGGGAAAACGACGGTCGTGACCGCGGGGTAAGGGGTAGGTAAGGCGAGAGTGCATCCGCGGCCGTGCAATACCCCAGCCCAACATCAAACCCGCGGCCCAAACACAAATGAGAGGTTATACAGCAGAATCGACACGTGTGCACCTGCAGTTGCCGAGAGTGAGAGGGCAACGCAATGCCAGGCGCCTCGACCTCATACACTTAACCCAGCAGTCGAAGCAACGATCGTGGCAGCAAGGTAACCCAACGGTCGGAACCACAGGGTAAGGGGAGGGGAGGTAAGCCGAGATCGCAATCACGGCTGTGTCATTTACCACCGACACATCATACACGCGGCTCAGACTCAAAATGAGAAGGTATACAGCAGTATTGACGCGTATACGAGAACCAAAAACGAATACAGCAGTATGGACCCCCCCCCTCCACCGTCCAAATGAGAGAATACAGCAGTATCGGGAGGGAGTGAGGGGGTACAAGTACCCAACCCCGTAGGGTCACACCCTCCCCTCCACCGTCAAACGAGAGAATACAGCAGTATCGAGAGGGAGTGAGGGGGCCGTAGGGTCATACCCTCTCCTCCACCGTCAAATCGAGAGAATAAAGCCGTACCGAGGAGCAGTACCCTCCCCCCATACCCTCACCACAGTCAAAGCGAGAGAATACAGCAGTATCGAGAGGGAGTGAGGGGGCACAACAGTACCAGACCCCGTAGGACCATACCCTCCACTCCACCGTCAAAACGAGAGAATACAACAGTATCGAGAGGGAGTGAGGGGGCACACCAGTACCAGACACCGAAGGGTCTTACCCTCCACTCCACCTTCGAACGAGATAATACAGCAGTATCGAGGGGAAGAGAGGGGGCACAACAGTACCAGATTCCGTAGGATCATACCCTCCAATCCACCATCAAAACGAGAGAATACAGCAGTATCGAGAGGGAGTGAAGGGGCACAACAGTACCCGACCCCGTAGGATCACACCCTCCACTCCACCGTTAGAAGAGAGAATACAGCAGTATCGGGAGGGAGCGAGGGGGCACAACAGTTCCAGACCCCGTAGGACCATACCCTCCACTCCACCGTCCGAACGAGAGAATACGGCAGTATCGAGAATGAGTGAGGGGGCACAGCAGTACCAGACCCCGTAGGACCATACCCTCCCCTCCACCGTCAAAACGAGAGAATACAGCAGTATCAAGGGGGAGTGAGGGGGCACAGCAGTACCAGACCCCGTAGGACCATACCCTCCCCTCCACCGTCAATAGAGAGAACACGGCAGTATCGAGAATGAGTGAGGGGGCACAACAGTACCAGACCCCGTAGGATCATACCCTCCACTCCACCGTCAAAACGAGAGAATACAGCAGTATCGAGAATGAGTGAGGGGGCACATCCGTACCAGACCCCGTAGGATCATACCTTCCACGCCACCGTCAAAACGAGGGAATACAGCAGTAACGAGAAGGAGTGAGGGGGCACAACAGTACCAGATCCCGTAGCATCATACACGCCACTCCACCGTCAAACGAGAGAATACAGCAGTATCGAGAAGGAGTGAGGGGGCACAGCAGTACCAGACACCGTAGGATCATACCCCCCACTCCACCGTCAAAATGAGAGAATACAGCAGTATCGAGGGGAAGAGAGGGGGCACAGCAGTACTAGACCCCGTAGGACCATACCCTCCACTCCACCGTCCAAACGAGACAACACATCAGTCTCAAGGGAGAGTGACGGGGCACAGCAGTACCAGACCCCGTAGGGCCATACCCTCCACTCCACCGTTAAAAGAGAGAATACAGCAGTAGCGAGGGGGGGAGAGGGGGCACAACAGTACCCGACCCCGTAGGATCACGCCCTCCACTCTAACGTCCAAACCAGAGAATACAGCAGTAACGGGAGGGAGCGAGGGGGCACAGCAGTACCAGACCCCGTAGGGTCATACCTTCCCCTCCACCGTCAAAACGAGAGAATACAGCAGTATCGAGAGGGAGTGAGGGGGCACAGTAGTACCAGACCCCGTAGGGCCATACCCTCCACTCCACCGTCGAAAGAGAGAATTCCGAGACATTTCGATATCATAAATGGTTCCATTATGTGTTATAAATCTCGAGCCCATCGATTGGATCGCCATTTTACTATGTAAATTTGGAAGCAACGTAATGAGCGCCCAACTGTTGGAGCTGTTTCTACCAGGAGTAGGAACGGCGCTCCGTCTCCAAAGAGATGCGTGGTCAATGGTCACATTACTAAGGTAAGCAACAAACGAGTAAACTCCCCCCCTTGCGAAGAGAGACCGACGTAAGGGTAAGAGTAAGGGACCCAGGCGTATCTGACAGCTGGAAAGCAGTGCTTCGCTTCTTGTGCTTTTGATCTTTTTTGATGGCGAGAGCTGAGGGGGTGCTCTGGTAGAGAAGTGAGAGGTAGGGGGGGGGGACTCGACACCCTGGTATACTCGTCCCACCCCACGCCACAAGCTCTTCTAAATTCCTCTTGTCTGATCTACTCCTATAGAACTTTCCTATGACTACCGATCGCTCTTCTGCTACTATAAGAGCATATCATTTTATGGTCCTATCTCCGTTAAGGAACATTACTCTCGTCTAACGGGCTATTCGCCATAGAGAGCATTCCTAAAAGAACGTTACTCTCAACTGACGGAATATCCGCCGGGATAATCCATTCTTTGGATTATTCCCGTAGTCCTGAAACCACAGAACTGCAGACTATATTATCTATATCTATAGCCCATGCGTATTTCACTCATATCACGTTAGCCCACCCTGAATAGTCGCATATGCACACCACAAGATGGTCGAAGGGTGATGAGAAAGCTCATCCCAAACGACCAGGAAAAGGTGGTCGAAGACGCGGCTATTTGAAACAAAAGAAATAAGGCTATATATTCCCCCACGCCTCGTAATAAGACCCAAATACTACGAAGGGGGGGTGTTCAACTGAGAACAACCACTAAAAGGGAGACCAAGGGAGAGGAAGACATAGCTCAAAGCGAAGGCCAAAGGAGAAAACAGCCAAAGTAAGAACCAATGCAAGACGAGAAAAAAAGGAGACAGAAGCCGAGGCGAAGGCTAGAGAAAAAAAACGAAGACCGACTAAGGTGAAGGCAAAAGAAGGACGCAGAAACGTATTGCTGGAGCCATGGTCTGGGACCCAAGGAGGTCGAACGGGGGTTGCTCGCCGAACCGGGTTGGCAAACTACGAAACTCTCGAAAGGGGACAGTTATCACAATCCCAACATTTAAATATCTTGTAGGCGCCATGCCTTGTCTTGTGGCTAAGGCGCTAGCATGGCAGATATCACGCGAGACAAAAGGGACACAGCTAGAGTGCTATGAGGGCTGCATACACCAGGGGCTTCCTAAAACCGGGAGACGGAGCGAACAACGCGGCGTCTCGGAGACCTGTTCGTGGTGTGAAACAACACCAGCAAACGTAGCAAGGTAGTTGACTCAACGAAAACAATCTCAAAGACGGAGCCGGCAAGAAGATCCGCGAGAAGATTGGCCTATTCCGTGCAGTTCAAGGTGGTAGATAGCGTGGGGTTACAGCACTAGCGCGTGCAACTCGGCCAACAGGGGCGACCTAAAAAGTGGTGTCGTCTACCAGAGGGCAGAGGGGCGCGCGGAATACCGAACGAAAAGAAAGGAAAAGAAGGGAAAGAGAAAAACGAAATACCATCAGGACCAGGAAACTGACCAAAAGCTGGACACAGGTAAGGAGAAATCGATCTTGTCAGGACCGCTATGGCCGATAACTCTGCGACCTTCCGGGGCGACAATGCTACCGAGACCCTACTTGGTAAACATGGAAGAAACGCGGGTGAGCTGGAAGCTCGAGATAGTCCGGGTTCGATGGTCGTCTGACACAAGGGTCGGCGGAAACCGACGGAGGTCAGGGTACAGCCCAGGCTAGGACACGAATTTACCTCGGCGTACTGTAGTATCGCCGACAATTGTCTGTAGGCTAGTGAACTACAAACACAAATGAAGATTAAGGTATCGCTACGACTCGGCGGCCTGAACGCAAGGAGGCTATACGGAAGTGTAGGCGATAAGAAGAAAACAAAATTAAGGGGGAGGGGGGGGAAGGGGGGGCGAGACGGTTATAAACCCAAACACACCAAAAACAAAACACATAGACGGCCTCGGATCGGTAGGCAACACGGAGTTGGCCAAGCAGAACCGGTGGCGGTAGATGGAAACAAACACACCCAAGAAGCTGGCTGCTGGTGACTATCGAAGACTAGTTATGAAGAACTACTCTAAGCTATTGTAGACTATCCAGGGCAAAATACCCAGAACTAACAAAAACGCTAAACAAGGATAACCAGGGGGGGAGCGGAAACGGTGGGGGCTCCGCGGGACGCATCAGAGTTCCGCAGCACCCCACGTGCTAGGCTCCCATTCCCATGGCGTTGGAGGCACCACAATCCGTACACGGCGTTCCGTGCTGTAGCGTAGCGGGCAGGTTGGAGGTCGATCTTGATCGAGCTGGGGTCGTCCAGGAACCGGCTGATGTAGGAACCGCCCGGTGAAGGTTCCGGTGGAGTACCCGAAGAGGCGTCCAGGGGTTAGCGGTGAGCGATCTTGCCCAGCCACCAGAGGCCGTCGCGCGCCTTGTACCATATGTGTGCTCCGGAGGGGAGGATGGTGGTGCTGACGTAGTGGAGTCAAAGGCTGTTGGAGACCAAGGCGTAGCTGGGGACGAGGGAAGATTTGTCCTTGGGATAGTGCCAGTTCGCGGTGAGCGGCGCCGATGCGCATCTGGCGGTAGAGGCGGTTCGTCTGCCGGTGCTGTGTCGGGTGCTACTGACCAGTAAAGTAGGATGTGGCGCCGGAAGTGTTGAAGGTCCAGCTCGCGTTCCCAAGAGGAGCTGAGAAGTCCAGCCCAGTGGGTCTCGTACAGAACGGCGATGATCCCGCCGCGGCCCTGTACAAGTTGATGGCCAGTGATCTGCTCGACCTCGAGGCGTTCCGGTGGAGGAGTGACGTCGTCGACGGTGACGTGGTAAGGTGGGGGCTTGGCGGCAGAAGCTGTGAGCACGTATGTAGTGAGGTCTGCGGGCAGATGCTTGGGGATGTCGCTGATGTCGTCGGAATTCCGGCAAGGTTTGCATCGTTGAACGGAGACACGTGTCTTGGAGTCCCGTCCCGGAAAATCTAATTGGAAGATCGAGGAAAAGTAGCTTGTCGTGAAGGGGGCGATTGTCGGGTGTTTGGGGCGGGCGTCGGTTCTACGGGGCGAGGACCTGGAAGGGCCCATTCCAGTTCAGGGAATACTTCGTCTTAAGGACGGTTGTGTCGGTGCCCTTTTTGATGCCTTGGCGGATGGTCGAGGCGGAGTTGTAGACCCAAACCCAGCCGCCTACGGCGCGAACGGGGGGGGGGCTAGGAGGGCGGCCATGATGGACGCGTTGCGGCGTTGGAGACGCGAGACGGTGAGTCGATGTAGTTCGCGGACGAGGGAGTAGGCGCGTCGTTGTCGGTCTGCGGAGAGGTTGATGTAGACCAGGTGATGGCGGTCCAAGCTTTAGTGACCGCCGGTGTTGTCGGGTTCGAAGACCGAGAGCGGGAGGCGAGGAAGGCGGCCCATGTGGAAGTCGTTTGGTGCAAGTAAGCCCTGTAGCGGCGTTCACGGAGTTGTTTTAGGCCGACGGCACCTGTGGTAGCAGCACGTCCCAGTCGGTCCGCTGTTCGTTGCAGACCACAGAAAACATTTTTGGGCCAACACATGGTTGACGCTCTCGACGCCGCCGTTGGTGCAGGGGTGGTAGGAGCTGGTGTTGACCTTGTGGATACCACGGCAGTCGTAGACGATGTTCGCAAGCTTGGAGGTAAAGTGTAGTCCGTTGTCGGAGACGAGTGTAACGGGGTACCCCCAGAGAGGGATGCACTCGTTCAGGAGGATGTCGGCGGTGCCGGCGGGCGTAAAGTGCGCCGCTAAAACAGCAAACATATCGGCGCGACGGCTGAAGCGGCCAGTGAAGAGGAAGATGTGGACGTTGCCGCGCGGTGTGAGCGGCAGGGACCGGAAATAGTCGACGCTGACGGTGACGCCAGGCCCGTTGGGCAAAGGGAGAGAAAGGACGGGTCAACGAATGATGTGCCGGGAGGTCTTCCACGCCTGGCATTGAAGGCAGCGGCGCACCAGCGGACGGAAGCATCTATGCCAATCCACCAAAATAAACGTGCCAGCATGCGGACCGTATGGGTAACTCCCAGGAGTAGAGAGGTGATGTCGTAGCATGTGTCAACACCCAGGGGCGCATTAACATTGGTACATAGACGCGTAGGGTAAGGGGGACGGGCGGTGGTAGGCTTTTCCCGGGTAGGGTTGTGGGTGGTCGTTGGACCAGGAGGGTGGTTTCGCCGTCGCTACGGTGCAGTTTGCTTTTGGAGGTAAGAGTGAGGACGTCCGAAAGGTGTGGGCGCCGGACCGAGGGGATGAACTCCAGGAGGTCGTTCGGCGTGGGAGCAGGGGAGTTCAAAGATTGGAAGCGGATGGTAGCGCAGCATAGGGGCTCTGCTCGTTGTTCTCGCGCCCAGTCTTTGTAGGTGAAGTGCTCGACGCAGGAAAGGAAGTAGGGGTAGTTTTTGGGGTCGACGACGGGCTCCGGAAGGGACAGTGACGGTGGTGTAGGTGCCGGCGGAGAAGACCTTGTTGAAGGGGTAGGTCTTGGTATAGTGGGCGCCAAAGGCTCGGGTGGCGTCGATGGTGCGGGTGGCGCGGGGGCTGTAGCTGGAGGCGTCGTCTTAGCTGGGCCCCGGCCGGTCGCACGGTGGGCGGGTGTAGATCGTTTGCGTACGACGGACGGTGGATGGCGAGAGCTGAGGAGGTGTTCGGGTAGAGAAGTGAGAGGTAGGGGGGTGAGACTCGACGCCCAGATATACTCGGTCCCACCCCACGCCACAAGCTCTCCTAAATTCCTCTTGTCTGATGTACTCCTATAGAACTTTCCTATGGCTACTGATCGTGCTTCTGCTAATATAAGAACCTATCTTTTTATGGTCCTATCTCCGTTAAAGAACTTTACTCTCGTCTAACGGGCTATCCGCCATAGAGAACATTCCTCGAAGAACGTTACTCTCGACTAACAGAATATCCGCCGGGATAATCCATTCTTTGGATTATTCCCGTAGTCCTGAGACCACAAAACTGCAGACTATATCATCTATATCTACAGCCCATGAGTATTTCACTCATATCACACACTCTCCTCCCTCACCCAACGATGGTTCTCCCATATTCCCCCCCCAATACATATGCGTTGCGCCGCACCGTGGCTCTACCTGCAGAGTATCCAGCAGGGGGCTTACTCTCACTTATAGGGCCTGTCTTACCAAGCATTATTTCTGGCGGCTCAGAGCCACTATCGGTCGAGTGGCTAACCTACGTTTTTCTTTTCGGTCTTTACCTGCTTAACGTATCACCATTGTGATTTTTCGGCGTCCGCTATGGAAGGATTTGTTGCGCTGCACCGGCAATCCGTCTTCTCCCCTCTCAGGTCCATTTTTCAGTGAGGCGCCGAACCACGTCTTCTCCGAGGACTGGTGCTGCCGTGGTAAGGGGGGGTACTGTAATGACATCCCCTCTCCCCTCTTGCGGCTTTATGATTTGCAGCAAGTGTACCCTCAACATACCTGGCAGGCGTTATTGCTTGTCTGCCTGATGATTATCTTGCTCCTTCGCCCCAAAGGCACCCGGCGAGCTTTCAAGCAACTAATACAAGAAGAAATATTCTCCAAGCACTTGGTGATAGTGGCTAGAGCAGAGCCAGGAGCACTACCTGCATGCCAGTAGTTTGTCCCTAAGTCCTTACTGCCTATTGACGTAGCACTGGCGTCACATATAGCGCGCGCCCGAATATTTGTCAGGTGAGTTTGATTCATCTACTGCGCATCTTGGATCTGTTCCGCGTGACATGGATCTGTCCATCGCGCACCTCGATGTAGTTCGGGTGACGGTTCACCCCCTTTCCTCGTCGATCCATTTTGGCGCGATGCGGCTCCTCCGATATTGCGTGAAATCGCCTTTACCCGGTCCACCGAGGCCATGCTTCCAACTTATAGTCTTCTTTAGACTCCGCTCGCATATTTATACCTGATGTAGCGGCCACCGCACTCTTCCGCACGCGGAACTTCGTCCCGGGGACATAACTCGCGCCGAATAGACTGGAGGCCATATAAGTACGTCATCTTCTTCGGCGACAGCGGAGGACGGATCTGCCCTGACAGAAATCCCTTTGATCTTTCAGATCTCAGCTTCGGATTGACCCAACCTGGGTCCCACCTTTCGAAGAAAGTTCATCTAAAAAATAGACATCCACCCGTCTGGCCTGACTCCGAAGACGAAACAAGCGCGAAGGAGAAACTCGCCGCCAAGTTTCGAGAGCATCTTCTTCGCGCCGCCGCCTGATCTCGCCAATACGACAGCAACCGTCGCAACAACATCGGCTACAGACCTAGCCAGTCTCACCATGACGCCTCACAATATCAAAACGGCAACGAAACAGGTGCTCAAGGAGGTGCGTCGACGACCAGCTGGCTAGCGCTATTCCAGCCTCAGCCAGGCGCGCCCGCAGCGCCTTCCTCCGACGCTCAAGCACCACAGCTGTTCACCCCAGGTCCGCTCCTTACACCAACCCAACGGACGCCAGCCAGGTGCTTTCTGCACCAAATACCCAACGACGGTACGTTTTGCTTCCCCGGCGCAGGTGTTGCCCTTTCACCGCGAGAACTACTTTAGGTATGCGAATCACTGCTGGTCCTCGCGAAGACGATCGCATTTTTGAGTCCGTAGTTTCTACATGATCTACACCGCCGGAACCGGGTATGCGTATCGCTCCTGGTCCTCACGAAGACGATGACATCGCTGCCACCGTATGCTCGTCACCGCGAGAGCGGGGTATGTGTATCGATCGTAACCATCGCAAAGACGTTGGCATCACGGCCACCGTATGCTCGTATGTTCGTCACCGCGAGAACCGGGTATGCGTATCGTTCCTGGTCCACGAGAAGACGGTGACGCCGCTGCCACCGTATGCTCATCATCGTGCGAACCGAATAGGCGTGTCGCCCCCGGTCCTCACGAAGACGGTGGCATTGCTGCCACCGTATACTGGTCACCGCGAGAACCGGGTAGGCGTATCGTTCTTGGTCCACGCGAAAACGGTCCTCGCGAAGACGGTGGCATTGCTGCCACCGTATGCTGGTCACCGCGAGAACCGGGTAGGCGTATCGTTCTTAGCCCACGCGAAAACGGTGGCGCCACTGCCACCGTATGCTCTTCATCGTGGGAACCGGGTAGGCGTGTCGCCGCTGGTTCTCGCGAAGACGGTGCATTGCCCCCACGGTATGCTCGTCACCGCGATTGCCCGGTATGCGTATCGCTCCCGGTCTCCACGAAGACGGTGGAATTATTGCCACCGTACGTTCATCAGCACCGGAGCCAGGTCTGCGTACCGTCTCTGGTCCCCGCAAAGATGGTCACATGGCTAGGACCGTACGTTCTACATGTTCTTTGCCTTGAGAACCAAGTATGTGTAACGCTCCTAGTCCTCGCGAAGAAGACCGCTCTCCTTCTTCTTCAGCCGAAGACTCTTCACCGCTGGAACCAGGTATGCCTACCGCTCCTTGTCCCCGCGGAGACGGTCGCCTAGTTACAGCCATAGCGTTTTCGCCGCGAGAACCAGGCGTGCGAAACACTCTTGGTCCCCGCGTGGACAACACTATAGTCGTAACTGTTTGCGTGCATCTTCCACGACCTCATCTTTTGAGGCACCCGCCAAGTCCAGGTGTGACTCCCAGGATGTGAGGGTCACCTTGAGGTGCCGGAACGGGATTGCGGAACCCTGGAGAGCGTCACTGGTGCTCCCTCGAGGTCCTCACGCAAGACCGGTCGGAACCTCCAGCTGCGCTCTATCAAAGAAGAAGGTCGGAATTTATGTCAGCTTCGACCTTCATTTTGACCAGAGCAAAACTCGGGATTCGTGGGCCAATGAGCCGGTGGGGGACAGGTCTGTCTCCCAGGGTGACCGGTACCCCCCCCAGGGCTTAACCTCAGCTATGCTCTTACTCTTGGCGCCAAAGTGTGTCCTTCCTGACCCAGTCGAGTCGCGACAAGGTGATCAGAGACAAAGTAGTAGTACTGACGGCACCATTTTCTGTGGACGGATTTGAAATGCTCCCTGCCTATATGGCGGATGTCTCGCCCCCCCAGTCAAGGTGCACCGGCCGGTCTGGAGCCCCCTGCCCCTTCCCGTGATATCTCGAGAACCGTAGACGCGACCGTTCCAGACCATGCTCCTCCTGCCCCGCCCCAATGAGGACCCGACGAGGCTAGAACCAGGCTGGAACACAGTCTCTCAGAAATAGCGAGACCCCCAGCTGCTTTTCCGTGTATGTGTATGACACACCCCCCGCCTTTGCTCACGCGACGATGGATACCGCCGCATTATATGCTAACCAAGAGTACTGCACGCACGACATCGTGTTCTTCTGGCAGCGCCTCACCTTTTTTTCGCAAGAGACGCGTTCTCGTTTTACAGTTGAAGGCATATCTTATTCGCGTGAACTGTATTTCGCAGCGGAAAATGCTTTGCAACACATAATTCGCGCGTCAGACCCTCGCCTGCACCAGCATTACGGACGAAAAATCCGTAACTTCGATATAGCTGGGTGGGAACACGATCGAGAATATATCATGCTTGTCGGCCCCTACGCCAAGGTCGCCCAAAATCTAGCCATGTGAACTCATCTCTTGGATTTAGGGGACAGTAGTCTCGCGGAAGCTAGCCTTTCCGACCCCACATGGGGCATCGGATACAGAGCCAACGACCTTTACACATATCAACTGTCCCTGTGGCGCTTAATTTTTCCGGGCAAGACTCTGCAAATTGCGTGACGTCTCTTCCGCGATGGCGCGTCGCCATCGGCGCGCCACAAACTCTTGTCTCCTCAGGACGCCTCGCCCTCCAGTAAATACAGCATATTCGAAGTTGACCCTTGTACGCGACAGCGACTGTGTCCAAGCGGCACGTCGGCAACCGCCTCTCCGTCGGACTATCCCGACTCTCCACCAAATGTGCCATCGGACCACGTCGAGAATGTCCTCGTTGCTATACCCACCGCCCACTCCGATCAGCACCCTCCTTTTCTCGCCGAGCACGAGCCTTGTCTAGTTGCTGGCGTGGTTACAATGCATGACTCTTCCTGCACCAACAGACTCAAGATGCACAGTGGCCCAGTTCCCGCGCAGCTCGGACGTGTCGAAAGCATGAAATACGTGGGTGCTGCCTCTACCACATGCCAGCATCACACCCCACCCCGCTCGTAGGGGGGGGGGGGGGGGTACTCATTTGTTGCTTGCCTTAGTCATTTGACCGTTGACCACGCATCCCTTTCGAGATGGAGCACCGTTCCTACTCCTAATAGAGACACCTCCAACAATTGGGCGCGCAATACGTTGTTTCCGTAAATTACATAGAAACGTTTTGCTAATCTTATCCCCTTCCTGTTTGGCCTCTTGTGGCCACCATCTAACTCCTAGGATAGCGATCGTTTTCTCGCTGCTATTCATTGTATCAAACTCCTCCATGTCACATTCGTCTATTTTCCTCATCTCCTCTTCTAACACATCCCGTTCCTCCTTGTATATTTCACATTCTCATACTATGTGAGTTCTACTCTCTATTGCTTTGCCACACGGGCACATCTGTGCGTCTTCTTCCTCCTCTTACCGGGTACTTGTGTACCTCTTTCTTCTTTCTGGCAGGTCCAGGTCCCCTACACGAAAGCGCAGTTTCAGCGTTTTCGCGAAGTCCATTGGGCCATGCAAATACGTTTTCTTTCCTGTTCCTTCCCTCAATCCCCCGTATATCTCTAAGTGTTTTCCCGATTCCACCTTGTTTCTTAGCGCTAGCCTTTCCCTTCTTTCTATCCTTTCTTCTACTTCTGCCTTGTACCTCCCAAACTTCCCGGCGGACATCATCTCTACTTGGTTTCCCCCTACATCCTTCCATACTTTCTCAACTACGCAATCCCACCTTATTCCAGCTCGTCCTTTTGATACTTTCTCCCATACAACTCTATCAACTATGGCTGGCAACCTCTTTTTTGGCATGTTTCTTACTTTATATTGCCAGTTCAACTTTCTCATGTCTTTATTTGTCTTGAGTGGGCGCATTCCCAGTTCTGCTCTTAATACTGTATTACTATTAATAGTCGTACTTGAGCATCTTAGGATTTTTTTAGCTGCTGTCTGTACTGTTTCCAACTGTTTTACGAGTTTCGCGTAGGGGGGGGGGGGGGGGGGGGGGGGTGTACTCATTGTCCTGCATGGCCATAGTCGTATGACGTAGACCCTCGCATCCCTAAAATGCCGGGACGGAGCACGTCGGGTTTTCACTGAGCAGTCAGACATTTCCTGCACCAAGCACGAAGCGCCGTGAGGTGTTGGGCGAGTCGCTTGAAGGGTGGACTGCATCCTACTAAGAACCGCTTGAGAGGTGGGTTTTCTTGCATATGGATGACAGCATCAATGAATTAATTTAATTTCTGGTGTGACCACTTCCAGAGACAGCAATGGGTTTACTATGTAACCGCCTCGTGGGTGCCTCACTATATACACACTACGTGATACGATCATCCCCCTTGTGCGGAGTAAAGGTTCTCCCCGCACAAAAATGATCTAACTTGACCGCCAGCTAACAGCCAAAACAAAAAAAACGGTACCCTGGCTGTCTATCTCACGCAGTGAGAGGCGTGATTTACCGCGTCGTCGCCAACCGACGCCAACCCAACCTATATATACCAGGTATATAATATATCGTAGGGAGGAGGTTGACAAATCCCCGCCTCTTGAGACCCCCGCTGCAGTACGATTAAGCGTACAGTTCTTCCACGACGACGAACCAACCGCATCGCGCGTCGTATGAGCAAACGTCGTCCCATCTGAAGCTAGGCAACACGACGTACTACCGTGTGGTAGTCGTTTTTTAACGAGGATTTTGCTGCGTACCACTACTTTCCACGTGGGCTACAGCAGCAGCAGTACAGCAGCAGCTGTTCGAGTACCTGGTAGACACTTTGTCCGGCCATGTTTTTTAGAAGTAGATCTCTCCGTTCGCAGCAGAGCCTACACCTTTTGTTTTCCCAGCAACATGCTTTCGCTGGAAGGGACTCCCTGTTGACCTATTCCTGTCATGTGATTGACGTAGCTCAACAGGTAGTCCTTTCTGCGAACGACGGACGAGACAGGGGCCGAAGAAGGGGGTGACATTCCCAGTGGCGGTAACCGCCCTTGTCCCCTCACTAATAACGCCTACCTCGCTCTATACAGTATTGAATGTTCTTAACGCTCATTTGACCTCAAGATTCACCTTACGCCTGAACCGTAACCTTAACCACACAGCCTTAACATCAAGCCTAGCCCCCACATCAAACCTAGCCTCTTTCATTTGTTTAGTTTCACAGGTGGCAATGTCTCTAGACCATGACCTTCGGTAGTGGCAGGTAGTGACCTTAAGAGACCCGTCCCCTTAAGCTTGACCTTAGCCTTGGTTACCCCAGTGAAATGTGCGCTTTCCCTTACCCTTAGTGCAATCCTTTCCACAGAAAATGCCTTTGAGGTAACTGCCAGTGGAAACGTTGGTACCTTTCTTGGTGCTTGTGTCCGAGTTGCGCTTATGACAAATCACGTGGTTAATAAGTCTGCCGCGAAGCGTGCTGTTTCCTAGAAAAGTGGTCGGATTTGAGCTCTTGATGGTCAATACTGATACCGAGTACTCGAGCAAGCGCTGCTGTGCTGCGGCTGAAGCCCACGTCTATTGATAGGGTAGTAGCAAAATCCTTATTCAAAAAGGACTGGCATACGGTACAGGGCGCCACGTTTGACGGAGAGGCAGGAAGGGCCCTGACCCATCGTGCGGTAAGATAAGTACTCTGCGCCCGTCGGCCACGTACGAAGCTTGCTTACCTTGGGCGTAGGCTGACTGATAGCGTGTGGTGACCTCCACCACCGACGTTAGATACACCAAATAAACACATTCCTTTGGCCGCCCCCGGAATGCTTGGCACAGGTGCTTCTTCTGCTCCGATTGACGTCCACAGGAACAATATGACCCCCCTCCCTCCACGCCCCCCCTCGTCCCCTTACCTCTCCGTCCTCATGAAAGTTCGTCGAATATACCCCATTTTCTTCCCCCACCTCTCAACAAGGAACAATGAATACACTGAAACTATATTAACACCACAAAGCAATACCGCATCAACCAGAGAGCACATCCGATGAAGTTGGTTTCGGCGTACGAGCTGTAGTGTTTCCAGTAGTTCGTGAGATATGGGAACTGCTCGTATTACATCGGGAGGCGTTGTTGCATACTCAGGGGGTGTAAGAGGGCCAAAAGTAAAATACGAGAGTTCGTAGCTGTGATTGGAAATACTTGTCCATCTGAATCTAGACGCCCCAGTAACTCTCGACGTTTATTCAAGTACTCACTCGTACTTTACAGCATGGATACAGCCCTTCAAGCTATATACAACTCCTACCACTGTACCAGGTATATACGTACTTTGCATGTAGTATCAGCGGTCTGTGAAGGTCTCCACATTTATCTTGCGCCTCGTGTCATCGTTTAAGGGAGGGCATACGCCCCGCTCTGTGCTCGTGCCCACCCTGCAACACTTTTCGCTCCTTTGTCCTGTCTAATAATCAACTCTTGCATTTTTTTTTGTGGCGGTCGCCTACAGCTGGTCGTCGAGTTAGATCATTTGTGCGAGGTAGAAAACCTTTACTCTGCACAAGGGAATTGATCGTATCACGTAGTGTTCAAGGTATGGCACCCAAGAGGCAGTTACATAGTACTTCCATTGCTGTCTCTGGAAGTGGCTACACCGGAAGAGCCATTCCACAGTAGGGATGTACCCGACGTTCCTGAGTCCCTCACATTAGGAACTCAATATCTCACCCGATACAATACTTGGAAGAAATTCGTTCGGGCCATCCGACCGGGACTTGTATGCGCTAGTCCTAAAACGAATATACGAGTTTGTTTATTTATCATAACTGGTAGTTCCTCACTTAAGGAGCTCAATTAGCCAGGAACCTTTCGCCTATAAGTGCAACCCCTACCGTGGGGTGACTCGGAAATTAAATTAACTCATTGAAGCTGTCATCCATATGCAAGTCCGCCTCACAAGCGGGTCTTAGCAGGATGCAGCTCACCCTTCATGCGACTCGCCGGACACCTCACGGCGCTTCGCGCTTGGTGCAAGCAATGTCTGCCTGGTCGGTGAAAACCCGACATGCTCCGTCCCGGCATTGTGGAGATGCGAGGGTCTATGGTCATACGACTACGGCCATGCATGAGATCGAGTACATCTCTCCTATCGAGTACACCCCCCCCCCCCCCCCCCCCCCCCCCCCCCCCCACTCCCCTCCACTCCGCTCCTCTCCCCCTCCAACTCCCCCCATCCCTCTTCTCCTCCCCTCCTCTACCCTCTCCCCCCCTTATCTCCCTTCCCCTCCCTTCTTCTCCCCTTATATGTTTTGAGGTTCTTGGGAAAACCAAAGGTCAGAACAACAGCAGCAAGGAAACCATCATTTTGTGTCCCATTATCGTGTCACGGAACGCGCGTAGGCTTCATGTGCAACGTTAGATAACGCAGACAGAAATACTACTACTGCGGTGTAGGGGAAATTATGTACTTTCTTGGCTCAAACCATTTTGACTGATGTCTATTAATAGTCATTAATGTGTTTCGAGTACTGTATTGTCATGTGTGGTTTACCCACCGTACACTACGTGCACAATATATCACGCGTTCTGTCCCAGGGCCAGCTATTACGGGGGGCCATAGTTAGTGCGACTTATGGTAGACACAAAAAAAACTGTATATTTACCTATTTTAACTAACCATATTTGCTCTTATTTACTATGGTCCCCCGTAATAGTCGATAGCCATGGCATCTTTTCTACCCCGAGACGGGCCCAAAGCTTTCCATCGCTAAAGTGGTAAGTGTATGGCCCCGTTCATCGAAGGAAAAACGGGTCCCGGACGAGCGCAGTGCTGACGCTTGCACAACTCGAAAGTAGAAGCAGATGACTAATCCATCCATCGCGGTAAGCAGTGCCTCCTCGCAGGTGTAGTAGGACCTGAGCTTGTGGGTACTGCATGGGTGACGTCTAGCAGGACGGACTGCCCCCCCTGTGCTCTCGATATGGAACGTCCCGAAGAACACTTCTCCTCACGACGATGGCCACATATCCGCGGATTCGCAATGTCCGCCGCGAAGGTTTCCCCGCTCCCAACTCGGCGAGTAATCCCAAGCTGCTTCAGCGTGCTGTGGGAGATCGCGTGGAAAACGGACTGGTTGTTGGTTCAATCTGCACGCCCCCGACCCGGGGCAGATTGCGTGCGTGCTTGGTGCCCGCGGCGACTGCATCGCAGCAGCAGGGGAACTTCACTGCCACGTGTTCCCCAACCCCCAGGAGACACCTTCTAATTCCCACGAAGTATGATGCGGGTTTGCCAGAGAGACGCGGGCTACGGTAAGAGCGGCGCCAAAGACGCATGCTGCTGTAGAGGTGCATCGTTTTTTTTTTTTCTGAGGCTCCTCACTTGACCTTAAGGAGCTCCATACCTCACCCGAAAACTGACTTCAGCAAAAAATCTAGGTGCTTCCCGATGACAAACACGTTATTCTTCGAAACATGTTTGGAGTTCCGACGATTTTGGGTTAAGGAGCCAAGTCTTTCAGAAAACATTTTGGCGGAAATCTGCTACCTCTATCGTAGCACGCGTCCAAATTTTTGCGAGGCGCCCTCACCTTTGAAGCTCTATGCCTGATCCGAAACGGATTGCGCGAAAAGCTAAAAGTGCAAAACTCCCATGATCAATCCCAAAGTCTAGTAGTAGGTATACATCACCAACATTGCTTGAACACTTTTTGGGTATTCCGGCAATATTGGGTTAAGGAGCCTGGTCAGTCGGAAATATTTTCTTTGGAAGGCGAAACATGCTATCCCTATCGTAGCATGCCTTTGGAGCGAGCCCGTCGGCACCACCCGAACATGCGGTGGCTCCTGCCCCCTTGTAAACTCCTCTTTTGAGCTCTGGCGAAGGCGAAGGCAAGCGATGGCTCCTGCTCCCTTGTACACTCCTGTTTTGAGCCCTGTCGAAGGCCTTGGTCTATAGTCATACGACTACGGCCATCCACGATATTGAGTACACTCCTCCCCTCCCCCAGCGAGTCGTCTTGTTCCCACGGGCGTGTTGTCCCCGGCAGCTGATCGAACAAAGCTAAGGGCGCTGCGTGCCGGCCCTGGGTGTGACCAGCTTGCCCAAATTATGTACGGCTTTACTGGAGCTGGAACAGCAGTTACGACGTCGTGAACAGTTAGCATGTCGGTCTCTTGGAACCCTGGGAGCTGGTTCCCTTTCTACGCCTAGACTCCCCGTGTTTGTAGACAGTTCCGCACGGTACCCCCGAGTCCATCGGAAACGCTCAGTTCAGGGAGTCCCCCCCTCGTCCGGTCTCCTATTAATAACGGGCCGGGGAGGTCTGCCAGAACCTCCGGCAGAAACCCAACTTTGCTGTCGATAAAAGAAGGCAATCGCCTCGCTTCCGTCAACCGGAGCCCTCTAACCCTTCCGCTGCCATCGAGAGTCGTGCCTGGGCTTGTGCGGGTGAGGTTGCAATTCCAGTCAGTTGTTTTCCGGGCACCTCTCCTCGACAAACGACTTTACCTCTGCCGCGCTCTGTACCTCGAGGATTTTTCTCGTACGCCCAATGCGCCCCGTTGTCTTCCCTCCTGCAAGCGTCGAGGGACAGCCCCGAGTTCAGAGCCCTTTCGAGTTGTTTTTTCCTCTGTCCAAATGATTCGACGGCGTTGAGGGCCGCCTCGTGCTTGTCCGGCATGCATGCGAGGCAGCGCGCAAGGCAGCCCACGCCTCCATCCTTCATTATCTCCATTTATTTATCGCTGCAGCATGTATCCCCCTGCTGTGCCGATCGGGACACCACGGCCATCGCCACCCCATAGTCGTCTGCAGTGCGGACATCAACGCTTTCCAGGGGCGAAATCTCCTCGGCCGTCGGGGCTTGTCCATTCGAGAGTAGTTCTGGGTCTTGGCGGGGATGCCAATGACGTCTAGCTCTCGCGCAGGAAGGTGGGGTGGTTCCTGTTTTTCTGAGCGTTAACACGAAGAGCTCAACATATCACACAAGCCATGTCTTCGAAGAGCTTGTTTCGACACAACCCGGCCAACATTTAATAGGCGCTAGGCCTAAAGAAAATATACGGGAAAACTATCATAGGAACCGGTATAGTAATAGTTGCCTCGGAAGGAAAACAAAAATACAACCAACTACCGTGGGATGGACCGAAAAGACTCCAACCGTGTTGGCTGTTCCCCACATACGGCTGAGATAGACATCGTCCATGCTGGCGGAGGTTTCCCTTCTATCTCCCACGAGCTACTCTCTGAAACCCGTCACTCCGGCCGCAATGCCAGGCAGCACATTTCCAGCCCCATCGACTCCCCCTGCTGGATATTGCTGAAGCAAGCGATCGTCCTGGTCTCCGCCGAGCAGCCCATGCGACAAAGAACACCGCAGCTCAGCTCGTCTCAGCGCCATAGCACCTTGGCTGCTATCGGCGCCCGTGTGTACTGGGACGCAGTTGTCTACCTCCGCAAGCATCGCCATCGTTTTGAGAGTGTTAAAGGCGTTGGAAAATCCATTCAGTGATAGCTAACTAGTTGCCCGGTCTCGTGCAAGCGTTTTCCGCGAAGGCGGAGGAGAGAGGGGGGAGGGCCGCCCTTCCTCTCGTTCCGTCTGCCGCTCCTTTTCCGAGGGGAACGGGCGCCACGCTTTTGCGCTGCAAATTAAACCGGCCAATCAGTAGTACCGTCGTACCGCAAAACAGTCGCCGGTGTACACCAGTTAGGTAGTTAGGTGTGCCTACCCGTATTTCCTGGATGAGTTGTACTCGGTATGATCAGGTCTGAAAATGGGCCTTGCCGGGGGTGGTTCCTGCGGTCCCGAACGTTTTGACTGCTTTGACTGGTATGCCTCTTGTTAATGGTGAAGGGGCTCCCCAACAGATGGGGGCCACGCTGATACCGCTGCCGATGATGATGGTGACGACGAAGGTGATGATGATATTGGTGGTGGTGGTGGTGATGATCATGATGAAGTAGTGGTGGTGATGCTGATGGTGGTGATGGTGACGACGATGATGCTGGTGATGACGGTGGTGGTGATGATGATGATGACGACATTGCTGGTAGTGGTGGTGGTGGTGGTGGCAGTGATGGTGTTGTGGTGGTGGTGTTGATAATGATGATGACGACGGTGACGATGATGATACTGCTGCTGATGATGATGACGATGATGCCTCTCCGCTGCCGATGATGATGGCGATGATGCCTCTCCGCTGCCGATGATGGTGAAGATAATGATACTGTTCGTGGTAGTGGTGGTGGTAGTGAGCGTGATAGTGGTGGTGATGGTGGTGAGGATGATGAAGTGACGATGATGCTTATGATAAATATGCTACTGATGATATTGATGGTGTTGATGATGACGATGATGATGGTGATGGTGATGATGATGATGACGATGATGCTAATGACGATGGTGATGGTGATGATGATGATGATGATGATGATGATGCTTGATGATGATGATGGTGAGGGCCTTACCGCGTGCCGAGTACGTTAATCCTTGAAGATTATCAAGACGTTGACAACTATATCTACAGCAATTTACAATCCTACGTGGTGAAAGCATGTCTCCAACGTTGTTTTCGCGTTCTTCTTGGTACCTAATAAAACATACGTACAGTAGCACTACTAAAAACACAGTGAAATGTTGTATCAGATAAATACGTAGCTGTGTGACCGAGCCCCCCCCCCTGCACAAGGCGGGCTCAAGACAATTCTTGTGGAGGCGTCGAACAGTGTATTACGTATCACACCGTTAGGCGTACCGGATTTAGAGGTTATCAACACCTTGTGGGTTTGCCTTGTTATCCAATGTCTCCACAACAATGCAAAAAATCCCATAGGGTCTCGGCAATCTCTCAATTCGGTACGCCTAATGGTGTGCAACATTGTTCAATGTCTCCAAATAAGGATTGTTTTTCGCCCACATTGTGCAGGGGGGGGAGGGCGTACTCATTTGTTGCTTGCCTTTGTCATTTGACCGTTGACCACGCATCCCTTTCGAGACGGAGCACCGTTCCTACTCCTATTAGAGACACCTCTAACAGTTTGGCGCTCATTAAGTTGTTTCTATGTATTACATAGAAACTTTTTGATAATCTTATCCCCTTCCTATTTGGCCGCCTGTGGCCACTATCTACTAGGATAGCGATCGTTTTCTCGCTGCAATCTAGTGTATCAAACTCCTCCATGCCACATTCGTCTATTTCCCTCATCTCTTCTTCTAATACATCCCGTTCCCCCTTGAATATTTCACATCCTCAGACTATGTGAGTTCTACTCTCTATTACTTTGCCACACGGGCACATCTGTGCGTCTACTTCCTCCTCCTTCCCGGCTATTGCTATATACCTCATTCTTCTTTCTGGCAGGTCCAGGTCACCTACACGAAAGCGCAGTTTCAGCGTTTTCGCGAAGTCCATTGGGCCGTGCAAATACGTTTTCATTCCGGTTCCTTCCCTCAATACCCCGTATATCTCCAAGTGTTTTTCCGATTCCACCTTGTTTCTTAGCGCTAGCCTTTCCCTTCTTTCTATCCTTTCTTCTTCTTCTGCCTTGTACCTCCCAAACTTCCCGGCGGACATCATCTCTTCTTGGTTTCCCCCTATATCCTTCCATTCTTTCTCAAATACGCCATCCCACCTTATTCCAGCTCGCCCTTTTGTTACTTTCTCCCATACAGCTCTATCAACTATGGCTGGCAACCTCTTTTTTGGCACGTTCCTTACTTTATATTGCCAGTTCAACTTTTTCATGTCTCTATTTGTCTTGAGTGGGCGCATTCCCAGTTCTGCTCTTAATACTGTGCTACTAGTCGTACTTGAGCATCTTAGGATGTTTTTAGCTGCTGTCTGTACTGTTTCCAACTGTTTTACGAGTTTCGCGTTCCCTTCCCATACTTCTCCTGCATATTCTAGCTTTGGTACTATCACATTCATCAGGATACATATCTTAATCCTGGTGTCAAGGTGCGAGTCTGTTAGGATCGCATCCATCTTGCCTACTTGTGCCTTACCCTTTCCTATTACTTTTGCTATATGTGTATCCCAAGAGCAGTCTTTTGAGATCTCTGCGCCATTGTGTACTGGTCTATAATCGGCAATTCATCTTCTCCCCACTTCCAACTGAAATTTACCGGGTTTACCTTATCTTCGTTGCAAACAACAGCTTGCAAAGTTGAGTATCAACTACTTAATCAGTCGAACTCACAGCTGACGTATTTAATAATTTTGTAAAAAAATATCTACTGCTCATTTCTTGACGTTCGCCGTCACCCTCCATTTCCTAGTGTATTCTAGCGCCTTCTCTATTTGTTTCTGCAATCCTTCGGGTGTTTCTGATATCCCCACAGAGTTATCTGTAAACATCAATCCCGACACCGCATCTTCGCCTACCGTGACTCCCTGCCTTGCTGCTTCGACTGCTATTATCAGGTCCTTAATATGTGTCTTGAATAGGTTGGGTGACAACGTACATCCCTATACAACTCCTTGTAAAATACCAACATTTCGATATTTCCGCGTCCAGCATCACAGCACTTCTCGCACATTCCGACGTCTTTTGCATCATTCTCCACATCTTTCCTCTGATTCCTATTTCCCACAGTTTTTTTCCACAATCCATTTCTCCATACTGTGTCGTAGGCTTTCTGCACATCTAGGAAGAAACAGTACGTCGTTAGTCTTGCGTCTTTCCTGCCTTGGATTGTCTTACCTAAGGTGTACACATGGTCTACGCAGCTACGGTTTGGCCTAAACCCTGCTTGCCCTTCGTTTATTCTGTGTTCCTTCTCCATCATCGTTCCCATTCTATCGTTCAAAATCTTACATTGTAGTTTGCCTACTGCGCTTAGTAGCGTTATCCCTCTATAGGGGGGGGGGGGGGGGCATCTGAGTAGAGTAGCGTGCGCCGTGGACATCCGAGTGCGCTGTGTTTTCCTCTTCTCTATCGATGAAAAATACTGGTACGGGCTGCTGCTGATGGTTTGCGCCAATATCAACAACAGCACAAAGCTTGCAAGAAAGACCGATACATGGCAATAGTTACCTGGGATGAAGCATGGCTGCTCTAGCGACTGATCGCGGGACTCTCCCACACTCACTGCTGTGTGCATCGTATGTGAAAAGAATTAAAGAACAACAACACTAAGCTTGTCGCGTAACAGTGCTTGCGGCTGATGCTGCTGTACTACTGTACGAACTCCGTTAGTAAGTGTATGTTTTCAAAAAGGTATCATCACGTTAGGCTTTCGTAGCTTGCATATGTATAGAACTACTTACAGATATCTCACTCTCTGAGCGTGCTCGGTTGGTACATCCCTGGCCTCTCAGAGCTCCCACTTGGAAATCGCCTCCCTTTATTACTTGCCGGACCTTTCCAACGGTTCTGTGTTTTCTACATCTCTCTTGGCACTTTCGGCCCTTTTTTCCTTTTTTCTTCTTTCGCTTCGTGTGCGTGCGTGTACTCGGAGCACGGCACCGCGGGCGAACCCGGCGCCGTCGCGGGGGGGCTGGCGGGTAGAGGGGGGGCAAGGAGCGCGGTCGCCGTACTCGTGGCTAGGCGTTGCGTGTGCCTCGAGACACGAGGGAAGCATGAATGAGCTTTGTCTGGCCTCCCTCTGTGATATTGGATAGAGTATGTGATAGTCTATTAGGGTCGTTCGGTATTGTAAAATTAGATTCAAGCGGTGTTTATTTTGCGATCAAACTGAAGGTCACACTGTGATATTGGATAGAGTATGTGATAGTCTATTCGGGTCGTTCGGTATTGCAAGATAAGATTCAAGCGGTGTTTATTTTTGCGATCAAACTGAAGGTCAAAGAGAGAGCCACCCAGTCTGAGCACCAACATTGTCGAGCTGGCGAACTAGGGCCACGGTGACTGGCTTAGCGCGAGGAGGTCGACGGTGCTCACTGTGGCAAAGAGTGAGGAAAGCTTTACCCGGACCGAATCGGTGGCGAGGTGGTCGCAAGATGGGCGGGCGGCGTACGAGGCTGAGATAATCTCTGTTGTTCGATTTTTTTCTTTTTTGACCGGTGCAAGGTGTTCCAATCAGACAGAAAATTATTTCATGCGAGGGGACGTTTTTTTTTTTTTCTTTCCGAAATTTTCGGTTTCATTTTCATTGTTTCGGCGGGGCTGCTGTGCCGTGCTGTGCTTTCTCTTTCGCACGTACATCATATCAAAAGAAGAAAATAAGTACCCTACCCCGGGGGTATATACGTACGTACGTCAAGTGAGCGAGCGCAGCGGGCGGAACCACCCACGGCGGGAATCGTATGTGGCGCCCGAGCTGTTTTCTCCTGAAGCATGGCGGCGGGACTCTTGACATTATCAAGTCGCCAGTTTGCAACTACAGTCATAAAAACACTATATTCAATGATGGACCTCTGTCCGCTTCGCATTAGTTGATGTACTTTTCCTTCCTGAGCGAGCGTAGCGGGCGGCGTAGCCGCGGAGCGAAGTGCCTTGCACCTACTACGGAATAGATACTACCTGTACGTCTCTACAGTAGTATGGATAGGCCAAATTTCGACGTGTGTCTGCAAGCGGTGGCCATCAGTAAGCTAACGTGGCACCCTCACTACTCCAATGATCTACGTACAACACTTGGACAGCACCATCGTCGAACATGGAACAGCCCACGGACGCCTACCACGGAACGACCAATGGTATAGTTCATGGATATTTCATGAGTGGAACTATTGGGCACGCCACGTTCGACCATGGTGTGCGTCACGGGTTACCCCACGGACTGGCCTGTGGTCGATGCCATGGTTTCACCCTGGAACACAACACAGCATGGCCCCGGTTGTGGTTAGGGTTAGATCACGGGTTTCTCCATGAAACGTCCCGTGGGACACACCATATATCTAACCATCAGTGGACCCACCATGGCATGCACCATGGGGTGCATCATGATCGGACTTTCCATGCCGGAAAGGCTTCTCCATGGTAGTGTAGGATTCTCAGACAGTATAGGCTACTCCTTTCCCCCATGGTGTGACGAATGGTCATGGGATCTTCCATGGACTCTCCAATTGATTCTGCTACCAATGGTCTATGACACGTGCCGCGAGGCAATCATGGACGCACCCAGGTGCGCCCACGGAATAATCTGTGGGACCGTCTACGGGATCTCCCATGAACGTCACCATGACCCTATGTCAGGGCAAACCCCATGGACGGTTTCGTTTCACGGAATGTGCTTTAGTACTGTATATGTATGTATACCATGAGGAAACTAGCCATGGGAAAGGTCACATGGAACTTCCGTGGAACGTGGCATGGGTGACGATGGCATGTATCATGCAGCAGGTTGGTTCATGGGCGAAACGTCCACGCTGGCATCGTCGGGCACCATGGAGTATATCATGGCGTCTTTCATGGTGTACCATGGAATACGCCACGGGTCACGTAGATGTCACGGAATGTACCACCGTATTCACCATGGACCTATGGATTGGATGATGGTCTATTCCGTGGTACATGGGTTTTCCATGGGTTGCACCACGGGACATACAACATGATGAACTATGGTTGGGTCCATGGTTTTCTTCGTGATCTGTCCCTCTTTTACCTCTCTCTCCCATTATTAGTCGTAGCTCAGATCTGGGGTCACATATAAACGGAAGACTCTCCTGCCTCCTCCCCACTAGGAGGGCTCCTGTGCCTTGCGTTTTTATCGCGAGAGGATTTATTCAGCCCTTTCTTACCTCGTCGACTCGCGTCGAATTATTCGTACCTGGTACAGACGTAAAGTGTGATATTTATAGTACCGTCTTGGTACCGTAGTAAGATACTTGAATACGTTAGTATGGCTTCTAAAAAAAACGGCTGATGATGGGGCCAAGCCTTAGGACCTTATCGTGACACCATCCTTGAACAACCTTGAGCATAGGCTTTTGAGCAGGATTTAGTGTGGCCCTCTCCGCTGAGTACGGTTTCTAAGTCCAATCCACTTAGCGCTCCCCAAAATGTGAGTCTTCTGTTCTTATTACGTACGGTACGGTACAGTAACAGGTACCAGGCACTTCATTTCTTATATTCGATGGCTTTTCTGCAGGTGGTGCAACTATGTGCACAGTACCAGTACGAGTACGTATCGTCGGCGTGCTCCGAAATTAGCGTGCCCAGGGACCTGTAAACGGGACTGTGCGATTGCGCCGCGCGCCGTCTCCGTTGTTGGACTACTCTCCTCGCCTTCATTGGTCGAGCAATCGATAACCGGTCTCCGAGCTCGGTGGTGATTGGTCAAGCAATCGACAAACAAGCTCCGTAGCTCGGTGATTGGTCGAGATAATCGAGAGCCAAAGCTTTCCGTTTTACGGTTTGGCGCCACGCACTATACTTCAGAGCCACTTGACGGGTGAAATGTCGGAGCATGGCATCGCGAGCATGGAGATTTCGTGCGTGTGAATGACGGTAAATCCGCCCCGCCGAGTGGCGGGTGATGATGGCACTCATCACACATCCCCGTCGTCATCTCGGCCAACAAAGACAGTCAAGACCTCCCCCACCCTCCCCCTCCCCCCCAGCCCCACCTGTCTCAATCCTGTCTCGTGCCTGGTTTTCCACCGAGACAGCGCACAGCAAAAAATACACGTCGTTCGTTTTTTTTTTTGTCGGTGCTGTGCGCCTCACACCAGTCCCACCACCACCCGCCAAGACCAAGCCTCGCGCCACCACCACCACCACCACCACCTACAGCACACGCGTCGCGTATCAAGTCCTGCTACCGCCACACAGAATCTCGTCACCGTCATGCGCACCGACATCGTTGCCCTCGTGACTCTCGGGCTGGTCTGTGGCTCCAATGCTGCTGCCCCCACGTTCTCCCGCTTTAACCCCCCCCGACGAAGGCCAGACCAACCCCCTCGTCAAGGGCATGGAGGACGTCGTGGAGTCCGCGTGTTGTGAAGCGCTCACCGACGAAAGGTGAGCGAGCAGTCGTAGGGAGTTAAGCTCCCAGCTTTGCAGGGCACGCCTGTGTTGTGGTGGGTGTGTACCGGTGCCATTGATTGTTCTTGTTTAATCGGATTTATGTATTGGTGTCAAGAATATCCATCCGGTGAGCTGTTGTTGTCGTAGCAGTCAGCACCGTGGTTGGTGGTGCAGTGACTATGGTGTGTATCCAACAGAAAGCGCAGCCCCCGTCCCCCTCGCCCTCCTCTTCCTCCTCTTCCTCCTCCGCCCCCCCTCATCACGGCACGCACACGTCGGGCGGTCCTGCCCTTGCGTTGTTTGTCGCCTACGAAAAGATACGAAGAGACGG
The DNA here is from genome assembly GCA_031763025.1 of Macrocystis pyrifera. NCBI lineage: Eukaryota > Phaeophyceae > Laminariales > Laminariaceae > Macrocystis > Macrocystis pyrifera. Next base: position 8,679,839 of record JASSKH010000009.1, on the reverse strand, counting down.
CAGAGGTGTCCGTCTGATCTTTTTAATTTTTATCGTACCAAACACCGAGATTTTCATTTTTTGGATACTGCTGTGACGGGTACACCGAGAGGCAAACACCAGGCAGCGATGAGCAGCCTCGGCAGCGGGCAGCGCGCCTGCGGCTGCTGCTCCCTCGTGCAGTCTTGGTGTGTGCACCTCGCGCCTCCTGCTGTGTCCTCATACGGTCTTGGTGTGTACGCCTCGAGGTTCTCATTTCCAGCCCGCATGTGGCCGTCCCCAGTTTTGTTTCGCTCGTAGCATGAGAACATATATATTTTTCATGTTGTTGGCCTCGTACTGTACTACAGTATAATCACGTTTGCTTGTTTCTGATCTCGTGGAGACGCAGTGCACCAAAGCGCTCACTGACGAGAGGTAAGCAAGCACTAACCACCCCCCTGCCTGCGCCCCCCCCCCCCCCCTCCTCCTCGTAGTGGCACCCACACGCCGCGCGCCCTTGCCCTTGCGTTGCCGTTCGCAAATAAAGATACGAAGAGCAGGAAGAGCGATATGTCTGTTTTTTAGTTTTACCGTACCAACCACCGTTTTTTTTTTTTTTTTGTATCTTGATGTACACGCACCGAAAGGCTAGCGTGAAGAAAGTGATCAGCGGCCTCGGCGGCGAGCCTCACGCCTGCTGGTACATCCTCTTGCAGTCTTGATGTGTGCGCCTCGAGACTCTCACCTCTAAACCCGCATGTGGCCCTCCCTGTTTTTTGTTCCTAGTAGCATAGCACGGCTTGAGATGAGCCCGAGGCCAGATAGTTCCTCTTGTTTTTTTTTCGCTGTCGGGTACCGTGCGAATCGGCACGGACACTGGATGTGCTGGATGTCGACCGGCAGAAAGAACGGTTTGGTGTGGAGAGCACATGTACGTACTGTACTTACAGTACCTGGTAGTGTTTTTGAAGTCGCTTGTCGCTTGTGCTCAGTTCGTAACTCCTGGAGACCGAGCGCTGCGAAGTGTTCGTCGATGAGAGGTATATATCAGGCAAGCATCAAGCAATGACCAGCCCCGCCTATGTCGTCTCCGTCTTGCTACATACAGACTAGACGCCGCGCATCCTCCTTCCACCATGTTGTCGCCATTGGCGCGTGGCGGTTGCCACAGTTTTGATGGGCACGAAGAATCGTGAATCGTATTTTTGCCTTTGGCAGCACAACCAAAGTTTATTATCGATCGTTGCATTTTTTTTTCGTATGTTGCGTATATTTGTGCTCGAATAAGGTACTACTGTACGTCGATGGACGAACCCCTCCCGCTCCTACTCCCCCACCTTCATCTCCTCTTCCTCCTCCCCCCCTCCTGCTCCTCGCGGCACACATACGCCACGTGTCTTCGCCCGTTTGCGTTTGTCGTTGGTTGATGTTTCAAAGTGTACTATTAATACAGTAGCTCGGAAAGACCACCGATTCCTACTTTATGATCTAAAGTAGATATTCAGGGCAGTTATATTCCTGATCTATGAGGAGGTATATAATAACCTTAATGATTTACTTTAGGGCATACGTCCTACTGTAAGTCCTGCCTGCACGATATATCATATTAACGTGACCCTGGATTACATCCCGGGGAGCTGCTTGCGATTGCACCAGGATTGGTGGTGTCTGTCGTCTTTACATTAACTCGTTATTTCTACCCACAGCTTCATCAGTACACCCAGTGTCCGTCCTGATTCCTTGTCCTGGATATTAACTCTGCAAGTCACGGACTGCTGCTGTTGTTGTTGTTGTTGTTGTTGTTGTTGTTGCTGTTAGTGTTGTTGTCTTCACATTAAATTGTCCTTTCTACCCAGCTTCATCAGTACACCCAACGTCCGTGCTGATTCCTTGTCCTAGAGAGATACTGGTTCTGTGGTCACAGACTGTGAAACAGAGGAAGACCAAAAACAAAACAATAATCGCAAATTCAAGGGTCAAGCAAGTGAAAAGTGCCAGCGTATCGGGCACGAGAACACAACAACACAAGCAAGACCAGAAAATAAGAACAAAAGCCAATGCAAAAATATATTCTGCAGTGAAACAGAGTACAAATGACGCAAGGAGATCAGAAAGGCTGCTAGACGGGAAGCATACGGACCCCTGGAGTGACATATAGCTGCCGCGTTTGAGACAGAGAAAACAGGACTGGGGCTGAATATTATGAAGGCACCGAAATAATCATCGATCAAGAAACCTGGTATCAATCACCCATTCGTCCATAAATATAAGAACCGTTTTTGTTTCTGGTAGTAAAAAAATCCTTGTATTTCTGTACATAGGAGAACAAGCTTAAAATGGAAAACAGATCCACCGGAGGACATAAAAAATATCCACCCACAGGTACTACAGCAGTAGGTACTGCCACCAGTATGCACTTTGTTGTACATACATCTACAACGGCGAAGCAGTAAATAATACGGGTAGTATCTGACGATATTAATCCAGGATTGGTTGGATTTACTCAGAGTTAGAACGCACGAAGCGATCAGTCTGTCGAAGCCTAGCCTACCCCGCGAGAACAGGGTGATAGGTACAGGGAAAATACAGACCTTCCCACCTACCCTACAGGCTTAGTAGTATTTTTTCAACACGATCATTTCGGTCCCAGGGATGGGCGCCGCGCTGAGAGCGCACTCACCGCGGGGTTTATCACGGGCGAGGCCCTCCTGCTCCGGAGCAGGAGGCCTCGTCCAATCCAATGCTTACATTGAATGATCGTTGGCAACGTGAAATAATACTGTATTAGGCTGTCGCTAGGTCCATGCTGCCTTGACACCTAACATATTTCAAAAGTACTTCTTAGTCGCTTATTCTCCCGCGGAGATGTTCCTTGGTTCTGTCTTTTTTCCGTATGTTAGTTGAGTTCCGTATTTTATCAATTTTGAAATACGTCAGCTGTGAGTTCGACTGATTAAATAGTTCATACTCAACTTTGCAAGCTGCGTAATACGCCTCGTCTATATTCCATTTTTACCTAATTTTACAATTATTGTGATAAACCGAGCGCGCGTATTCTATATGTGATTCCGTATTTCTAAATGCAGAAAAAACGGGAGATCAATGGACTGGGAGCGAGGCTTTTAACATCACCATAAAAACCACGTACTTGGACGGCACTAGGGGGAGTGTCCTTCCTAAGTGTTTTAAAACAAAAATTGACGTACCAATAGGCAAAAAACGAGACCCAGGAAGTCGCGGAAATATCACGGCAGCCACCCAACCGATGTATGAATATAGTGTGGGAACGATTCCTTTCGGCCATCCACAGATGGGGTGTTCTCTCTTCTTTGTTGGAAGCAACGTTTTTCGAGATTTTTTGTCGTGTTGGGAAATATGCTGATTTGACTCTTGACAAGCTGTAACATACTTGGTTTTAATGTATTGGCAGACGAAAAACAAAAACTGTCGAAACAGTACTTGTTCGCTCGGTCCTGGTGATAACGACTGGGGTAGTACGAGTATTCTCGTCCAATTCGTCGTATTTCCAAAGTTATCACCCAGAACGACCCAAAACGATATACAGGAGGAATTGTCCGCACGGACCATGGGTGTAGCAGGCGCATCAGTTGTAGATAACCACACCCTGGACAATAGACAATGGCCCCTGCAATAGCAATATAATTTAGTGCAATGGACGGGTCTATTGTCGTCGGCAAAGGCTATCGATTGGCACGTTCCTCGATCCATTGTCGTCGGTAATGCCTATCGATAGGTTGCGTCCCCAACATATTGTTCAGGCAGGAGTGTGCTGAAGTGCCTGGGTTGGAAGCTATTGTCACCGACAATGGCTATCGACGGATAGCTTGCAGAATCTACTGCGGTCCACAGTGGCTACCGATGAACACATTTCTTGATCTATTGTGGCCGGCAATGGCTATCGATAGATGCATTGCTTGATCTATTGTGACCGGTATTGGCAATCGATAGATATGTTTCTGAATCTATTGTGACCAGCAATGGCTATCGATAGATACGTTTCTAATCTATTGTGGCCGGCAGTTGCTATCGATGGACACCGTTGAGAATCGATTGTGGTGGACAATGTCTATCGATGGGCACCATCACCAGCCTATTTCCACACCTACAATGCACTCTGATTTACTAAGCAACGCAATATTTTGTTCCGCAGCAATGTCATATTTTCATCTTGTGATCACCACCAGTATGGAAGGAGTGTATGGTGTATCGTGATGAGCAGCAATGTCGGTACATGGCATAGCATGAAGGAGGGCTGCAACGTTGTGTGTCTCAACAAGGCAGTGGGCATCATGGGGGTTAAGTGTGTTGCATTGTCGGCTGCGCTGTTGTGGTTAGTTCTCTGGGTTATTAATAGTGGTTCCAAATCGGTTACACTCTTTACGGATAAGATAGATGAGGTAATATGTGCATATACCTTGGACAATAGAAAGGAAATAGAACATTGCCGCTACAGTAGCCCCGAAAAAGCGTGTGTCAATGGATATTGTTAACGACAATAGACTGGCAACGCTGGCTAACGATAGACATTGTAAACCACAATAGACTGGCAACACTCTCTATCGATAGACACTGCTAACCACAATGGGCTGGCAACGCTGTCTATCGATAGATGTTGTTAACGCAACGCTGTCTACCGATATATATTGTCAGGGAACAATAATTTTTCGGCAGTAGAGACAATATGCCTTTGCCCTAGCAATAGAGTCACAAGGTTGTCCATAGATGGCCATTGCCCTGAACAATAGATGTTGGGGAAGCAACCGTGATAGATATTGTTCGAACAATAGACCAAAACGTTTGCCTATCGATGGATATTGCCGCCAACAGTGTACACGCAATTGTATCCATCAATAGCCATCGTCACCCACAGTAGACTGTCGGGCGTGTTTTCGTAATAGATTATTACCTAAACCTATTGTATACCGTGGAATGATGTATGTCGATGGCCATTCTTGACGACTGCCGAAGCTTCTATTGCCGCCAACAATAGGTACGCGATTGTGTCCAACAATAGCCATCGCTACCCACAATAGATTGTTGGCCGGGCTCCGAAAAATATGAATCTGACTTACTTCATTTCAGTACGAGACAAAACTCTCGAGTTAAGAAACGGAAAACAGATAATTTTCTTGTCAATGTGGTTTTATTTTTATTATCCAAACTATTTTGAAAGTGCAGTTGATCGAGGACAATGTAAGGGTAACAAATCGAATTTATTTCCGAACAAAAAAATAATCTGAATTATAGATGACCAGCATCCGAAAAAATAACTCTTACTCACTTGGTTTCAGTATGGGACAAACAAACTCGAGATGAGAAACTGAATAAATATAATTTTCAGCGTAAGGTGGTTTGAGTTTAATGATCCACGTTTTATTCAAAGTGGAGTTAATAGACTTGTAGGACAAAGCAAGGGTATTAAATCGAGTCAATTCCCGAAACTAAGAGCGCACACAAGTTGATGACAGTTACCAATATCTTGGTGCGCGAGTTTCTATTAATGGCGACATGTGTATATAATGTATTCTTCAAAAGAGTGTGAGAGCGTATGGTGTCCACAACATGATGACGTCGGTTCAAATTGCCACATACATACAGAACATGACACACCTCGTATATCGTGGGATGAGTGCAAAATATCCTCGAGATGGCTATCGATGGATAGCTTCTAAAATCTATATGGCCGGCAATGGCCATCGATAGACATCTCGTACAATCTATTGTGGCCGGCAACGGCCATCGATAGACATATCGCACAATCTATTGTGGTCGACGATGGCCGTCGATAGACCTCTCGCACAATCTATTGTGGCCCGCAATGGCCATCGATATACCTCTCGCACAATTTACTGTGGTCACCAATGGCTATCGATAGACATCTCGCACAATCTATCGTGGCCGGCAATGGCCATCGATCGACATCTCGCGCATTCTATGGTGGCCTGCAGTGGCCATCGATGGACGAAGTTCACCATCTATTGTGATAGACAATGTCTATCGATCGACAATATCACCAGTCCATTGTCGCCGACAATACCTATCGATAGATACCTTCCACAATCTACCGTCGCAGATAATGTACATCGATAGATTCCCCTCCTTGTCTGTTGTCGAAGCAATAGACTATTGTTGTGTCCATTGTCCAGAGTGTGGTAGATACAGAATATACGCATTTACGTACAGCAGTATTAGTTGATGTGTGTGTAGCGGATGTACGTACGTGCGGAGCCGTGGCCGCACTGTAAGTAATTGGCAACACAGAGGGCTAGCGCCAAGGGTGGAGTCGTGCCGGTATCTATAGTATGCATGGGCTAATTCACTCAGATCGCGCCTACGGAGCACACCCTAGTCAATTTTCTCACCTCTGAGGGCCTCCTCAACCGGAAACTACTTTTTCAGGATCGATCCTCGAGTTATTTTACGTCGATTTGGATCTCATCTTTCTCCTTACTTGCCGGCAAGCCTATTCTCTTTTTCACTTTTTGTTTTGGAAGAAGATCCTTCTTTTGCTTTTGTGGGGCTCTTCCTTGTACGTGCCACAAGCAGGTTGTCGTCGAGAACCTACCGCAAGCACACCACAACACAGCCTATTAGCCATGCACAAAGCAGCAAAGCGTGTAGGTGCAGACGAGAGCGCAACAACGCAATCCAGCGGATAAAGTTGGCAAGAGCCAGCATGTTCTGGATCAATTCTACAGCTCGCTGTGTTCTCATACACAACGAACGAAGACATGGAAATATCCCCGGCCTAGAAAAAATGTGTATCTTCGTACTCGTAGGAGCTCTCGGAATTGCAAGTCGTCAGTTTGCATCTACAATCAATCGTGGACGCTCTCTCCGCTTCACTCGTATTGTGTTTTCTTCCTGGTGAGCGAGAGCGTAGCGGGCGGCGAAATATTTTGGTATAAATGATAAAAAATCGTTTGCCGGTTTCCTTTCAGTTTCTGAGAACACCCAAATATATATCTCGTTAATCCCTGACCACTTGCTCTTTACGGCACATAGCCTGAGCCTCTGCTAAGTAAGGCGTCTCCTTGTAGCTGCTGCCACCTCCCCTCCTATCGCCACGTGGGCATTCTACGATCAACTAACTTGATTGAGTCACTCAAGTATCAAGTGACTTGGTTCACTTTTATCCGCTTCAAGAAACTTCCCTCGGCCACTCTACGACCAAGTAACTTGTTGTACCTACGTGCAGTGCAAGTAAGTTGCTTGTGGGCCCATGTGAAACCCTAGCCCGTATGTTTCAAAACCAGTTGCACAAAAAAAACCCTGTGTAGTTTATCCGGTTATAAAAGGTTTTTGTCTCTCCCGGGCAGGCTTGTGTGCGTGTCCCTTGCCGGGAATAAAATAGAATACGAGCCCCGCCGATAAACAAGGAGATGGGTAGTTGAAAGAGCCGAAGGTGGAAAACGTTCGCAACTGTTGGTTTCTCCTATGCAACCAAACACTCTTCACAACCGCCGATGATCATCTTTTCTCGTGAAGGGAGAGTGATGCTCCACTTTGCTTGACTTCCTCCGGGAATGAGGCAATACTTTCCTCTGATACCCTCAGATTGGATGTGCCGGTGCATGGGAAGCGTGTCAAAGAAGCGAAAGCTCTCAGTCGGGTCCACCGGAACCTTGAGCATGCCAGGTCCACGTGTCCGTACACCCAACATAACATCGAACGACAAGCTCAGCGCCGGTCCATCGTGAGATGGCATCAAGGTGACGCAGCGATCACCAGTTCCCTGCCCTGCGTGAGTGGTTATCTCGCCGTCGCGGCCGTATTCGTGGAGCATTCCGAAGTGACCACCGAAGAATCCCGCTGCCCATGACGCCGCGGCTGATGGAAGCACATACGTGGCAGAGAGCTCCAAAGGGGGCACCTATCACTCGCAGCGCCCGCCCCTGCGCCGTCGAGTACGTCGAAAATGCCAGTCTCGGTCTCTTCATGCACCCCGATTCCACATGCCGACACGTCCAGACAGAATGGGTCGACCTCTAGGTTCAGGGCCTCCGCCACCTTGTCTTCTGGACTGGGCTCTCTATTCGGGTAGTCCACTGCCATCAATATGGTCACGCCACCTGTCGCCCCGGAGAAAGCGGAAACCCCAAGCCGCACTCGAACACCCCCCGAAGTCTCTACAGGAACGAGAAGGAGCCCGCCTCGAGAGTCCCGCCTTGCGATCGCGAAGGACAACGTCCTCGACCCGGCCTCAACAATGAGCCTTCTTTCAGTTCCGAACTGAAGGCTGATTCTTTCGCAGCTTAGATCAGCCAGGAAAGAGTCTCTGCTGGAAAAGGGCAGCGCCCAAGAGCCGTTTGGGGGGCCGCCGAAATATGTCCTCCAAGCGCCACCGGGCCACTGTATCCTTCCGGTCGTACTTTGATCGAATCCCATCACTCGTTTTTCCATGAACGGTATCGCTATCACCCAGTCCCGATACCGCAGTACTCCTGTTCCCAGCACCCAGCTCCCGTTGTCATCGCTTCCAACCACCAGATAGACAACAAAGCGAATGACCTTCGCTATGATCAAAATCGCATAAAACAGCAAGAGCAGGAAAACCATCACCAACAATACGCAATTGGTCAGGGCTGTATCCATGCCCATGCCCCGACACAATGCGCCGGCAGACACGGGTGGTAGGTCAACTATTCCCGAACCGACATGGCACCCGTAAATAACTCCGAGATAGCCACACGCAGAGAACGCCCTAGCGACAACGCCAAGAGAGCCTGCGGCGGAGACCACAACCGTTATCAAATCGGTAACGTTCGGCGAACTTCCCTCACACGCCCATAGGGCGAAGAGAAGAGAGCCCATAACAAGCAAGTAGGTCATTTCCCCCACCCGCGAATACCCGCCTGCTGTTGCCCTCAAAGTTGTCTTGGAACCCGTCTGGAGGACCAGCGCCCCCGCCAAGTGCTTCTTCCACAGCCTACTCGACAAGGCTAGCCAGCGGCAATCCGGTTCCTTTGATGACAGCATTGCAGTACACCTCTTTCGAGGGGTGAACTTTGTTATCGGAAAACCGGGTGAAGCCGCCAGCTATACGAGCCTTGTGCAGCATCTGCGCGACCGGAGAAAGGGCGTCGTGTCTGTGGGCCCTCAATTCCCGGTCGAAATATATTGCTCTGCAGCTTGCGGCACCACTGCTCTGACGAGCACCTAGCGACATGACGCCCCAACCGCCATTGATACTCCCGTTGCTACCGCCTAGTGGACTCAGCGCGAGAAAATGATCCGTTGGGTTCGTTTCCTTGTCTTTCGGGCTTTTTACAGGTGTACCTAACGGGGTTGGTATATTAGGGCTTGGTGGAGTCAGCGCAGCAGCATGATCGGCTGAGTTTGGTTCCTCGTCTTTCGGGTTTCCTACATATATTCCAAAGAAACGTAGTATGCTATTGCCTTGTGCAGCAACCGCAGCAAGAAGGCCCGTTGGGTTTGTTTCCTCGTCTGTCGCGCTTCGTACAGGTGTGCCCGCTGGGCTTGGTATGGCAGCCCTCACCGGAGATCCCTCCCCATCCTCCATTGCGAGCAACGCTGTCTCTGAGAAGTATCCGGGGCGCAAGGGCATGTTGACAAGAGTTCACACAGACGAAAAGGAGAACAAGACAAGTGTCTTATCAAGGAGTCGCTGTTCGTTATTTCGTTCCCGCCCTACTGTTTTTAAGGGCTGTTAGTTGAGTTCACACCTTACGTTTTTTGTGACTTTGCTGCAGTTCCTATTCCAACAAGTATCATATACTGTATACAAGGGCTCCGCATGGGTGCCTGCATGCTTTGGGTAAGGCAGAGCAGGAGTTCGAACCGTCCGATGCGACATGATAATGCGTAAAAACAAAAAAAACACACACCAGGTATACGATACCTTATACATACATGCATGCATGCAGACGTACATGCATGGGATACATGCGAAAATGACAAACACATCAACGTAAATCCAAGGGTTGAATTGGCTTGGCTAGGTCTGGTGTGTCGAAGGCTGGTTGGAGATCGGGGTCGAAAAAAATGCTGGTGTTGGAAAATCGAGATCGAGTGTTGTTTTGGCCGATATCCATTCTGTATCAATGATATCGATAGATCGACGATCGCGATTCTTCGCGCAAATAGCGCTTTTCTTACCTCGCCACTCAAGCGATCAATTTGTTTTTTTTTTGTGATGTTTTCCAAGCGTCGATCGTCATCAGCTTCGCAGACGATCTCGATTAATTAAGGCTGTGTTGGTGTACCCCTGGGACTCACGTCTCGATACCAGTGTGTCTAATATAGAAGCTAAACAGAGATAGACGCACACAGTAGTAGCGTCTACACTTGTGACAACAGCAGCAGTAGTAAGAGGATTCGACGGTAAGAGTGAAATAAATGGAGAGACAGCACGCTGCAACATCGATCGCCATGGGAGAGGAAGGGCATTGCAGCAACGAACGTCATGAAGATAAAAATAAGTATCATACCTGGTAGGTGCGTGCATATGCATATGCATATACATATACCTGGTGCATACTCGTACTGGATGCACAACGATATATTGTAGGTAATGTTTACTCGTAAAAATAGCAAAAATACTTGTTGTGTTTCCGCTTTTAGAACATTAAGTGACGTCGGGGTGAAATTCGTATCTCTCGAGCCTTCCCGATTCAGGCGCGCGTCTCATCACTTCTTCACCTCTATCTACTCGTTACTAGTAGTATACTCGTATCAATAGAGCAGGGAACGGGCCTCTGTGTAACTAGTTTCACATGAACGCTTACAGAGTTTACACGGACGATATTTACGTTCCCTGCTCCAGCTACCATCCTTCATCTCAATACTGTTTATGTATACGTAGTTTTCTCATTTACAGCAGCGTCTTCATTTTTCATATCCAACTCGTGGAGTGCTCGTCCTTTTTTCCTTCTGTTTTTCTTTTTCCTGCTTCGCATATGTACGTTCAGCAGGTATTTCGCTTTTTTTTCGTGTTTTCTTCCCTTGAACGCGCGTGTGTACTCGAAGCCCTCCCTGTTGCTGGGCTTTGCCTTTGTTTGTATGTATCATATATTTTTCGTTTTTTGTTGCTTTTGTTTTTACTTATCTTGAACGCGCGTGCGTATCATTTTGATATAACACAATGACTCCGCATGATTGCCGGCATACGCCGGCACGCATGCTTTGGGTAGGGCAGGATAGCAATTCGACTTGTTCGACAGATACCAAACAACAAGAATACGCACATAAAAAACTAGTCATTGCAGTATGTAAAGTAATGCCAAGACTTCACCATAACCAAATCGTCTACACTACTACAGCAGTCATAGAATTACTGTTTATGATTTCTGAGGCGAATCCGATTCCGAGCTTCAGATTTCGATCGAATTATCAACCAAAGCAATTACGACAGGTACAATGTATCTTGTACCTGGTACCGGTTGATACATACAGCACGTGTGACTCGGAATAGCGTTCGTTCTTGTTTTCGCGCATTCCGAGCCCACGCCGACTGAGTCTTTAGCCCCGCCACGAAGAGACGTGTCGACTGTGTTGAAAGTGATATTTCGACTCAATCAAGCATCCGGGGCCAGCACGTTGGTTGGCTGCTGACTGCTTGCTGCATGTTTTCTAGCCATGGAGAGTAGTCAGCTTCAGAAGAATCTCTCTTGCTAGATCCGAGCCTCGCACGCCGATTTTATGTGGTCAGAGCACTGAGAGACGAGCTGGCGGACTTCTGCCTGAGTCGTTCAACTCTTCGGTTGTTAGAATGCATATATACTGCTGCTTGCTGCTGCTGCTGTTGTAGATTATACTCGCCAGTTCTTGTAGATGGAGGGCGTCCAACACAACAACCAAAAAATCTTAGGTTGTCGTCGGGCAGCAGGCGACCAGCGGCAACTCGTGCCCGTGTTCAGGCTGCAATTACAGTATAATAGCTGCGTGCAGCTTGCCTCTAAAGCTGCCTCGTATTCGTTTATGTTTCATTCATACTCGTGCTCCACTTTAATGTAAAGCAAATAAAATGGGCCACATTTTATTAGCATTAAAAAACCAAGATCCGGGTGTAAGTTGCGAAAACTATTATCAAACCAAGAAAATCTATGGAACAAAACCCAAGAAATCAAGATTCCAGCATAATGTCATAGGTAGAGGCACAGCACAGCAGCCCTGCACAACAGAGCGTGCGTATTGGTACTCGTGCATTCTCGAAGTATGTGCTCGTATAATGGTCGAGCTCGGATTTAAGCTAATAAATAGTACGCACCAAAAGTACCTGTTTCTCAAGCTGTGTTATACTCGTACGAAGCATTCATACATGCTCGTTAAGTCATACACTCTCATATGTTGTCGAATCCGAAAAATCTTTAATTCACAATGATAATTTTCAAAATTTAAAAGCCTAGATCCAGCCTCAAGGCCCGAAAACCAACAACAACAAAAAATCTCGCCGAAATCACAGTAATACTCGTACCGGTACTACGTGCAGCAGTAACTGACAGACGAATAGACAGAACATGTCTGTACCACACAGAGGATTGTAAAATAAGCAAGCAGTTCCGCAAAAACAGCATTTCCGGCGTATTTTCAACAGCGGGGTTTCTTGGCTTTGCGCTTGTACGCAAGACGGTCACAAAGTGACCGACAGAAGAATAGGCCGAACACGTCGTACCACACAGATGATTGGAAACTAAAAAGCGAATTAATTTTCGTCTTGAAGTTGATACTGCGGCTGCGGCTGCTTATTTCAACGCAAACGACAGATTGACACGAGATCTCTGTACCGCGAAATATAAGAGTACCGAAATATACGACGGTCACGAAGTGATCGACAGACGAATAGGCAGAACATGTCTGTACCACACAGAGGTCGCAAAATAAAAGCGAAATATAATGACCCCAACAAGCAGTTACAAAGTAATCGACAGACGAATCGACCGAAGATGTCTGCACCACTCACAGGATCGCACAATGAACGCGAATCAATCTTTTTCGTGTTGTTGATAGTAGCGATGCACCATACTCTTTCACAGCCTACTATTACTAGAAGAGTGGGAATGACGAATGTGGCAGATCTACGGCGGCAGTGGTCTACAGCGGAGTTTCTTGATATTATTGCGCATGTACGCACGACGGTTACGAAGTAATCGACAGACGAATAGACAGGAGATATCTGTACCACACAGAGGATTGCAACTCAAAAGAGATATACTTTATTTTCGTTTTGAAGTTGATACTTCGTGCTCGAGTCCTCTGCGCGGGGCATGCTTTTCTTGTGTCCTCGTATGGCTCTGCGGTTAGAGAGCTGACGACGCTCTGCCATTGCTCGTCGCGTGCTCGGTCCTCCTGCTCTGTCGCCCTGAAGGAATGCTTTTGTGTACTTGTGTTGTTGGTACAGCAGTACGCGGTCAGAGAGCTGACGCTCTGCCATCGCTGGTCGCGCGCTCAAATGCTCTTGTGTATTTGTCGTGTTGGAACAGCAATACACGTATGGTATCTATACTCACTCCTGCTCTGCCGCCCTGAAGGCATACGCTCTTTTGCACTTGACGCTCTGTCATCGCTCATCGCGCGCTCGCATGCTCTTATGTATTGGTGGTGTTGCTACAGCAGTATGATATCTATACTCGCTACTGCTCTGCCGCCCTGAAGGCATGCTCTCGTGTACTTACTTGTGGTGTTAATTGGTAGGACATTAGCCAAAAATAGGTATACCTACGCCTTTTGGGCGATTAATCGGAACACTGCGAATTGTACCCGGAAAAAAGCTTCCTGGCGCCGCCTGATACTCAGCCTGCGCTCCATCGTACCTACGAATGGCTCAAGAGTCCAAGGTACACCTACTACCAGCTATTCAACTTCCATGTCACCTACTTTTGGCTTCAATTGTATCTATAGATAAATGGCTCGAACGATCACTTTTTCGCTACTAAAACAGCGACAAAAGACTGCGGAAGCAATGTGAGAGTTTTCCGGTATATACATGTACATCATACCGGTCAGGGGGTCTGAGTTACACAACCGTTGGCGCGGTCCGGACCAATATACCATAGCAAACGTGGGTGAGTGAATGTGTTTGTGTTCGTTCTTTCTACCCGTCGACATCCAGCACAACCAGTGTGCGTGCCGATTCTTCAACTCTATTAATAGAGAGATGCAAGTTCTGTGGCTACAAAACTACGCGACATCAGAGACACGACGTTACTACGCATGCAGTAAGCGCAGCAGTATACAATGCAGTGCCATGCCATTACACTGGGGACGACAGGCACGACATGCACAATCTATGAATAGGCGATGATGATTACGGGTTCACACACTAACTGGTCTCTTCTAGTAATATACTACACGTGCGAGTCGCCACTAGGTCTGTTATGAACTAGGGCACCATAAAACACGAGACAAGGTGAGCTTCTCGAATAAATATAAGAAGTTCGGATATGTGGATTGGTATGAAGTTCAGAAGTGGGTGTTGTCTCCGGCGTCATCTGCGTTCGTGCTGTTTCCCCAGTCTTTAGTCTCTATTTCAATCGCGAAAAAGTGATCGTTCGAGCCATTTATAGGTACAATTGAAGCCAAGCGAAGGTGACACGGAAGTTGAATAGCTGATAGTAGGTGTACCTTGGCCTTTTGAGCCATTCGTAGGTACGATGGAGCGCAGGCCAAATATCAGGCGGCGCCAGGAAGCCTTTTCCGGGGTATAATGCGCAGTGTACCTATTAATGGCCTAAAAGGCGTAGGTATACCTATTATTGGCTAATACCCTTATTGGTACAGCAGTAGGATGGTATCTACACGGGTTCAGTCCTCGTGTGGTTGAGCCCCTCGGGTGGTGTTGGTAAAGTATGGGTATGGTGTGGTACGGTGTGAGGTGTGGCACGGTATGTGATATCGTATGTTGATATGGTATGATGGTACGGTTTGATATACTATGCAGAAAAAAATACGGTATGTGATATGGTATGGTGGTGGTATGGTATGATGGTACGGTGTGGTGGATGTTTTATGTGGCTAAATATTGCCTGGTGGTATGGTATGTTTCAGTATATAAGGTCTGCAAGAGTCGGATACGTCGTATGAATATCATCTGTGATGACCTTATGCATCGATAATTGGAACGTACCGACATAAATTCGAAAATATAGGGCATGCGGACAGACAGACAGACAGACAGACATATTTGTAATTACCCAAATGGAGACTCAGTTTTACAAACTGAGAACATGGTCCTGGAACACGTGCATTGGAATTTGGAGGAATATCATTGGGCATCTTGGATGCGACTGAATTTATTCTTGGGAGTACAGTAAACAAGAAAAAAAAATATCGCCTATCATAGCAGAGAGTCCAGCGGTTCCAGTACTGGCTCTCTGATACGGGTGGTACCTCCTGGCACACTCTCAGCGAAAAATCAACAATGATTTTGTCGTTCGCACAGGAAAACTACGCTAAGCGAATAGGCGACGATCAGGCGTGCAGAGAAAGCTGCAGAGCGCGGTAAATATCAAGCTTTGGAGTGGGTCCGCCAAAACCCAACTCGGGCACGCGAAGCTGTCATTGCTCGATGCAATGAGGAGGTCGAAGGTCGTCGAGTCAGCGGAATATTTTCCGAGGAACAAAAGCTTCCAAAGGAGAACGAGGGGCTGTGGAGACGCCAAGCTGCAACAGAATTGCCGTGTGTGCAAGAGCGCAGGGCTCACGCGGAAGCGAAAACTCATGCAGCCCAAGCGGCGCTGGATGTCGAGTCGGAGTAGAGGCGGGTGCAAGAGGCACGAGAGATGGTGAGGCAGGAGGAGGAAATTGCTCGCTTGTCGTTGGTTAGTATAAGGTCCAGAAGGAAAGGGACAACCTCACTTCATTCATATTTGAGGGTGACAACGAGGGACTATTGTTTGGCCAGCAGGCAGAGCAGCCCAGCATGCTTCTCCAAGAACGGCTTGGCTTGCAGAAGATGCAGCATGGACATGCATGACGCCACCCGGACGAGAACCATCGGCACGGTGCCCCACTCATCTCGCGCTTCTGCTGCTGCTGCTTCTGTGTCGTGTCCCTTTGATCATCTACTTGAATAATATATGTACCTGGTATAATATCGCAGGTATATATGTACTCGTCTTGTGTTCTATTTACATCATGATATTATTAAAATAGTACTCGTACTCTAAATACTACATATGTATTCGCTTTTTGTCAATTCCTTGCCACTTTCTGCAGGCAGGTGACTTCTGGCCTCTTCGTTCTCGGTTCCTGAAACGATGAAAGTTTAGGACCTCTGCTGTATTTCAGCTTGATTGCGATTTGATAAAAATATGAAATTCCGTTTGTACTCACAACGGTCAGGGAAACAAAATTAGCCCAAAAATGCAAAAATGGACCTCAGGCACAACTCTGCAATGCGTATGCACCTTGTTGTGTCACGTATCTCTGTTCAATACGTCTCTCTATCTAGGATTAGTGGATGTTTTCCGTAATATTCTTGACCCCTGACGTGAAGATTGGTGAAGGATGGCATCAGGTTTTCTGTTTCAGCAGGACGGATAATTAGCGATGATACGTTTTCATGCATGGTTGTGTAGTGCATAATTGGTACGAGTATCGGAAAATATGTGGCATATCAGTCACTTTGTGTACTGTGATGAAAATGTCGGTATTTCTCCCTACTGGTACTATATCTAACCCGCGCATCTGGCTCGCGGATCCGACTCTTGGAAAACTTCCCTTTTTTCGCCGAAAGGCTTCTCTCGCACCATTGTAACAGGCTTCCCTCTCCCCTCCTCACTATGGTTCGTACCTTACATTATTACGCTAGGATACGTCAGCCCTTTCT
Source organism: Macrocystis pyrifera (assembly GCA_031763025.1). Classification (NCBI taxonomy): domain Eukaryota; class Phaeophyceae; order Laminariales; family Laminariaceae; genus Macrocystis; species Macrocystis pyrifera. The sequence continues at coordinate 8,663,068 of JASSKH010000009.1, read as the reverse complement.
TTTCTTTTCAACTCGCGTCGAATTACACGTTGTAACATACAAAGGAGAGTTGAGCGAAGAGGTGGTACCGTTTGAGATCCACATACCTATATATGTATACATGTATATGTATAAGATGCACCTTGCTTTTTTTGGCATCCTGCTCTCCGGTGGCCGAGGGTTCTTCCTCGCACTTTCGGCTGCGGGGGAAGCAAGGGGGCCCTGGGTACATTACGACGCATATCTGGATCCCGGCCGAGCACCGTGGCGACGCTCGGGGCATTTCACGTACCTGAGCTGGCTCTAAAAAACAAGGGATTTCTGTCCGCCTCGCCGAGCCGAGTCGGTAACATACAAAACCCCAAAGTTTATTTTTCATACAAGAAAATAGCCCACCACTCCCTCTGCTGTACATATGTTTTCAATCTCAGCATAAGAAGCAGCAACAGCAGCAGCAGCGGCAGCAGCAGCAGAAACATACAGCAGAAACAGTACACATCTGTCGGCCGTCGTATCTGTTGCACCAAGCCTTTGACGGGTGGTGTACACCTATTCGTGACCACGAAACTGCCTTCCTCGATCCGTCTGTACCTGGGAGTTTTTTTGGTACCAGGTATTGTCATACCTACCAGGTATATATTAATAGCTAGTTGTCCAGTCGCACGCTTTCAGCAGCAGGCAATCGCAACGGGCAAGACCAACAGAGCCAGGCCCGTACTGCCTCCCGTCTCGCTGTACTGTGTCTCGGTGTGGCACTAATCCGCTCCACACTGCCCGACTGCCTGACTGATATCCTATATGTACGACTAAAATGTCAGGATACGTACGTGATACGACGTACGACGAGCTATGTGCACTTTCAACAACGAAACAAAATCTCTGCTTTCTCTGCGTTGAAAACCTCAAACCAAATTGAAATCACCCGCTTTTACCCGTCCACTTTTTGTCTTTTGATCAACTTCAGCAGCAGCAGCAGATACCACAGCAGATACAGCTGCAGCAGTGTACGTCTGTCGAGGGCATATATGTTTCACCTAGCCCTTTGACGTACACCACACACCTCACACCAAGCACGTACATGACCACAAAACTGGCTCCCTCGGTCCGTCTACCAGGTACCTACTGTATGTGTATACCACGGTAGGTATCATACCTGGCGAGTTGTCCAGTCGCACAATCTCAGCAGCAGGTAATCGCATCGGGCAAGAGCCACAGAGCCAGGCTCATTCTGCCGCCCGTCTCTCTCTACCCCCCCAGTCTCGGTGTGCATACGGCATAGTTATAGTAGTAGGTGTAGTAGTAGTAGCAGTAGCAGTAGTTGTAGTAGTAATAGTAGTAGTTGTAGTAAGTAAAGTAGAGCAGTAGTAGTAGCAGTAGTAGTACTAGTACTAGTAATAGTAGTACTACAGTAGTATTAATATAATAGTAGATAGTAGTGGTGCTGTTGACACGAGTCTGCCGCTGTAACCATGAGTATAATTGCTTTTGACAGTCATTAATTTACACGTAGAGATGAACATTTCATGACAAGTGCAGATCTTTTTTTTCGTAATGCCCTCAATCGTATGTAGACCTGTACAGTAATGATTACAGCGGAGTTTCTGCCTATTAACATTAATAGTGAGATGTTAGAGTTCTACTGCTGTTGTCACGAGCCAGCTGCCGTTGCCGTGAGTACTTATTGGACATTCATAACTAGAAAAATTTCATGATAAATATAGATAACTTTTCCATCGTGCCCCAACCTTACGTATGCCTGTACATGAATACACAGAGAAGCGTCTTCCTACTATTAATAATAGTGATGTTTTAGATCTTATGGCCTTTCTGTACTATTGACGTTGCTTTTGAGACGCAGGAGTAGCAGTAGGTACCAGGTAGGTATTGTACAGAATAGTTGTGTTAATAGTAGTATTCATAGTAGCCCATGGTACCGGGTGCATGCTGCTTCTATTAATAGTACTGCCTGTCCAACAGCAATATAGTAGTACCTGTGGTATATGTAGTAGCAATAGTCGTAGTCGTTGTGGTGTCCGCTATTGCTGTTGTTGCCGTCTGCATGCCGATTTTACCTGGCCAATGGCAGGGCATTGTCTTAACCGTACATATACGTAGCCTGTACATTTTACAAAATCATTAATGGTCGTAGTATTATAGTATTTTGCAGCGTGCATGCTGCTTCTACGTTTACTATAGTGCATCTATCTGCGTGCAGTATAGTGGCGGTGGTATACATTAAGAGTAACAGCATAGTAGTCATGCCCCCAACCCATGGTACCGCTTGCATGCTACGTTGCCGTTGTAAGAAAGTCAGTAGTAGTAGCAGTAGTAGGGTAGTAGTGTAGTATCTATAAATGCTGCTTCTACCTGTACTGCATCCATGTAGTACTGATAGTGACGTATAGTATCAGTATAGTAGCTATGCCCCAACCCATGGTACCGCGTGGTTGTTTGACCTCTGTGTTTACTATAAGGTTGTCTGCATTGTATGAGCGTTTGGTCGTGCTTCAGTAGTAGTACTTAGTAGTATAGTTGGTAGTCGTAGTAGGAGGGTGTACTAGGTATTTTTTTGTGGAGTGCATGCTGCTTCTACCTGTACTACATCTGCGAGGTAGTGGTAGTGGTGTATAATAACAGAATAGTAGTCAGCCCATGCTACCGTGTGCATGTAGCAGTGTAGTATTCACCACAGAAAGAGTAGTATTCAATTCCTGCTGACTACTACTATTAATACTCTTTCCTTCGAGCAGTACGCTAAGCTGTCGCTCACGTTTCCGCGAACAACAGCTATACGTGTGAAACCTGTAACTCCCTGTTCGCCTTGTGACGCCCCCGGAATTGCACGCTACCCACACCCCGAAGGGGAACCATGTATAAATAATTTTTCGTGCAGGGATTAGTCCAGTCAGACCAGATCACGGGGGATCGAATGCCGAGATTCGATTCTTCCGGGCTGAGATACGCAGTTGCTTGTCTGTTCTCCACGTTTCAGATATCTGTTAGCTACTTCGTGACGAATTAGCAGAGGGAGCTACGTGACTTGCGTTGTAATCGATAGTTGCTTCAGGAGTACCCTCAGGTGCGTGCATGCGGATGCGTGATCGGAAACTAGACATTAGCTCGGGAACACCCTCGGCAGGTGGTTCAACGAGTATCAGTGAGGATGGGATGTCATAATTTTATCGAAATTTTGACGTGTTTTGGGGGGCGTCAAGTTTCGAGATCGTAGTCGTGGCATCGTTCGTTGCTGCAGGTCTCGACATCGCAGACGTGGCATCGTTCGTTGCTGCAGAATTCGTGATCGCAGTCGGCAAGCTAGCAGGAGCTAGATGGGCTGTGGTCGTGGCTACATGTTCAGTCTCCTTGGGTTGATTGGCGCTGTTGTTGCTGTCGGAGCTTCTCGGCGTGCGGGTGGGTGTGATCGCGGATGTGGTTTAGGCGCGAACAAAGACGCGGCTACGGTTTGTGGGGGCTGCGAAGGGGGCGTGTTGAGAGAGTTCGCCACCCCCACCTGTCCAACCTGCGCCTGAGTTGCGCCAGCATGCGCTCCGCCAGGCGGAAGCATCACCTGCAACACCCACGATTCGGGAGTGACCCCCTCCACGACACACTTGGCCAAAACGCAGCAGTCTCGAAACGCACCGGGCCTGTCGTCGGCAGCGAGCTCTGGGCGTTCGGGCCGGCGAGGAAATTCTCAGCAATTTCTAAGAGAGAAGCTGAGTCTCCGGGCGTGGCTTCATCTGATGCAGCAGCAGCTGAACAAGTTTCGCCCTCCTCTTCCTCCTCCTCGTTCGGTTCCTCCTCGTCACCAGCCGGAGCTGCGCCATCACTGACTGTCCTGACGATGCTGAAAGAGTTATCGTCTCGAGAAGATGACAGAGTCGGCGTTGCGGCCGGCTGCTGTGTCGCTCTAGAGCGAGATTTCTTCGAGGGAGAACCACTGCGAGATATAGTTCAATTGTTGTTTAGATCAACAATGTAAAGGCTGTGCTCGTTCCGGAGTCGATCAAGTCGCGGACAAGTCGCCTTGGAGAGGTCCCGGAGCGATGGTCCCTTGCAGCGTCGTTTACGCGGACGCGAGGCCGAGCAGAGTTTATTTGTGTCGTTTAACAAGCATTTACCAAGACCGAGGTTGGTCCACACCACGAGCTGTCTCGAGGACGGCGCTCAGTCGGGTCTATTTCTAGGAGGAACATCCAGTTAGATTGAGGGGAGAGGCCAACACAGTCCACACAACGGACCTCCCGTTTCGACCCGAGATCTAGACAGGCAGAATCTTTCATGCCTGACTTTATGCCGTATCTATTCATGCACGCGTGTTCCAAGATCTCCGATCGATTTGTATTTTGCTGTGCGCTACAACATATACGTATGTTATACCGGGTACCGTGAATATATCTGAACATCTCCAAATAATGGACACTTCATATGCTAGCATACCTACTCCACATTAAGTTATACCGGGTACCGTGAATATATCTGAACATCTCTAAATAATGGACACGTCATATGCTAGCATACCTACTCCACATTAAGTTAAACACGGATTGTTTTGAATGCGATTGTACCTGCTACATACCTGGTACGTAGTAGGAGGGGGGCTTAGCCGCGGTGAGCTTACTCCCGCCTGCGGTTCCGCGCCTTCCCGAAATGGTCGAGGATGCTGCAGGCAAATACAGGCAAAAAAAATCGACACTATGTCCTGCCATGGGGTTCATACAAATATATCATAGTTGAATCGGGGGCAGAACACAAAAAGCGGAAACGGCACAACGACACCACATTCCTAGTCATACAGAGGTCAAAGAAAAAATACTCTGTCTGCGTTTCAAGTAAATATTGGTCGAGTGCAGAGAAAAAATAGGTAGATGGATTTAACATTAATGAAGAGTCGGTATTAGGCGAAGACGATGATCATCATACATCGAATCCTCAAAATAGCGCAATGCATAATGATCTAGTTTGGACAACCAGCCGAATTGCTGTTGGGTTGGTTCTTACTTTTTTTGAGACTTCGATCTTGCAATTTTTTAACCGATTGAGTGCTGGTAATTTAATTATCACAAATCAAATCGAACTGTCTTATGATGATCGAGGAATAGGATTTGTTTTCTTGTGGAGTTTAGGTGGTATCTTGGTAGATGGAAAGGATTCGAGAACGATGTGGGGTCTGTAAGGTCGGCCTTGCGGAGAAAAACTGCTCAAGCCGACGCTCGGCACTCTGCCCGGGGTTATAGCACCACCTCCGCCTCCCGCGCCTGGCGTCCTCATCCTCTTCATCCGACTCGTCGTCGCTGTCGCCGAATATGAAGTGCCATGTGCCCAGAGAGAAATGATGTGCTTGTGGGGCGTGCACTACTGTGTTGAGGGCTGACAAAGCGACAGCAAGTGCAGTCGACGGCAAACGGCCACCAGCATCCCCGACCTCCCCAGAAGCCATTTGTCCAGCTAAAAACGGGTACGTAGACCACCCCAACTAAGTTGGGTCTACTACTGTCTGTGGTGATGCCTAGCACGACCCTGCGTCGGCGGTAGCATAGCTCCGGTATTGTTGCGTTGTGGCGGGGTGCTGTTTGGAGGGTTTGGATTCCGTGGCAAACTACCTGATATGACACCGCCTCCATGTATTGGGTGACCTGTCAATTTCAGTCGCCTTCTGGTTGTTGGCTTCGAAGAGAGAGGATGGTTCAATTTTTTCCATTCAAGATTCAAGATGATGAGATCTGAGCTGTTCGATTTCATCGTTTTCCGCCCTCTGGAATAAGTGGGCAGAGTACTGTAATAGCGGACGTACGGACCGAGGTAGAAGGAAAGCAGAAAATTATACTAGCAAGGAAGAGTTCGTGGTCTACAATAATGCAAAACGATGATAAGATAGAAGAATGGCAGACATGAAAGCGTTATAGAGTCGGAGGCGTTCTACGATAGCGGTACCGCATTAGGGGGGGAAACAACTTTCTGAGCCACCACGGCGTCCTTACCGTGCGGCAGTTGAAGGAAGGATGAAGATGTAACTTGTGCTCTACATTGTTCCGCATGGTGCGTATGACGCGTATGACACGTAGGCACACGTACGAGATGCTTGTAGCATCACACTCGTGTTCATATGTCTGTCCCCGTTGAATTCCGCATTGTACCTTGGGGGGATACAGGGGCTTCAGAAACATTGGGGAGAACATCTACCGTAGAACGCCTCATCGGTAATATGTATTGATATATTTGCAGATTATATCCGTTTGCTTGGATAAAATGGTAAATCGTAAACGTGTCCCAGAAAAAAGTTTGTTCCACAGGCTAAATTACACGCCGCCTTGTACAATCAACCCCCGATCGGGGGTTAACAACTTTGGCTGTAGTCCCATTCGGCTACCCTTAAAAATATGTTGAAGCAGGCCACCACTCAACGTACGTACGGTGATCAACAGAGAAGGGGGGGGGTGAACGTTTGCTTCCTTACCTACGGCGGAATGCCCCTTCAACATCCGGCTGCGCAACGGTGCCCCTTCTCTCGCCCCTCGACCTCCGGCTGCGAAATTGCTACCTTGCTGGGCTCCTATCGTGGAACGCACTTTTGTATTCACAACCTGGTGTTTTGGTGATTATGATTGGTGGAAAGAGTGACACACGGGAAATGTGAAACAATCGTGCGATTCAATGTTTTTCACGAACGACGTGTGTGTAAAGTAGGAAAGGATCACCTGGTGCTTTGGCGCAGAAAGTTCAGGAACGATCAGCGTCCCCCAGTACAGGCAGTAGTCGCGTGTGCTTTGGACGGTGAAGCATCCATGTTTTTGGCTGAAAGAAGAGTATTCACCAAGAGCAATTTTCCGAAACAGCATCATTTCTTTAAACGATGCGTCCAATATACACACTTGAAGTTTACAGAAGCCATCCTAACCTCAAGTAGGTATAGAGCATACTTAAGCGCATTTAGCACGCACTCATTTTTATTCACCCAGTGCCGGTATTGTTAGGTCTTGTAAGAACGCGTGTAAAGGTAAAGAGCTCTCGACAACTTGGGTGCGCAGAAAGGCCCAGTTCGACGCGAGTCGACGAGGGAAGAACACGCTGAACTCTTCCCGCGACAAAAATGCAAATGGCACGTGCCATAGTGGAGAGAACGAAAATAGTCTACTTAGTGACCTCGGATCTGAGTTACGAATAGGAGGCAGCAGGAGCGAGAAGAGCGAATGAAACAAATGGGATGGGAAAATATAACATAGCGATTGTTGTTGCGAGGAAGTACCGTACTTGTACTGCTGGGGGGGGGGGGGGGGGGGGGGGGGGGGGCGTATTCATTTGTTGCTTGCCGTAGTCATTTGACCATTGACCACGCATCCCTTTCGAGATGGAGCACCGTTCCTACTCCTAATAGAGACACCTCCAACAATTGGGCGCTCATTACGTTGTTTCCATATATTACATAGAAACGTTTTGATAATCTTATCCCCTTCCTGTTTGGCCTCCTGTGGCCACCATCTATCTCCTAGGATAGCGATTGTTTTCTCGCTGCTATTCATTGTATCAAACTCCTCCATGTCACATTCGTCTATTTTCCTCATCTCCTCTTCTAACACATCCCGTTCCTCCTTGTATATTTCACATTCTCATACTATGTGAGTTCTACTCTCTATTGCTTTGCCACACGGGCACATCTGTGCGTCTACTTCCTCCTCCTTCCCGGCTACTGGTGTACCTCATTCTTCTTTCTGGCAGGTCCAGGTCCCCTACACGAAAGCGCAGTTTCAGCGTTTTCGCGAAGTCCATTGGGCCATGCAAATACGTTTTCATTCCTATTCCTTCCCTCAATCCCCCGTATATCTCTAAATGTTTTTCCGATTCCACCTTGTTTCTTAGCGCTAGCCTTTCCCTTCTTTCTATCCTTTCCTCTACTTCTGCCTTGTACCTCCCAAATTTCCCGGCGGACATCATCTCTTCTTGGTTTCCCCCTACATCCTTCCATACTTTCTCAACTACGCCATCCCACCTTATTCCGGCTCGCCCTTTAGTTACTTTCTCCCATACAGCTCTATCAACTATGGCTGGCAACCTCTTTTTTGGCTTGTTCCTTACTTTATATTGCCAGTTCAACTTTCTCATGTCTCTATTTGTCTTGAGTGGGCGCATTCCCAGTTCTGCTCTTAATACTGTATTACTAGTCGTACTTGAGCATCTTAGGATTTTTTTAGCTGCTGTCATTTGTACTGTTTCCAACTGTTTTACGAGTTTCGCGTTCCCTTCCCATACTTCTCCTGCATATTCTAGCTTTGGTACTATCACGTTCATCAAGATACATCTCTTAATCCTAGTGTCAAGGTTCGGGTCTGTACTGCTGGGTGGGGGCGGAAAAAAAACGCTTTCTCAAGCTCACGTACGGGGTGGTGAGTAGGGGCACTCACGCGTGGTGCTCCTGATCTAAAGTAGCTGTGTGGAGAAAAGGCGCGATTGCGCGAGAGAGTGGAAATGGTCATGTCACAAAAGAGAGAGCTGAAACAGAAGAAATATTAATACGACGTGAGCGCATCGGGGCTAAAACGCAACCAACTACTCGGTTAATACGTCCTTGAGAGGTGCCTTGTAAAATATCCGGGTCTTTCTGTTCTTCAACCCTACTCCTCGAACACCCAACATAGGCGTTGTATCGAAAAGAGCAGATCCCATGTACCACTCGGAGATATGCCTTTGGACGGAGAGGAGTCTCGAGAGGTGTGTGGGGCAGGGTTCTTCTTACGAACCCTGATACCAGAAACAACGTACACTCACCCAACCAATTCGGAGACTAAAATGCAGAGACATGCAAACAACCACCAGGCACAGCATCGCGCACCCACTGACCACACAGCAGCCGATGATCCACGACCCTAGTCTCGTCTTGTCGGACCGCCTATTGTTTGGTCGCCGTGTGCGGCCTGGCCAGAAGAGAGAACATGAGGGCGTGTGCAGTGTAGAAAGGGTGTGTGGCGGACAAGAGCAGACAAGCTATAATGCGGTGCAACCCTGAAAAAAGTAAGCACACGCAACAAGGCGTCGCCGGGCCGTTCTGGTTCTTTGCCGTACTCATCCCGACAGGTTGAGCTGGCCATTCGCAACGATGCCAAGCTGCTTAAAACGGGTGCGGTCGAGGGAAGTGGCGCGGTGGTGGATGGGTAATTCACTGGGCCGGCCGGTGTTGTGGTGAAGGTGTGGAGGTTCGAGGAGGAAGGCAAATTCCGGACGATCGTGTCTTATTCTGGATAATGAAAGTAAAAACATGTTTGCTTGATGGGGATTATATTATGCGTTGGAATTCGTTCGTTTATTTATATGTAGTACTGGACTGTTTTGGAAGGATTATTTCCATCCCCCCTCCGCCCCCCCCGCGCCTCGCCAGGTTTTTTATCTACTACTTTTAACAATGCTACTGCATAAAGTACGGTCACGTACGTAGGAAGGAACTCTATACGGTTATGCTACTGTTAAGATCAACCATGCGGGACACTTTGTATCCCTGGACAGGTTTGCTTACTAAGTCGGTACTTGTTGGTACTCACGTGAGATGTTTGTTTAGAGATAGAAGAAGAGCAGTTTTATTCCTTTCGTGCACGCGGAGACTGAGACCAAGCTCGCGCGTCTCTTCAACACCCCTGGTTTTCCACCTAAGATACGCCTTCCAAATACTACAAATACGTTCCCAGTTCTTGAACCCAGGTGATTACCGGGCTTTCAACCTCATACAAAGCAGTATCATAACACTAGCCCATTCTGATGAGCCGTATATGAAGAATTATGGGAAATTCATGGGAACCCGATCCCACGAACTAGAACATGAGTCGAGGATGCGGCTCCTCAAAACCCACTCCAACAACTCTGAACGGCAAGGCAACGAAGCCGGCAAAGTACGTGAAAAAAAATGAAAGGAAGAGTTAGCCTTACGGGGCAGGAAGAAATTGTCAATGAAAGCCATCGTCATGCCACCCGCACAGGGGGGGGAGGCGAGGAAGATGCATGGAAAAGCGAAGCGTGAATACCAAAAACGAGAAGGAAAACAACAGGGAAGACGGCAAGAACCACCTAAACCCAGACCACAACTCTGAAAACGCGTCCTGAGTCACAAATGCTTGGCCGATTACCTAGACCAGCCCCGAAACTGAGCGGGGGAGGTAGGCAGGACAAAATACGCAAAAAATCATCCCCAACCCAGCCCAAAAAGAAAAAAAAAGAAAACAAACCAGAAACACACCGAACAGAAAAAAAAAAAACACCTCCCATAGTCCAGGAAAACGATGAAATAGAACAAACAATATCGAGCGCAGTCGAGAAGCGAAAATAGGCTATCCACGGCGGCGCCTCGAGATTCATCGACGTTACGCAGGACCCCCCGTGCAAACGCGCTAGCCAAGTGAATTTGCAGACACCAAGAACCTCGTACAGCTCTCGTCGAAGTCGTGTAGCGCGCCGGAGAAAGAGGAAGCTTGATCGGTCCCGGATCGTCTAAAAATCGAACCTAATATACTCCATCCGTTGGCATAGTTGCGCTGATTTTACCCAGTCACCACAGACCGTCGTCGCCCTTGTACCCAAAGTAGTCCTCGTAGGGAAGCACATTGTTGCTGTATCGGCGGAGCCAATTGGCCGTGCGATACGCAGCCATAGTCGGGTGCCAGAAACCGCTTGCCCTTACTCCGATAAAGCTCCCGTTGTGCCGCGCCTATTCTCATTCGGCAGTACAGGCAGTTTGTTTGGCGGTGTTGGTTCGGGGTGCCGGCAGAGTAGCGCAAAATTGCGTGGCGAGAAAGCTGAAGGTCCGTTTCCCGTTCCCAGGATGGACGGGATAGTCCTGTTCAATGCGTCTCGTACATCACCGCGATGGCGCCACCTCGACCTCTAACCGATTGATGTCCAGTAATCTTTTCCACTTCGAGTCGTTGAAGAGGGGTCGAAACGTCGTCATCGGTGACGTGGTACGGGGGGGACTTCTTGGAGAAGTTATTGAGCACGTATTGCGTCAACCCCGCCGACAACTACTCCGGCATGTCGCCAATGTCGTGGGGGTTGGCACAGGGCTTGCAGCGTTGAACTGATACGTGCCGGCGAGCCTCAACGCCGGGCATATCGGAAGGAAGATTCAAATACAGGAGCTTTGCTCCGAGAGGAGATCCGTCCGGGGTGTCCGCTGAGGAGCAGAGGCCAACTGCGAGAACTTTGTAGGGGTTCGTCCAGTTGAGCGAGAGTTTGGCCTTGAGGACCTTGCCGTCCGTGTCGGGTTTCGCGCGCTGGCGGATGGTGGCCGCCGTATTTTACACCCACACCCAACCGCCAACGTCACCGGACGCAGAGCGTCGGAGAGGGCGGAGTTGCGGCGATTCACGCGAGCAACAGTGAGGGCGTGGTGTTCGCGAACGGTATCGTACGCGCGCTGCTGACGGTCCGTCGCCAAGTCGAAGTAGGCAAGGTGATCGCGGGTCAAGCTCTGGTGGTCGGCGACTTCAGCACGCTCGAATATAGGGAGGCATGGCAGCCGACCCATATTTACCTCGTTGGGAGCCAGACCCATGGTGGCGCGGACGGAATTGTTGTACGCAAATTCGACGTGAGGGAGCTGTTCATCCCAGTTGTTTTGGAGCTCGTTGACGACCATTACCAGCATTTGGGCCATCGTGTGGTTTACACGTTCCGCCTCACCGTTGGCGTTTGAGTCGTAGGAGCTGGTGGCAATTTTTCGAACCCCGAGAAGCTGATTTATGGCGTGCGAAAGGTTGGAGCAGAACTGGAGGCCGTTTTCCGAGAGGATGCTGCGCGGGCACCCCCAAAGAAAGTTATACCCCCGGTTGATGGGAATGTTAGTTGTGCCCTCAGCGGTGAACTCTGCCGCTGTGACGGTGTACATGTCGGCTCGGCGGCCGAAACGATCAGTGAAAAGAAATATGTAGGTATTACCTCGAGGCGTCACCGGGAGAGGGCCGAAATAGTCAATGCTGACGGCGATGCCGGGCCCTTCTGGAAAGGGCAACGTGATGGAGGACTACCGGACGGTCTTCCTCGACGTTTTCCGTGCTTGACACTTCAAGCAGTTTCGTAGCCACCACGGGTGCAGATGTTCATACCAATCCACCAGCAGAAAAGTTCGAGCCTATATAGGGTGCGCACGGTTCGTAGGTGGCAAGAATCCGTGGAATGGCAAGCCTGCATGACCCAGGGGCGCATGAGCAGCGGAACATAAATGCGAATAGGCTCGTCGTTCAATAAACAGGCCGTACGACCCACCGGGCGTTGCGTATCCGACGCAGGGGGGGGGGGCGCCTTTCGGACAAGTAGACCGATGCCCGCGTCGGTGGTGTACAAGCGGCCTTTGTTAGTCAGTTCCTGAACCTCCGAAAAGGGAGGGTGCTGGTGGGGTGGGAAACACGACAAGAAGTCGGCGGGCAAAACATCCGGCCGGCCAAGGGCTATGTAGCGCATGGCGGCGTTGCACGCAGGCTTGGCGTGTTGTTCCCGAGCCCAGACGGCGTGCGAATAGCGCGCTGCGGAATCACCCAACTGAAATTCGGCAGCTGCGCCGAGGGCGTCCAAGTCGGTCGTGGTGACAGGCGGGGCATCAGTTGGCGGCAGACGCCGTAAAAGAGGAGTTTCCACGGGCTCGGTGCGGTCGCGGTCGGACGGGATGGGTGCCGTCGGGATCGACGAGGTGGCAGGAGCCGGGACCATAACGACGGGTGCAGGCGGTCGCGGCCGTGGGGCTCGCGGCAAGGTGATAGCACGCCAAAGTGATGGTCTATGGGCCCCGCCGGGTCCGAAGCCATAATCAACAGCAGGCGGCGCGATGCCAGCGGCGGCGGCTATTCGTCGGTGCGTTCGAGTTGAGATGCGGCCTGAAGACGGCAAAACATTCAGAGGCGCCGGGTTACCAGGCGGCAATGGGGCAGACGCGGCCGGATCAGTGATCACAGCGGAATCTTCTCCTTGTAAAGTGCTCGTCGGGGGAGGAGCGCGCTGGGCGACAATCGTTGCAGCAGCGGGTGCCTCTGCAGAACCCTGGCCTGACAGGGAAAACGCGGCCGGAGCAGTGCTCGCGGCTGAATCTTCGCCCTGTAAAGTTCTCGTCGTGGGAGGAGCGCGCTGGGCGATAATTATCGCTGCAGCGGGGTCTTCTGCGGACCCCTGGTCGCCCCCGGAGGGTACGACAAAAACCGAAGCGAAAGCGGCGTTGGCGGGGGGTGAAAACCCCTCAAGCCAGGACGGCGGTCGACGGTGGCGACGGAAGCAGATACACGAGCGACGAATCTTCTCGAAGGAGCAGAGAGGTCGTCAATCCTCATACGTGGCCCGTGTGTGCGAAAATCGCGAAAATCCGAAGAGGTGAAAGGTAGCCCACCCAAGACGGCACTTTCGGTGCGGGGGCACCAGCCCACCCAAACCGACACCGGGGGTCAGCGAGGAGCGAGTGCGAAGCCCGCAGGCTCGGATGAGGAAGATACTACCGTTCTCGACGGGAGTGGGGGTGCTAGACCCACTGCGGTCGTTTTCTGTGGCGGGCTCCGGCAAGCGGGAGAGAAAGTCAGCATTTCCATTGGCGCTGCCCTTACGGTACTGGAGGGTGTAGTCGAACGCGGTGAGGAACTCGAGCCACCGCTGGACTCGTGCGTTATGGTCCCCTACTTTGCCGATGCTCTCAAGTTCTTTGTGGTCCGAACATATTTCAAACTTCGTGCTGCACAGGTAACCTCGGAGTCGTTTGATGGCCCAGACAATGCTTCCAGCTGCCAGGTCCAACGGTGTCCAGTGCCTCTCGGAATCGAGGGTACCGCGGCTGATCTAAGTAATGGGCCGTACCGAGCCGTCCGGTTGTTCTTGTTCGAGCGCGGCACCAAAACCGTCGATGCAGGCGTCGCAGTACTCGTGGAAGGGGCGGGAGCCGTCGGCCACGGCGTCCTAGTCAGGGAAGACTAAAATCGGTGGGGAAGCGGCGAGGATCTGGCGGACGATAACTTCCATACCGGCGTAAAGACGTACTTGACCCCCTTTAGGGGAAGGGCGGTGAGAAGAAGTATCCGTTTAGACAGGTCGGACAAAGAATTTGCGATAATATCCTACGCCGCGCATCAGGGCGCGGACCTGCTTGAGGTTCTTGGGCCTAGACATTTTCATCAAAGCCGAAAACTGTTCCGCATTAGGGTTTATACCCGCGAGGGAAATGGAGTGGCCCAGAAAATTGGCGTCCGTGGCGCCGAGGCTAGCCTTCGAGGGGGAGAGCTTGAGGTTGTGTTTGCGCAGGCGTTCGAAGAGGGCTCTTATCGTCTTGACGTGAGCCGTCAGATCAGAGTCGAAAACGATCACATCATCAAGGTAGGCCACCACCTGTGACAGACCTTTAATGACTTCATTAATCACTTTGACGAACCAGCCGGGCAAAGCACTGCTGCCTTGGGTCATGACGAGCCACTCGTAGAGGCCTGTGGGAGTGAAAAGCGCTGTGAGAGGGACGGTGTCCTTGTACGCGGTAATCTGGTGGAACGAGGAGACCAAATCGAAGAGGAAAAACACCCGTCCCTTCCCCTGGGAGTCGAAGACTTGGTCCACGCGAGGAATATGCAGCTGGCTGACGTTGCTGATCTGGTAGAGTTTGTAGTTCACGGTGATCCGAACGCCTCCAGACTTCTTCGAGATGATCACCAACGGGCTCGAGTACGGAGAGGTCGAGTGCTGGATCAGGCCTGCCGCTAGGTACTGATCCAAGGTGGCCTCCACTTCCTTGGCCAGGATGGGGTTGATGCGGTGCGGCCTGGACGTGACAGGAGCGCTTCCTTCCGGGACCGAAATCACGAAAGACATCAACGAGCAGGAACCTAAATCAGACTTGGACTTCGAGAAAACGTCAGGAAATTCGCAGACAACGTCCCCCAGCTGTTCGATGGCCTCATGGGTCCAGCCCGTGCCGTGAAGGTCAAAACCCACGTCCCACAGATGTAACGGCAAGCGTGCCCAGACGCTCAGGAACGAAGCGCGCTGTGCTGGGCTTAAACGCGAAAACAGTGCAGGCGAGGGCGAGGCTGGAGCTGCGAGGGGGGCAGCAGTAACTGGTGAGACCGGAAACACCTCAGATAGTCCGGAGGGAAGGCTGGGGGCTCGGTTGTCCTGCTGCAAAACGTCCAGCGAGACGCTCAGCAGTGGGGCGTGGGCGACGCCGAGGATGTCCCCCGACTCGAGAGCCGCCACTCCAACGAGGGGAAGAACCTGTCGTCCGGCGGAGACGAAGTGCTCCCCGACCGAGGGTAGGTCGGGCTGGGGCATCATGTCGACCAAGTAGTGTCCAGTGAGGACCGGGGATCCATCGCTCAGAACAAAGTGAACAGCAAGCAGTTGAAGATTGTCGGACAGGGTAACCCCTGCCGCGCCATCGTAGCGTAGATGGAAGCCTCCACCCGAAGCGGCGGGGTCGATGGCGTACACGGACATGCCTGTCGGGGCGTGGTGAACTCCAGCTCGCCAAAAACGCGTTGATCAGACGGCCGAGGTGGCAGAGAGCGGTAAGAGCGGCAATTAAAACGCATCTAGCTGTCACGTCCCAATAGTACTGCATGCTGCATCACTGAGGGGGGAACCACGCAGACCCAAACTGCGAGGGAGCAAGTAGGCTCATTTTTTCGAAAAAATTGGACGGGCGCACACTCGTCGAACTCTTCAGAGGGGCCATTTCGCTTACCCCTCCCCAAGAACGAGGGGCGCATTTCTGCTCGCATGCGAGGGATGCCGCACCAACCGAGTGCATGCGACCCAAAACATCTCATCGGATGAAAGTCTGTGGGGAGCCAGCGTCAAGAAGCGCCACGGAACCAAAAGGTGCAAGAACGCCAGCTCCGCTGTGAATTGCAATTTTGGTTGTAAAAGAGGCGTCATCGAGGGTAATGGTGCCCCCGACGAGGCAGGGACCGTGTTCTGGCAGCGCGAAGGAGGATCGACACTAGGTGCGACAACTAAAACCTCGGGGCAGTGACCAGCCGGCGCGTCGGAAAAATAGATCGAAAACTCCAAGGGAGGACCTGGGCAAGCGCGGGCCACGGCCAAAGGGCGGGGCGACGCCGGTGCAATCTCAGGAATTCTGTCAGTCCTGGTCGGAGTGCGAAATTGATGAGAGGAGGCGGGGTATGCCAACCCGGCCTCACTTGAGCTGAGGGTGTCGCGAACGGCGGCAAGAGCGTTCCCGATCAAGTTTTTCCCACGCCACGGAGAGGGGTCTCGAGCTTCGGGGTCGTCTGCCCGGAGACCGATGCCCCACACGACGTCCAAAGGGCTGTCTTCAGCCAACAGTTTGGTGCCAGTACTCAATAGGTGCTGCTTCATGGCCGGGTTCTGCGAGAATTTGGCAAAAGTACCAGCGAGGACGGCGTCTTCCCGAACGCGGTCCCAGATAGCGCAGTCGAAGTTATGCACGCCTCGACCGAGGCGTTTGTGCTCACGTGGGTCTGGCGAGGCCATTATCCGCTCTGCTGTGTCGTGGTCCTGAAAAAGGCGAGCCTTTTCAGGCATCATATACTGCTCCGCGCAGGAATATGACACATCGTCGATGACAAAAGACGAGGGGGACCACTGCGAAAAATAGGAGGGGGGCTGCCAGAACAGTACCACCCGCTCCGTTGAATATTCGAGAGTAAGGTCAAAGACCGACGGTGCCGAGTCGTCGGTGGCCGCAGTTGCGGGTGTGTGTTTGGGGGAATGTGCTTATCTGAGAGCACTGAGCCCCTGGTGCACGAGACGAGTTTGGTTCGATGTATACTGGCTCTGTGTCACCATTGCTCGTAGGCAAAAAATCGCCGGAAGGTTCTCTTACTGCGCCCGATGATCTCTGTCCTGGACCAAAGGGGGCAGGGGGCTCTGAGCCGTTCTGCTTGACGAGAGCTGCGATTCTTCCGAACTTATCGGGTATGCTTTCCGGTTGATCTGACCGGAGGCCGTGGAGTCACCGCTGGCTCGACGGACAGTGCCAGGTTTCTCCTGTTCCACTGGAGCCGAAGGAGCGTTGCGCACGTGGAGTGGCGTGCGCGAAGACGAAAGAGGGCCTACAGACCCTGTAGACGTATTCAAGAACGGTGCTCGGGTGGGGGGCAACAAAGGGTCCACCGGAGAGGGCTTCCGTCCTGTAGAACTAGTGGGGAAGGGTGACGAGGTAGTTAATCTTGTTGATTCCTCCTAGACAGGAAAAAGGGTGGAGTGGCCACCGTTATTGCGAGGAAATGCCGAGTCGAGCTTCAACCGAGATCTCGGGGTTTCGGTGTTTGCCTTCCCACACCTCAAACCGACCGCCACCGCATGACTGGGAGGTGTAGGAGGGGGATACCCTCGATGAAGAAAACGACGCGACGGCGCGACACTCGTCGAGCTGCGCGGTGCGTGGTTCGGGAGAGCGGTGTTTATCGCGCCTGCTCTCGTGCCCAGGTTGAGGGGAGCGGCGTTTGAGGCGCGGGATCCCGACATCGGGGAAGGCGCCCGGGGGCTCCCCGGGAAAGGCAGTGGAGCTGAGTCGCTGCGTCGGTCCGACGTACGGAGTAAACGCGCGGGGCGGAAGCGGAGCAGGTCGACGCTGAGTCGCTGAGTGAGTCTGGGACGTGAGCATCTTGTGAAATCAATGTTTTTTCTCCCGGCAATGCTGGCGGCGGGCGGGCAGGAGGAGCCGAACCGCCGTCGACCTGTCAGTTGCCGGCGCGGAAGGTGCCTGGCTGGCGTCCGTTCGGGTTTCTGCCAGTGTTATGGGAGGCACCGTAGCGAACCCGCGAAACGGGAGCTGCGATGGAAGGGGCAGGGGCGGTCGAACCACCACCGTGATGTCCGGAGTCAGACTGCTGGTGTCCTCGATCCGCGTGTGTGTTGTAGCCGTCACCTTGTCTGTTTTGCTGATCCTGGCCGTGATGTTGCCCTCGCGAGTGGCCGGGACGACACCTGTGTTTCTTCTGGTTGTGTTTGTTCGGTCGTGAATTGTTCTCGCGGCGGTGTCTGATCTCGCGGCGGTGTCTGATCGTGCGTTCTTGCCGACGGTGGAACACGTCGCCGTCCTCGCCGAGCGTTCCAAGGTCGGGGTTTAAGATACCACTAAGGTTTAGAAAAGGGTGTCTACACTGTCGGAGAGAGTGTGTGTCTTCGTGGCAGTACAAACAATGCCCTCGGTTTTCGCTGAGGGTGGCTGCGCGAGCGGACGATGAAAGGAGGCCGCTCCAGAGGGGTCTGGATGGACATGCAAACGGCGTGAACTTCAGCATGTTGGTGTTCTTCAAGGGATCAGCAATTGGAAGAGGTGTCAAACCACGGGTCGAGGCAGTCAGGGATGGATTTGTTGACATTCATCACAAGCGGATTATTGCGCGATCCCGTCTGCCAAGAAGGCGACTGGGGAAGCGTCCGGCCCTGGCCGCGACCACCATTGGCGGGCCGGGGCCCCGACGGGGCGGATGACCGCACACCCGTCGAAGAAGCAGGCAAATAAAAATATTTTTCGCCGTTGATGGCAGGTGTCTTGTTATTCGCGAGAGTCTCGAAAGCCAAGCACATGGCGTCCAAGTGCCGAACGCGTAGCCAAAACTCCCGGGTACAGCGTGGGCACCAAGCTGGGGCACTGCTCGTTCACCGCCATCCGAACCACCTCAAAACAACCTCTACCCCCGCTGCCAAAACACGCTCAGTCCCCGTCGCTGCCGACACCAACCCTCGAAATGCACGACTAAAATCGGAAAAGGGGGTCCCGTTAGGCACGCCAAAAGGATGCACTTTGATGTAGCTGGCCCCCGTGTCGGGTGCGGTCGAAGTGGTTGCTCAGAAACCTCACGAAGAGCGTGAACGCCTCCGGTCCCGTCGATCCGGCTACGAGGGCGCGCGACACCTGTCTAAACAAATCATCCATCAAGGTAGTGAGAGGGGCTGTAGGCTTTTCAGGCGCGATGGCGCACGCGAAGGATTTCTTGAGAGGGTACTCCCAACCGGGGATTCAATCAGTAGAACTAAGGCCTTCATGACTGACATCGTTGTACACCATGAGAATATCAGAAGCGGAGGCCATGACCGAACGAGTGAGTTGTTGCGCAGCATCGAAAGGGTTGATCGAAGAGGGAAAAGGTAGGACAGAAATGCGCGAAATATCCTTCAGTCCCAGGTGTTTGTACGCCCGTTGAACGTCGGCGGTGTGCTTTTTCGCGGCGGCAGCGGCGGCGGAGTCGATCGCCGATGTTCGGGCGTGAACAAGGTTAGGCGACATGAGCATGGCGCGGTCATCGGGCATGGTCAAACGACCGAGAAGCGCGCCGGAAGAAATCACATCAGTCAGCGAGGGAACCACTTGCCTCTTGGAGCTGGTTGTGACCTCGGGGACGGGGGCTTTGCCGCTGCCGTCCGTGGAGGAGCTGAAAGAATTAGCATGAGAAGCGTCTCCCCGTGGGCGATATCTCCGGGTGCGCCCGTCGCTCGAGCTTTCATTTCCCTGGCGTCAGGTTCTCCGACGCCCAGCCCCGTTTCGCCGAGATGTGGCCCCGGCTCGATCTGTACCCTGCTCACGGCAGGACCGCCATTATGACCGGATGAGTCTCCTCCCCCGCTCGGGCGCCGCGGCGGACCCGCGGCGGACCCTGAAATGGCGGGCCAGTGCTGGAGAATGGCCGCCCTGTCCGGGGAAGGGAGGGGGTCCAGGCTCCAGGCAGGCAGAGAGGCGACGCTTGTGTACTGCCAGGTTCCGGAGCCGCCAGGCGCGCGTCCTCCCCAGCTGCCAGCCGCTCGTCCTCCGCGACCGCCATCCGCGCGTCCTCCGAATCCGTGTATTCGTAGTTCACATCGGCCTCCAGAGACGTGGGGTCCGGGAGCTTGAGGGTCCTTTGTCCCGACGAGGGAGGGGAGCCGTACGTCCTCAGCCCGCTGATAGATCTGGCGGGGCGGGATGCCTCCTCCCGAGTATTTTCCGTCCGTGACATGGTGTGACGGGGACGCTCGCAATATATCGGACCAGGGGAAGGTGCCGGGGCAGGGGGGGGGAGCGAGATTCCGCGGTTCTCAGGGTCGTGGAGCGCAGAAGCAGCGGAGGCAATAGCCGCGGCTCGTGCTCAGCAACCTGGACAGCAGGGATCAAGGCGTTGCGCGCCATACGGCGAGCGCTACGAGCGCTGGGGGGACGAGCATCGACCACAGAAGGTGTCGCGATAGAAGGGCGGTCGTCGCGGTTTGTGCGTGTACTAGCAGCAAGTGTGGTTGGTTTTGATACGTCTCGGCTACTGGAGGGCCTATTAAAAGCATCGCCCCCTCTAACAGCAGTATTAAAACTCGCATCAGCACAAGAATTCTCAGCAGAATCGTCGCGGGTGGCTACAGCAGCGGGCACTCCGGTACTGGAGGGCCTATTAAAAATTTCGTCCCTTCTAACGTCAGTATTAAAACTCGCATCAGCACGAGCATTCTCAGCAAAATCGTCGCGGGTGGCTACCGCAGCGGGCAAAGCGGGCGCAGTACTGAAATTCAGTGTGTCGTCTTGTGGGCGAGGGGCGGGAAACAAATCACGAGCGGCCGTAGCACTCCCTCTATCAGCAGCATGAAAGCTCGCAGCAGCAGTGGAATTCCAGCGGAATCGGCGTGGGTGGCTACGGCAGTGGGCAAAGCGGGCGCAATACTGAAATCCAGCGTGCCGTCTTCTGGGCGAGGGGCGGCAAATTTTCACGAGCGGCCGTAGCGCTCTCTCTAACAGCAGCATGAGAACTCGCATCAGTAGTGGAATTTCCAGCGGAATCGGCGTGGGTGGTTACAGCAGCGGGCAAAACGGGCGCGATACTGAAATCCAGTGTGCCGTCTTGTGGGCGAGGGTTGGGACGAATTTCACGAGCGGCCGTAGCGCTCCCTCTAACAGCAGCATGAAAACTTGAAGCAGTACTGTAATTTCCAGGATCTCTGTTTGTAGCTAGAGCAGCGCAGGTAGCAGGCTCAACACTGAAATCCAGTGTGTCATCGTGTGGCGGCGGCACGGAAACAAATTCACGAGTGGCAGCATCACCCGTGGCCATCCTACGAGTACGGGCAGAGTCAGACAACAGTGGGATGCGAGGCGAAAAAACAGTCTCAGATATACTCTCTCATCTGGCCCAGAAGCAGGTAGACCCGACGGCGAAGAGCGCAGCTGGGTTGCATGGAGAGCGCTGCGTCCAGGTTTGTCCGACGTGCTCCAGCCCGGAGCAGACGCAGCTAGCTCGCGGGCTGGCTGGGTACGCGCTCAGCGGAGCTAGGTCTTCCAGGTGGCTTGGACGGCAGAGGGCACGAGTGGGGAGTCAAAGCTGCAAGATCCAAGGCCTGGCTCATCACGCGCGTCACGCGCTCTAAGGAGCGGGGGCGTCCAGTTTTCTTGGACGGCAGAGCTCGCTCAGCCGAGCGAGGCACGGAAGGGGTGTTGGATGAGGCTTTCGGAGGCTGCTCGGGCCCCGTCAGGGGGCTCTGGTCGAAGCTCTTTCTCCTCATTGTCTGTTGTACAAGGCGCTCGATCCACGTCGTTCTCATGGGGCTCGTGCCTAGACTCGTGCTCCTCTTGTTGGTCTGTTGTACAAGACGCTCTATCCGCATCGAAGGGCCTTGGGCGGTGGAGCACTGAGGGGCCCTGGGTCTCAGTGGCTTGGCCACCGTGAGGGGAAGCAGACCCTCCCACCTCTTGAGTTTTCATCGTGCAGTGTCCGGAAAAAACTTACCCCACAATAGAAAAGCAAAAAAAACGAAAACACAACAGTGACAAAACAACTCGAACAGACATAAAAGCGAAAAGTCCTAAGCCGAAGACGCCACTTGTTAAGATCAAGCATGCGGGATACTTTGTATCCCTGGAAAGCTTTGCCTATCAAGTCGGTACTCGTTGGTACTCACATGTGATGTTTGCTTAGAGATAGAAGAAGAGCAGTTTAATTCCTTTCGTGCACGCGGAGATTGAGACCAAGCTCGTGCGTCGCTGGAAAACCTGTGGTTTTCCACCTAAGATACGCCTTTCAAGTACTACAGATACGTTCCCAGTGCCTGAATCCATGTAACTACCGGGCTTTCAACCTCATACAAAGCAGTATCATAACACTGCTGTCCGGAACGGGACCACTAATGCCCAATCACGAGCGAGCTGCCACTGTCTCCAGTTGTTGAGTCAGTTTTCTCTGCGTGCGCGGCCACGCACGACTAAAATTTACCAGTACGAAGCAAGTTTGGGTGAGACAACACAGCGCACGGTAGGTGGCTAATCACGAACAAAGAAACAGAAGGAAGTTTGGGTAGGACCACCGACCGGGGCAGGAGGCCTCATCTAATCCAATACTTAATTTGAATGATCGTTGGCAGCGTGAAAAAAATCTGTAGTAAAATCGTGACCCAATCCAAGGAACTAATCTTTGGTACAACGATAGGAATCCTGTATTTGTTGGATTTACTCACAGTTATAACGCACGAAGCGATCAGTCTGTCGAAGCCTAGCCTACCCTGCGAGAACAGGGTGATAGTCACAGGAAAAATACATGACCTTCCCACCCACCCTACAGGCTTAGTAGTGTTTTTTCAACACGATCATTTCAATCCCAGGGATGGGCGCCGCACTGAGAGCGCACTTACCGCGGGGCTTATCCCGGGCGAGGCCCTCCTGCTCCGGAGCAGGAGGTCTCATCCCATCCAATACTTACTTTGGATGATCGTTGGCAGCGTGAAAGAATACTGCAGTAATTCCCGGGCTTTTAAGCTCGTACAAAGCAGTATCATAACACTGCTGTCCGTACCTATGCTTATTTAATTACTGCTGCGATTTTAAATGATAGGCAATGAGTAGTTTTGGTTGGTTTATATTGAGGACATTGGTAAGCTATACCGCTCACTGATGAAACGTCGAGAGGTTCGGGTGGTATTATTCTGACTTGGAAGAGAGCGGTTTTTTTATTTGAGCTTTTGCATTTGAAGGGCGATGTCTACACAGCCGGGAGGCGTTTGTGCGTGTGATCTTGTAGTAGTTTTTTTTCAACTCTTGCGTTAAATTCACCGAACTGATGGCCGTTTGATTGCGCGGACGGAGGTCTTAGTTACGGTAGTTGAGTGTTAGGGAGTTTGTTGAAGTTTACGCCAGGATGCTTTAGAAATTTGCCTTCAATTTGAGTTTTTTTGAAGTTTTTTTTGGACGAGTTAGTTGTTTTCACAGCAGGGAGACCGCTGTTTGGGGCTATGACGGATTTTGGAATTCTGTGGTCGAGTGACAGCACTAACTACTATTGATAGCGTCAGGACAAGATACTTCAAGCTTTGGATGATTGTGGACCTACAGTAGAGTACGGCATAGACACTGTTCCAATGACAGTGTACCGAGGCCAGGGAGGCCGTAGAACGTACAGTAGTCGTGACTCATATGGTCCGTGTAAGACAATTTTTCCAATCTGTAACACCCCACATAGGTACACTTTTGTCGGGGTGGCTGTGCTTGTTCCGAATCTCGAAAGCACCGTCAAAAGCCCTGTCTCCAGGCGAAGACATCTGTGGATATATACGAGTATTTATATAATGTACATGTACTTCGAAGTATTACTTTGTTCCTATTACGGGGGACCATACAGCAGTAAATAGGACTAAATGTTGCTATTACGGGGGACCATAGTAAATGGGACCATTTTTTGTTGGTAAAAATAGGTAAATATGTAGGTTTTTTATGTGTACCGTAGGTGCTATTTACTATGGTCCTCCGTAATAGTAAAAATGGGGCAATACATTTGTTTTTGTGTTTACCGTAGGTCCTATTTACTATTGTCCCCCGTAATAGCCTCTATATGCCAAAAAAACTGAAAATTTGTTCACGTTTTCCTGGGGCGTATACTTCTCGGGAAACACATACGACACCGGATTCGGACAGCTCTTGTTATTCGCCCTAGTTAAAAAAAAAAAAAAAAAAGTGTACGGACTTATGATGAGGAAAAACCAGATCTGGAAGGTCATTTTGTTCACTTTTCAATGTTGTAACCAACCAACCTATTGAGTCTAAATCAGAGTGCGGCAAACGCCTCCTCTCATCAATACGCCATTTTTTTGTTTTTGTTTCAGAAAAACTAAATATCACGAGATATCGTACATTTTTGTGTACCCGCTGTGTGACTCCCCACACAGCGAACACACACATGCTCACACAGCAACACGTATGCTGGTTGTGCTGTCATATGATATGATATCGTATGATCTGACATGAGGTTCACTGGTGTGATTGGTTGCGAAACTTCACTAAGTATGCTAGCGTTGTATTTGTTGCAACACGGTGGATGTGTGGTGCAGATGTGTTGCGCCACAGCGGAAATATTTCATCAAAGCGTGTTATGTGGTGATAGATACTCACATTATCATACACAATCTGAGTGCTATACTTGATATTTTGATACTAACGTACACATCAAACATGTAAAATAAAGTGTTACCAAGGGAAGCATGTGCTTCTCTACAGCGCCAGGCGCGAAACTTTTCCAGACAGACGATGCGTTGGCCCACCCTCTCTCCCCCCTTGCCGTCCGCCCCTGGTGTCGCATGCAGCTCTTCACTAAGCTGTTGCCGGCCGTGTAGAAGCTTCTAGGCATACGGGAGATCCCGACGAGTGCCTACCATCCCAACAGCACAACTGGCGTCGAGCACGTTAATCACACCAAGACACGACGACTGGAATATCCCCTTGTCACATGTAAATTGTTCCCACAACTATTCTATTAAAGCCACCACCAGGTAATCCTGCGAGGGGCACATGGACCGCCTCCCTGGCTTTGCCTTCTCCAACACTCGAACAACACCATGTTTGAGGCCACCGAAGCATCGGTTGCGACTACCTGGAATACTGAGACCTCATAGCCGAACGCCAACGGCGAGTGTATGCAATGGTGAGCGAATAACACGCCCCCACGGTCTCTCGCGTAGAGCGCCGCAACTCAGCGCTCTCAGACGCACTCAAACAAATCCATACCTAAACCGCCGATGGCAGGGTATATATATATGCAACACTATCGCGACCATTTGCCAGGGCGTCAAATCTGCTAAGACGCCAAGGTCCTCAAGGCGCAGCTATTGCTCAACTGGATGGGTTCGAAATTTTAGCCGTCGGCCCCGCGCCCTCCTACTCCACGCCGGACGGCCGCCCTCTGGCAGCTAAATTACTTTACTTGGACCTCCGTAACGACATGCCGGGCGCTGACGCCCAATACCGAGTCTCGGTAGCCCGGTGCAAACCCTGCGCCAATTCACACGTCACAATCGGCCTTCCTCGATACCTCCCCACTGGAAGAACGCAACACGCCCTCAACAACTACACCACCCAACCCCCCCTTCCACAGCACCAGAGGCAACGTATATCCGTCGAGCGTTTGGAGGTCGACAGGCTCTTCACCCACCGGTCCGTGCGAGGCCGGGACGGAGTAATCATGGTTATCTACGACGCACCTTGGAAAGGCCTTCTACGGCCATCCTGGGAACGCGAATCGGGGTGCATTTACCCTCGCCAACACACCCTCGAATATTGGACCGACGCGCCCTGTAACGTAGACAGTCGAACCGGGTGTACTCGCGTATGCGCCTGAGTGCCGCTGAACGCGAGCTCGCCCCGCGATAAGGGCGACCGTTTTCCTTCCTCCTGGATACAGCTACGGCTATCACCAAACGTGGACTCGTCGGCGCAATGGCACCATCCTGGCCGTCGATGCTTACTTCTGATACAAAGGTCAAGATAATCTCTGGTGGCTCGGTGAAACAAACTTGTTCTCACTTCAACTCCTGGACAGTAAGCAGTTAACTCTCTTGCGATTCCGGACCGGTGAAGGTCGCGCTGTCTTCTGCTCGGTATGCTACCACCCTTGGAGCTGTTCTCGACTTATGGTGTTCCTAAGTGCATCAAGGAAGCTCCCTCATGTGTGGTATTATACTCAACATCGACCAGTCGCACAAAGCCAAATTAAGTGGCTCTGCCGACTTGGACATGTCCCCGCAGCCGATGTCGTCCCTTTGGTAGTTATACAGAAGACTGTCACGTCTGTTGGTATATTATTCCGAGGTCGGTAGACCTCCGATGATCTACCGTAAGATTGTCGGCAGGACAAAACGTCTTAGTAGAATACGACTACTCGTAGTATATCGGATCATAGGATACTGGAATACAGGGGTACTGGCGTACTGGCACGTGATCATATCATGGGGTCATGTGGAATACGTTATGCACGACTTATCAGGGTGATCACACCAGGTGATCGCACCAGAGACGTGAGCGCCAGGACTCTCCCACACTTCGCCATCATCACCGCTCTCTTCAGCAAAGACACCTAAGCGCCGCCTTGCAAACCATCTCTCTCTCTTCTGTTCTATTGAACAACGCAAGTGTACATCACGATCACTGGGTGTCATCATTCATCTGCGAGTCTCTTCACGAGACGCATCATCATCAACCACATTCCAAAAATTGGGGCTGGGTCTGTTATTGTCGCAATGCTTATGGGTTCGCTTCATTCGCTGTGCTGTGGGTGTTCTATTAGTCCGACGTTTCGGGAATTCTCCAGCCGTCTTCATGCCTTCACGGCAACCGGCTGCTGACTTCGTGTACCGTTGGGCATGCGACTGGGTTGACCCCCGCCTCCTTGCCACTCGGTCACGCGTCTCTTGCGCTCTATTTCTACGATGGTTTTCGTCCCTTCTTTCGAGAGCGGTGGAAACGTTCGTTCGCTTCGTGTTCCTTTCTTGCGATCTATCTCGCTCCTCTTTGGGCCAGCGTGAGCCATTGTGTTGTTTTGTATATCTCCTGTTTCAGTTACGCATACTGCCGTACGGGATGTTTCACGATACCCAGGTCTGACAACGACGCCGTCCCTGCGTTCCTCCTCCGCCTCCTTAGTATCCCCACGCAGGCCGAGATGAGAGATTTCGTTCTTCAGCGACCGCTTGTCTGCCCTTGGTATGTTCTGTGTCTCTGTCAGCGCTCAGTGTCGGCGAAATCTCCCATGCGTTCGTTCCGTCCTCCCTACAGCGAGATCGGGTCTTGGCAGCTTTCAGACTTTCCCCTAGCTTGGTTTCGTACATTCCGATACTAATATACTGTTCAAGTGAGCTGCGTCACGCCATGACATGTTTCGCTACGTTACTAAATCTTTGGTTTATGTACATTTTTCGTATCTCCGAAGTGCCCCCATGTCTTCGTAGAGGGTAAGGTAATTTGTTTTGTTTTCCTTCGTTTTTCACTCTGAGGTAATTTTAGCAAACTATTGGTACATTGTTCGACTAACCTTAGCTTATGTCGCTCGTAGTACCGCGAGCGACACCGCTTCCTCGAGTTTTTTTCTTAGTTCAGCACCCAGGTAGCCTACCCAGGGTTCCTCATTGCTTGATGAATGAGCGGAAGCTTCCGCTCGACTTCCAAAACTTCCTTTTTGACTTCCAAATGGAAGTTTTCGAAGTCAAAAAGGACGTTGTAGAAGTCAAATGGAAGTTTTGGAAGTTCTTGACTTCCAAATGGAAGTGTTGGAAGGTAGTGCAAGCCAGTGGAAGTTTCCAAAGCGGAAGCAAGCGGAAGCAAAGTGGAAGCTTCCACAACCATGCCCGGTAGAAGCTTCGTCCAGCTTCCACCAAGCTTCCATACACCTTGATTTACTTCCCCCTACTGTCACCCACTTCCACTTCACGTTTAGAAGTTCCATTAGACTTCTGACTTCAAGAAAACCTCCATTGGCGTCCGCAGAATCTTCTGTCCACTCCCATACTCAACCGTAACTTCCACTTACCGCCACCTACTCGCATCCGCGTCCATTCAACTTCCACAACTTACGCTTGGCGTCCAAAACTTCCATTTTTTACTTCTAATTTCGACGAAACTCGCATCCGAGTACGCAGAATCTTCTGTCCACTCCCGTATTCAAGCGCAACTTCCACCTATTTGTACGTACTTCTCACGCACTTCCATTAAACGTCAAAATGCTTATTTATCTTCCGTTTAACTTCCATTTCAATGGAAACTTCCACCTACGTAGGGTTAGACAATTCCATCCACTCCCATATTCAAAATTAACTTCCACCTAATCCCACTCACTTACATCCGCTTCCAATTATCCAACTTCCAGCCTTACATGTATCCCCTATTTACACGGAAACTTACATCAGCGTTCGCCGACGCTTCCATACACTCAAGTCAAAATGGAAGGTTTGGCAGTTTCGGAAGTCAGAGTGGATTCTTCCACCCGACTTCCATTCAACTTCCAAAACTTCTATTTTTGTCTTCCATAACTTGCCTTTTGACTTGTCAAAATGGAAGTTATGGAAGTTTTGGACGTCAAAATGGAAGTTATGGAAGTTTTCGACGTCAAATGGAAGTTTTGGAAGTCGAGTGGAAACTTCCACCCATTTACCAAACAATGAGGTGGACCCGGCGGCCGTAGCCTGTTTTCGCCTTTCGTGTATCGTTATATTACTGACGTTTTGTTGTCTGATTCGACGTGTACAAGGTAATCAATCGGCCTTTTCTTTGCAAGGTAGAGGTGTGGGAGTGGGTTGTGAAGCGCCGCATCTTCGATCCATTATCCGAATTCTCCGGATGTTCTTGGTCTGCTTGAGTTTTCTATGAATATCACATACTTTCGTTCTGAGTGAACTAGTGTTATGGTATCCCCTCTCCCCTGTTGCGGCGTTATGGTTTGTATCTAGTGTCCCCTTATCATACCTGGCAGGCGGTATCGCCTGCCTGGCTGATGAATATCTCGCCCCTTCGTTCAGTAGACATCCGGCGATCGAGCAAGCAACCAATACAACAATGAAAACCTCCAAGCACCTTGTTTGAGTGACCAGAGCAGAGTCAGGAGCACTATCTGCATGGAAGTAATCGGTCCCTAGGTCCATGCTGCCTTCAAATAGCTCATCTAACTTGTATATTCTCCCGCGGACATGTTCCTTGATTCTGTTTTTATTCCGTATGTTGTTTGGCTCCGTAATTATAAAAATACAGAAATAAGCGGAGATCAATGGGCTGGGAGCTAGACTTTTGACGAAACTACCTAAACCACGTATTTGGACGGCACTATTAATGGGCATTCCCTAGAGGGAAGGCTCTTCCTAAGTGTTGTTAAACAAAAAATGACACATCAATACACAAAAAGTGAGATCCAGTGCGTCAGAAAATATCAATGGTTCACGATAGCCACCCAACCGACATACGAGTGTGAAAAAAGGTGTGAGAAACAATATCTTTCGGCCATCCACAGATTGCGTGTTTTCTCGTTTTTGATGAAAGCAAAAATTCGCGAGATATTAGAGTGTTTGCGACAGAGGTAAAAAAACAAACTCTGCTTCCGCTAAAAAAAGTGAAATTACTTCCCTTCCTGATTTCGGTGTGTTTGCGAGTGAGGTAAACCAAATCCTGCAGGCGACGCCTCTGAAAATTAAGAAGGGAAATGGGGAGGTGAGGCAACGCGGAAAACACAAAAAGAACGCGAACGAAAAACAAAAAAACAGCGTGCGAGTAACAACGACGGCCTAGCAACGATGTCGGCGGCAGAGTTGACCGCGGTGCCACCACTGTGTAGTTGTACTCGTAGTGCAGCAGCATTGCTTAACTTACGTTGCAGGGAGTTGTACATATTGGTAAGCATTTGACTATTGGCGTTACATACAGCAGTATCCGGCGTCCCCGGTGGCTTGGTAGGTGGTCCGCGTGCCTATCAAGATCAATTTCGTGGGTTCAAATCTCACCGAGTGCATGCTCGTAGGGACTTTTTCTTGCATAAAAAATTGATAAGCGGAAAGCGCGAGAGCGTGAGTTAGCTACATTCGATGAAAATCGACGAGCAGTGGGAATGTTGAATCCTATGCGCGACAAAAAATAAAGGCAAGTACCGGGGGGGAGAAGGGACGACACCTGTGACCACGGCTTGTCCAGAAGATCGTCGAGGGTAAAACCTCCTACGAGTGGGCTGGAAAGTAAAAGTGATGATGAAAAAAAAAAAAAAAAAAAAATGATTCTTGCGTCATGTCGATGTGTTTGCACAACGACACACTCCTCGATCTGCTTGATCTCGTTCTAATATATTTTCTACAAGGAGTCCCTCCAACACCGACGTGCCTTCTGAGGGAAGGCTTCCGGCTTGTCTATCTGTCCATACCGTGGAATAAGGAACCCGCTAGCGTGCTGATCAGCGGGTATCATCCGGTTCGATAGATCTAGAAGCTAGAAGGAAGGGTCGTGCTCGGAAGGATTGTCCGAGGCGAACGATAGGGTTGTTCAGCAGATGGCTTGAGTCCCAGAAAGCGTTGATGCGCAAGGTCTACGAGAGCACATGGCAAGTTGCAGCTCAAAGGCTCCAGCTGGTCGACCAGTCTTCCGCGATGGACGCTCAATCCACGCAGGTGACGGAGCAGGCCGCGAAGCTGGCCGCGCTCTAAGGGGCAAGCGAAGATGCCCGCAGTACGGGACATCGATCGAGTCCACCGCTGCCTGATGTTCAATCAGGTACATATACAGTCTCGGTGACAAAATGTGCCAAAGGTTCTCGGAGAAGCACCACAGTGCCCGATATGGCGAAAGAAGGTTTTATCACACATATCTATGTTTGGTTGCAATTATGCCGCGAAATGACCCAATCCTCGTTGGGGACGATAAAGTCATGCCCAGCGAGCTGCGGCAACGACGTTCCACCCGCGAGATAGACGATGCGACACGCGCTTGGGCTATTTTGGTCGAAGGAGTAGAATTCGCTCTGCTGGCCAATAAGATCTTCCAGGCAGGGTCGCCGAGTGGCGGCTGGAAAGTCGTCGAGGATTGGTTTGAGCTAAGAGGGGCTGCCCTACAAGATTTGTGGCTCGCAAAATTTGATTCCCTCCGCGTAAAAGGGGGAAGATCCGTTGGTATGGTGCGGTCGCGTTGACGATGCCGGGAATATGCTGGCGTGCACAAACCCGAGGTGGTGCTCCGACGTCATATCGTACGCCACGTAACTGACGCCTACAATACCGAGCGCCGTACTCTGCTCAGGCATCGTGAACTTCCCCCCCAACGAGCTTGAGGAAGTCCTTCGGGATCACTTTGCCGAAATGCAAGCTGCTAAGCCGGCGAGGCGTCAGAATGCCTTGTTCGCCGGCGCTAAGGGTTGTGGCGGCCAAGATGCTGGAGGAAATGGTCCGCCGAGGTAATCGGAATAGGGGTGGTCGCGGTGGTGGTCGCGGAGGCAGGGGCACTCCAGAGAGGGCATCTGCATCGAGCCAGGGGCAGCCTTTCAAAGGCAGCAACGGGATTTTCTTCCCACAGTCCCGGCCATAGGTGCTTCGTTATAGGTGTAATCAACAAGGACGCCGACACACCGAGTGCACGGCTACTATCACCCTAAATCCCAACAGTACTGTTGGGCAGGGCAATGCTGTAGTCGTCGCACCGCCACCTCCGCCACCGAGCTTTGCTGGTCCGTCTACCTCTACGTCCACCGTAGTGCCGACGTACTCGTTTCCTCCTTCCGGTGGACACCAGCATCCCCAACAATTGGCATGGTGCCGTCTGGTAAATATGGATTAACGGGACAGTCCTATTTTTCTCGCACTGACGAAGACCGCGAGGTATGGATCAGCGACAGTGGTAGCAGCATGCCCATGACTGCTGATTGTGCCGGCATGTATGACTGCGTTCCCCCCCCCCTGTGGATAACGACCAGGTGATCGTGGGTGGCCTCGCGATGTTACCCATTGCATGTTACGGTAAATTATATTTGGTTTTTCATAGTATTGAAGACGTGGTGGTCACGTTGAACAACGTGGTGCATGTTCCTGGCCTGGGGCTGTTTTTTTTTCTCTTCACGTCGTAGGGAAGCAGCAGGCCGCGGTCATTGATCCCGCCGGGGTCCACGCGACGCTCGGGCGACTTGTTTTCCGAGAAATGACATTATTGGTAGCCAGCTACCTGCCAAGCTGCTTCAGCGCCTGTCGCATCGGGGGTCTTAGAAGTACCCCCCGTTGTCGCCGCCACCATTGCCCCCGGAACACTGCCCGTGCACATTAAGTCCATGGACATCGATGACATGCATGTATCATATGCGCACGCCCCTCCTGGAATCTTACACGAGACTGCTAAGCAAGTAGGGTTTCGCTTAACGGGAAATTTTCGACCTTGTGGGGGGTGTTCGATGTCTGGGAAGCGCCAGCCTCTCCGAAAGACCATTCTCACTCGCTCGGAGCGCCCTTTGCAACGGGTGTTTGTCGAGTTGGCGGGGCCTTAGTCCACCCAGTCCGTTGGAGGTGAACTTTACATTATGCTCATCAAGGACGACTTCTGGCGTTTTGGTTGGACTTATTTCATGAAGCAAAAATCCGACGCCGGTGCAACTTTCCGGTGGTTCCTAAACGATATTCGTGACAGCACGAAACCATCAGTAGTCGAGTGCGTCCGATCTGATGGTGGGGCCGAGTTTAGTGGTGGAGCGTTCAGGGAGTTGTGTGACGATCGCGGCATCCAGCAAGAATTCCCCACGCTGGACACGCCACAGCTAAACGGTGTGGTGGAGAGAGGTCTGGCCATTGCCGAGGAGGCCGCGCAGGCCGCCTGCCTTGAGGCACCGCGCCTTTTTCCCGACGTTCAAACGCCTGTGACTGCCTGTCTGTGGGCCGAAGCGTGCTTCTGGGCCAATAACGCACTAAATCGATCTGCTACGGAAGCTAACCCTGGCCGTGCCGCGCCATGGAATCGATTTCATGACACAGTGCCACCGATGTCAATGCTTCCGTTCCTACAGCCCGGATACTGCCGCGCTCGCCGCGACAGTAAGGCGGAACCCAAACCTGAGATGTGTATTTACCTGAATGGCGGAAGCAACCACCCGTCGTCGTCATTCAAAGTCAAGCTCCCGTCCGGCGCGGTCGTGTATACCCGCGATGTGACGTGGACCCACCATCGGGAGCCATTCACGCTACCAGAGCCGGCCGGCCGGGGGGGGGGGGGGGGGGGGGGGTTGTTAATATCTATCCTCCGGAATCGACATCCACGCCGCTGACGCTGCCGCAACAACAGCAGAAATGGCCGTCTAAACCGCGTCCACGGCGTCTCCGCCATCGTCGCCGCAACCATCGCCTTACCGTGTTACTCGCCAGCTGAGCAACCTCCTGTCCGGGCCGGGAGACGGCGATGAGCGATAACCAGGGTGGACGCAAGCGCAAAGCAGGGCCCATCGAAGGGGCAAGTTGTCGATGCTGACGAACCAAGCCCACATTGCCCAGGCGATTGTAGAGAAACGCCCGCCTAGCAAGCCTCTCGCTATATTGCCGACGTGTCCGCCGAGCGAACTGTTAGCCCCGACCCGCGAACTGTTAGCCCCGACCTCGTTCGCCGATGCAACCGCATCCGAGTTCAGGGACACCTGGCACGAGGCGGCGGCAAAATAATATCTCGGTCTATGTGGCACGGGGACTTTTGGCGAGGCTTAGCAGTCAAAGGGCGCGAACGTGATATCGGCGAAATGGGTGTTTCATGGAAGACAGACGAACGAACCGTAGAGTGACGAAGACAAAGGCAAGACTAGTAGCAAGAGGTTTTAGTCAGCGTGAAGGAATATATTACTTTGAGACTTTTGTCCCAACACCTGCCGCTGCTTGCATCCGTTTGCTGGCTGCTATCGCGCGTGAATTATACTTGGATTTTGGTCAATTCGATGCCGAGCCAGCGTTTGTTCAATAAATCCTGAAGGGGATGTTTTTCTGCGTTTGCCACAAGGCTGCGGCAACATGTCTGGTAAGGTGGTACGTTTGAACCGCAGTCTTGACGGCCTTAAGCAAGCATCGCTTTCGTGGCACAGTCATTTGCTCACCCGCATGAAAACTCTTGGGTTTGAGCAGTGCGCTGCCGATACTTGTGTTTTACGCTTGAATGAAAATGGCTCCGTATCTGTTATTGCTGTCGCACATGTAGATGGCATTTTCGCAGTTGGACGTATGAGAGGTGTGACCGCTTTTGTAATGACTTGAAGAAACTAGTTCCTATTTACAATCTTGGTGAACTTTGCGGGTATGCAGGATGCCATTTTTCAAGGGATGGGAGTAAGGGTTTGCTGAATTGTTCAGAGAAGGCTTTCACCGACAAGATCGTGGAGAAGTTTTGTGTTGCCTCTAACCGGACGATTCCGGCTGTGGTTGGTCTGAAGCTTGAAGTATTCGAGACGGATGAGCCTGAGGGTGACTGGCCATTTCGCGAGGTAGTAGGTAGCTTGATGTGGCTTGCGAACCAGACTAGACCCGGTATCTCGAATGCCGTAAGAGCAGTAGCCAGGTAAACCCATGCCCCGAAATATGTGCACTGGGGAGCAGCATTGAATATTTTTGAAGTGCTTGAGGACCACGAGTGATCTTGGTATTACTTGTCAACGAGGTTCTGGATTAGGCTTAGAGGTATTTGCCGATGCGGATTATGCCAGTAAGGCGACCGATCGGAGGTCAGTATCTGGTGGAGTAGTAATGTGTGGAGGCGCAGCAGTAAGATGGATTTCGAGGACGCAGAAATGCGTTGCGCTTTCAACCACAGAGGCCGAGTATGTGGCCATGTCTGAGTGTGCCAGGAAGCTCTTTTTATGAGGCACCTGTGGTGTTTTTTTTTTTCTACTAGAGGCGTACCATGCATGAAAGTGTTTGAGGACAACCACGGTGCAGGGCAGTTGGCACAGAATCCGATAGCCAACTAGAATTCAAAACATATCGACGCGCGTCATCATCATTTGCGAGAGTTGGTCTTTCATGGGGATATTGTGGTCATCCATATAGACCAGCATGCTGATTTCCTGACGAATTCCTTGTGTAAGGATTATTTTGAGTTCCACCGTGGTTTCCTGATGAATTTGAGTAATGAGCTAAGGTCCGGAACTTGCTGCGAGGAATTTGATATTTGTAGCATAAAAAAAGACAGGTCTTGTGTTTGTATCAGAAATTCGTGATGAGCATTGACGCTACAGCAGATTTCTTCTGTTAAGATTTTGGTCGTAATCTACTCTCGTGCTGAGCACCGAGTAAGGGGGCTGTTAGTTGTACTGGTAGTGCAGCATCATTGCTTTAACTTACGTTGCAGGGAGTTGCACATGTTGGCAGGCATTTGCAAATTAGCGTTACCTACATACAGCAGTATCGAGATACGTGTTATTATGTTATGTCATGTCGTCGTGTTTGCACACCGACGCACTCCTCGATCTGCTTGATCTCGTTCTAATTTATGTACCTGCAAGGGGTCCCGCCAACACCGACGTGCCTTCTGAGGGAAGGCGTCAGGCTCGTCTATCTGTCCATATCGTGGAATAAGGAACACGCGGCCGTCCCACGACTGCAAGCGGCAGCACCGCAAGCGGCAGCTAGCTAGCGCTAGCCTCAGCTAGGGGCAGCATCAGCTTGAGCAACAACAATAAACAGCGCCAGCACCAGCACCAGCACCAACCAGCTTCCATTTTTGGATTGCTGCTGCTGTTGCGGCTGCTGCGCTCGGCCTACACACGCCACAGCGCCGCCGCGCTCCGCTCCACCGCTGCCGCGGCCGCTGCTGCCGCAGTATGGTGAAATCGAAATGATACACGAGCTGTCATGCTCTCGCACTCTACAAGCAAGGCTGTACGAGCTCGAGTCCTTTTTTAGGGACGACGCATCCTTCATGTCGTCATCAACCGGTCGAACGCGTGTACCGGAGCAGCGGCGGCAACCCGCTGGCGCACTCCAATGCGTTCTGCGTCGGGATAGTGCTCGGTGCGTGTAGGCCAATGAAGCAGATAGCTAAAAGTTACCGCGATTTTTTTAGAAATATTGCGCTAAAGTACTTTTTTGTCGTTATTAGTTTTGTAAAAAAAATTCAATAAATGACCTCGGGAGAATTTTTGGAGAAGAAAAAGTAAAACAACCCCCCCCTATCAAAATCCGGGCCTTATTGAACAAAAGGGACCGGACTTCGTTGAGAGTCGACAAAATCAGCACGACGG
The DNA here is from genome assembly GCA_031763025.1 of Macrocystis pyrifera. Classification (NCBI taxonomy): domain Eukaryota; class Phaeophyceae; order Laminariales; family Laminariaceae; genus Macrocystis; species Macrocystis pyrifera. Next base: position 8,627,177 of record JASSKH010000009.1, on the reverse strand, counting down.
GAGATTGCGAGAGTGGCGCTCGCATTCAGGTTTACCTTTTGTTTCCATCTTCTTGGCATCGTGTGCAGGGCGAGCTTTGAGATCCAGCTCCACGGTGATCGTATTTGCCTGGTAGATCGTGTGAGACTGAACAAAGAGCTGTAGGATCAAAATCCGCCACTCGCTAACCTGCCTGCAGAAAACACGAACATCACCTCGTGCGGTATTGGATCATCTTCTGCAACTTTACAGGTGTGTGAATACTACTGTGTTTTTCATGTATCAAAAGCAGAGGAGACCAGGAGGATGTACGACATAGTGAGATTCACCAACAAACACGTAGTAGTACTACTTGCACGTCAAGACCTGCAGCAACATCTACAGGGATTATGTATTTTTTCCAGTGTCTTGGTGTGCCTGTCACGAATTAACTGATGTAAGCCAACATACGATTCTTGTGTACCCCGGCCTTTACTTGTCGATCTGCTGTTTCAGTGCACGAAATGGTACTGGCCGAAACAATTGGAAATCGAGCCTGCTGTAAGTACTATCGTCTCGTCCACCCTGGCAGCATCCAGGGGAGTCACCGGCCAGTAGTCAATCGCGGGGGAAATAATAGAAAACGCGCGAAATTGTTCACGCACCTTGCAAAATTGAGTATCGACCGATCGGTTGAATTCACAGCTGACGCGCGTTTTCCGTTTTTTTATATAAAAACACTCTACGAGTACGTATTCATGTTTTTTTGTGTAATCAGCTCACTTGGTTAGTGACCAGCTGTAACTTACTTGATTTAAATTTAGACGAAGACTAAAAACTGTCAAAACAGTACGTATTTTTTTTTTTTTGTTCACTCGGCCCTAGTGACTACGACTGGGAGGTAGTACTATCGTCCAATTCGTCGTATATCCAAAGTTATTACCCGAAACGTCATAGGAAAAATTGTACTACACGAACCATACGTGCAGTAGGTTGTGCAGCAGTAGTAGATGCAGAAGGTACGTGCCGTATAGCACGGAACAAAGCACAACCCCCTTAGATAACACTCCCCCCACATAAGCACACCCGGTGATACATGCTTGATTTTTTTTACCGTCACTTTATCACCGGGGGTACGTCAGATAACACCCCCTCTACGTACGTGCGCCTGAAAACAGTGTCAAACTCCACAGTTATCACACCACCACCGGGCGGATGGATACCATCCACAGTTAAAGATCAACCCGCACCGGTATGGACACCAGCAAGGAGACAAATGCTGCGCCCCCTCACAGTCGGTCGAATGAGTCTGCGGCTTCGACCGCACCTGAAGCTACTGCTGTCGCGCCTCGGGGCGACGGTCAGGTCGTTTTTCTCTTGGATCAGCGCGCTTATCGGTACTGGAATAGCGTCATCACGTCTCCTACGTCCGCCGTGTCCCAAGCCCCGACTACTGGTGCCGGTAACGGTACCGGCGAAGCACCCGCAGCTCTTGCAGCAACGCCCAACGCGCCAGCCAAAGGGCCTCAGGCCCCGTCGGCAACAGCCGAATCGCCAGCCACTACGATTGCGACAAGCGGCGAGACCATGCTGCCCGGTGAGAGCCACGAGTGGCAGGACAACTGCTGCGGGAAAGCCCTCTTCTCTGAGCCCCCGAAGAAAAAGGGCAAGAACACATATGGAAAGCTGGAGTTGAAGCGCCCCACTTCATAATTTCGGAGCTTGGTGGCGGCTTGCACCGCAAGAGATACCCTATAGAGTTCAAACTGAAGGCCATCGGTTTCGCGCAATCTGTAGTCGAGGGTGGAAGGGAGTCGGAAGGCACTGTTGGCTTGACTTATGCCACCAGGGCGCGGAGAATTTTGGATAAGGCAACACTGACATCGTGGATTAAAAACCGGTCTACGTATGACAAGGAGGTGGAAGCACCCACGGCGGAATCCGGCACCAAAAACGAGAAAAAGGCAATGAAATTGTCGGTTAACGCCGGAGAATTCCTTCTAACGTCGAGCTCGAGCACGAGATGGTAGCCTGGATCAACGACCTGCGTTCGGACGAAATCTCGGCCCGTGTGATTACGTGTATAACCAACCACAAGGCCGTTGAACTGAACCCGATGTTCGTCGGGCCGTTCCCCCCCCCGCCACACGACCTTGAAGGATCCACAAGGCACCGTAACAAGAAGGTGGACTGGTGCAAGGGTTTTTTCGCGAGTTACCGCCTTTCCATTCGGGCGGTCACGCGGAAAGGGCAGAAGCGTCTGCGGGGGTGGGCTGGAACTGCGTTGGGGGCAGTGAAGGGTTTCAGGGTGTGCTTTCATCATTGAGTACCTGTATGGTACCGGCACCGGTAACCGTTTTCCGGTGTCGTAGCAAGGCGGGGATGTTTGCTTGTATCCCCGGGTTGCAAGCGTGTGCGCTACCATCACCGGCCATACGTGAGAATGGAAACATAGACTGGTTTTAGACCATAGCCTATCATGTGTTAGCACACCCCTTGCTAACGCACCTTCTTGTTATCACACCCCTTGATTATGGCCGGGGTCTGTTCACACTCACTCCATAGCAATCGTTGATATACCGTTATCACGCCCTCTCATTACCACACCCCCTGAATCTGGCCGGGGTCTGTTAACTCTCCTTATCAACCAATAATGCCGTTAGCACACCCCCTCGTTACCACACCCCCTAGCTGCGGGGCTCTCGTGCATGGTGTTTATCACCGGGGATGCGTTAGATAGCACACCCCCCCACAACAACACTCCCGGTGATAATATTTTTAAATGTCAAAATGTTATCACCGAGGTATGCTTTCTTCCGTGTCATACGGCGTACGGCAGTATTAGCTGATGATGTGCGTACAGCTGGTGCAGGTTCGCGCGGAGACGTGGCCGTACAACAATTCTTGGCAACGCACGGCTAGGGCCACGAGCGGAGACGTGGCCGTATCTCTAGTATACATAGCCTAACTTACTCAGATCCCGCCTACGTCGGACCACATCCTCGTCAACTCTCTCGCCTCCGAGGGTCTCCTGAGCCAGCCGACGGGAAATCTACCTCTGCAGGATATATCCTCGAGTTATTTTACGCCGACTTTGATCTTATCCTTCTCCTTACTTGCTGTGAGCTTTATTTATTTTCCACTTTCTGTTTTAGGAGATCCTACTTTGATTTGGTGGGGATTTTATGCGTACGTACCCAACAAGCATGTTGTCGTCGAGCATCTACTGCAAGCACATCACAGCACAACCCATCAGCCATGCACAAAGCAGCGAAGAAAGTACGTGCGGACCAGAGCGCGGCAACGTGGACCAGCAGACAAAGTTGATGGGAGCCAACATGGCGTGGATCATTTATACAGCTGGCTGTGATCTCAAAGCGAACGGGAAATCTGCCCGGCCTTAAAACCATGTGTGGTCTCGTGCTCGTAGGAGCTCTCGGCGGTTGCAAGCTGTCATTGTGCGCCTACAATCAATCGAGGACCTCTCTTTCCGCTTCACTCGCATTTTGTTTTCTTGCTTGTGAGTGGAGTAGCGGGCGGCGGAAATCGCCGTGTATAATTTTGAAAGTTTGCCGTTTTCTTTTCAGACACTGCAAAAACCCAAAAACTTACTTCTGACCACTTCTTCTTTGGCTAGGGCCGCCGGCTGTTTCCGCCTCATGGTCTGAGCCTCTGCTAAGGCGTCTTCGTGTAGCTGCTGCCTCCTCCCCTCCTACCGCCCCTGCGGGCATTTTATGATCAAGTGGCTTGGTTCACTTGCACCTAATTTAAAACAACTTGTCTCGGTAATTCTACGACCAAGCAACTTGGTGTGCCTATGCTCAGGACGAGTAACTCGCCTGCGGGCTCATGGACAAGTCGGCGCATATGTTGCAGAGCCAATTGGACAAAAATCCGCCCTATATATAGTATATCCGGGGATATCAGGTTTGTCTCTCTCCCCGTTGATGCTTACGTGTCCTCTGCCGGGAATAAAATAGAATACGAGCCCCGCCGATAAACAAGGAGATGGGTTGATGAAAGAGCCGAAGGTGGAAACGTTCGCAATTGTTCGTTTCGCTCCTATGCAACCAAACACTCCTCACAATCGCTCATGATCCTCTTTTCTCGTGAACGGGGATTGATGCTCCACTTTGCGTGATTACCTCCGGGAATGAGGCAATACTTTCCCCTGATACCCTTAGATTGAATGCGCCAGTACATTCTGTTTGGTGCAATGAGAGGCAACCTGGTTGGTGCAATGAGAGGCAACCTGGTTGCCTCAGCCTGGTTCACCGGAACCTTGAGCATGCCAAGTCCATGTGTCCGTACACCCAACACGACATCGAACAACATCTTCAGGGCCGGCCCATCGTGAGATGGCGTCAAGGTGACGCAACGATTACCAGTTCCCTCCCCTTCGTGAATGGTTATCATGCCATCGCGGCCGTATTCATGGAGCATTCCGAAGTGACCACCAAAGAATCCTGCCGCCCATGACGCCGCGGGTGATGGAAAGCACATGCGTGGCAGTGAGCTCCAAAGGGGGCACATATCGCTCACAGCGCCCGCCCCTGCACCGTCGAGTACGTCAAAAACACCACTCTTGGTCTCGTCAGGCACCCCGATTCCGCATGCCGACACATCCAGGCAGAATGGGTCGGCCTCTAGGTTCAGGGCCTTCGCCACCGCGTCCTCTGGACTGGGCTCTCTCTTCGGGTAGTCGGTTGCCATCAATATGGTCACGCCACCTGTTGCCCCGGAGAAAGCGGGAAGCCCAATCCGCACTCGAACACCCCCCGAAGTTTCGACAGGAACGAGAAGGAGCCCGCCTCGAGAGTCCCGCCTTGCGATCGCGAAGGATAGTGTTCTCGACCCGGCCTCAACAATGAGCCTTCTTTCGGTGCCGAACTGAAGGCTGATTCTTTCGCAGCTTAGGTCAGCCAGAAAGGAGCCTCTGCTGGAAAAGTGCAGCGCCCACGAGCCCTGTGGGGGGCCGCCGAAATATGTCCTCCAAGCACCACCGGGCCACTGTATCCTTCCGGGCGTACTTCGATTGAATCCCATCACTCGCTTTTCCATGAACGGTATCGCTATCACCCAGTCCCGATACCGCAGTATTCCTGTTCCCAGCACCCAGCTCCCGTTGTCTTCGCTTCCAAACACCAGGTAGATAACAAAGCGAACAACCTTCGATATGCTCAATATCGCATAAAGCAACAAGAGCGGCAACGCCATCACCAACAACGCACAATCGGTCAATGCTTTTCCCAAGCTCATGCCCCGACACAATGCGCCGACAGACACGGGTGGAAGGTCAACTATTCCCGAACCCACATACTTCCCGTAAATAACTCCCAGGTAGCCACGCGCAGAGAACGCCCTAGCGACAACGCCAAGAGAACCTGCTGCGGAGACCACAAGCGTTATTAAGTCGGTAACGTTCGGCGAACTTCCCTCATACGCCCACAGGGCAAAGAGAAGAGAGCCCACAACAAGCAAGTACGTCGTTTCCCACACCCCGCGAAAGAGCCGCCTGTTGTTGCCCTCAAAGTTGTCTTTGAACCCGTCTGGAGGACCAGCGCCTCCACCAAGTGCTTCTTCTATAGCATCCTCCACAAGACTAGCCAGCGGCAATCCGGTTCCTTTGAGAACAACATTGCAATATACCTCTTTCGAGGTTTCAACTTTGTTATCGGAAAACCGGGTGAAGCCGCCAGCCGTACGTGCAACGTACAGCTTCCTCGCGACCGGAGAAAGAGCGCCGTGTCTGGAGGCCTTCAGGTCCAGGTCGAAGTCCATCGCCCTTTCGCTTGCGGCACCACTAGTCACACCTGTACCACTACGCGTTCGACCACCTAGCATACTCAAGTCCAAATCTTCATCGAAACTCCCGCCGAAGAGGTTTAGTCGACTCCGCATGGCAACACTATTGGTTGGGCTTGTGTCTTCGTCTTTCGGGCTTCGTACAGGTGTATCGAACGAGGTTGGTACATTATTGCTTGGAGAAGTCAGCGCGGCAGGATGCTCGGCTGAGTTCGTTTCTTCGTCTTTCGGGCTTCGTACAGGTGTTCTCAACGGGCTTGGTATACTATTGCTGGGTGGAGCCAACGCAGCAAGATGATCCGTTTGGTTTGTTTCCTCGTCTTTCGAGCTTCGTGCAGGTGTGCCCGCTGGGCTTGGTATGCCAGCGCTCAGCGGAGACCCCTCCCCATCCTCCATCGCGAGCAACGCTGCCTCTGTGGAGCATCCGGGGCGCAAGGGCATGTTGACAAGTTCACACAGACGAAAAGGAAAAGCTTACAAGTGTCCCTTTGAACGGTCGCTGTTCGTGTTTCGTTCCGGCCCCACATTTTTAAGGACTGTAGTTTGAACTCACACCCTACATTCGTTTTGCGAATTAACTGTAGTTCACTTTCCAAAAAAGAAAACTAAAATCGTGTCCTGCATACAATAGCTCCGCATGGGTGCCAGCACGCTTCGGGTGAGGCAGGGCAGGAGTTTGACTTATCCGATTCGACATGATAGTACGTGGAAACAAAATTAAACATACATACGATACCTGATACGTACATGCATGCAGACATACATGGGATACATATGAAAATGACGAACGCAATAAAGGAATTCCAAGGGTTAAATTCGCTTGGTTAGGTTTAACGTGTAAGAAGACTGGTTGGAGATCGGGGTCGAATGAAATGTTCATGTTGGAAAATCGAAATCGAGTGTTGTTCATGCCGATATCCATTTTGGATGAATGAGATGGATAGATCGAAAATCACGATTCTTCACCCAAATGGCGCTTTCCTTACCTCGCTCCCCAATCTACCAAGAATATGTTTTTCGGCGATGTTTTCGAAGAGTCGATCGTCATCAGTTTTGCAGACGACCTCGATCAATTAAGGCGGCCTTGGTGTAGCTCTTGGACACACGTCTCGATACCCGTGTACCCAAAAGACTATTCAGACATAGACGCACAGTAGCGTCTACACGTCGTGACAGCAGCAGCACACGGGTGGCCACTGGAGTACCTTGAGAGCGTACTCTGGTGGACCTGAAGCAAAAGCTCCTTGAGCCACAAATCTCAGGGGAGTCATTGGCCAACGCAAACGTTGACAACGTTCCCGCATTGTCGAATGTACGCGTCACAATGTACTCAGGTTGGGAAAAGTACCAGGTCAAAGTGCTGTGTTTTTTGTTACGGTTGTAGTATTTGACAGCAACGTTAAACAAAAATAGAAATCGAACCGAAAAACAAACCGCAGCATAAAGAATAACAACAACAAAGCTAAATACGCGTTCTACGAGAGAGGTATAGCACATTCCGGCTGAAGTGTTTCCTGAACGACGGGGTTCCTTAGCCCAAAATCTTCAGCATGTCAATCCTGTTTCGAAAAAAAGACGTTTTTGTACGCTTGGGCCCCATCGGATTATTCATCGGGATGCAATTGGATTTTTGTTCAAGTCAGTTTTAGGATAGAGGTATGGAGCTCCTTAAGTGAGGAGCCTCAGAAAATTTAGGATGAACCTCTGTTGTAGAAAGCCTCAAGAACACGAAATCCGGAAAAAAAAAAAACGAAAAACGAAATAAAAAAATGTTTGAAGCAATCGGAAAAAAATGATACGTACACGAAAAAACAAGTACTACCTGGTAGGTAGTTAAATTGGAGAAGACAACATGGTGCAATGCATACACCCACAACGACGACAACTCACAACTTGACGGATAGTCAACAATGTGTTGTTGTTCCCTGTATATACACCTTTTCTGGTCTCACTCGTTGTTTTCCACCGCAAAAAACCGACACCATATGCAAACACATGCTCTTTACTTTTTACGCAAAAAACACCCAAAACATACGTCAAGGTGAAGCAAAAAATATGAAACTTCGGCACATACCACGATCGGGGATGAAGAACGTTTTGTACTACTTTCATATTTTTTCATGAGTTCGGTAGTCTCTATTCTGCACTAAACGAAAAACCGTCAAAAATAAAACTACGAATATTTTAGTCGAAAAGTGCGATCGACACAAACTCACCTCTTGCACGAAGCAAACATTATTGCAGACACCTGGTAGACCGCACTAATCCGCATTTGAACCAACACTGCACCCATTGTCAACTTCATGTCCCTCTTCGCCATCCCTTCTTCTTAAACATGCCAAATATTCAGTACCCCTCCACAAGCCCCAGATTCCCTTCGTTCAGTATTGCATGTTTCTATTTCATATACATGAACTATATTTACAACAACATATACGGTACACAATTAATCGCAGAACGTGTCGTAGGTGTTGGAGAAAAAAAGCTCAAACAAACGTTGCAAGAACATTCACAAACCTAAGGACAGCGTCACACGTTATGCAAACTTCACGACTAGACGTCCCACAATCGAGGTGCATTTGGTACGATACGCAAGCGTTGCGGTATACGTTTTTCCCGTGGACGTTAGCGTGCTAAGGTTGTTGTTTCGATCCCGCAAAGTACCCAAGTGGCCACCTGTGCAGTAGCAAGAGGAATCGGCGGTAGGAGTGCAAATGAATTGAGTATCAGCACGCTGCAACATCGATCTCCATGGGAGAGGAGGGCCACTACAGCAACGAACGCCATGCAAATATGTGTCATACCTGATAGGTGTGTACGTATCCTTATACATATTCGTACTGTAAGCACAACGACCTATTAATCCTGTTTACTCGTATAAATAGCTAAGATACTTGTTGTGTTTCCGCTTTTGGAGCATTAAATGATGTGGGGGTGAAATACGCGTCTCCCGAGCCTTCTCGGGTCAGTCGGGCGCGTCTCATCACCTCTTCAGGCTTCACACTTTATCTTTATCCACTCTTTATTAGAAGTACAATGACAATAGAGCAAGCAATGCGCCTCCCTGTAGGCCAATTTCACACGATCGTCCGCAGGACTACACGGTCGATCTGTGCATTTCTTCACCAGCCACCATGTTATGATACTTCCTTGAATGAGGCTGAAAGCCCGGTAATTACTTGGGTTTCAGTACTTGGGAGGCATATCGAGGATGGAAAATCAGGGGCTGCTCTTCTTCTATCTCTAAGCAAACAACGCACGTGAGTATCAACCAACGAGTACCGACTCAATAGGCAACCTGTCCAGGGATACAAAGTGTCCCGGCCCTGATCTTAACAAGTGGCGTCTTCGGCTCAGGATTGTTTCGCCTTTTCGTCGGCACGAGTTTTTGGTAACTCTTTCTTTTCACTTTGCTCTCCTAGAGTAAATATGCTCCGCACACTGCACGCTAGAAGCTCATGAGGTGGGAAGGTCTGCTTCCCACCACGGTAGCCGAGCCACTGAGGCCCAGGGCCCCTCAGTGCCCCACCACCCAAGGCTCGTCGATGGGGATCGAGCGCCCTATACAACAGACCAATAAGAGGAGCACGAGTCTAGGCAGGAGCCCCATGACGACGACGCGGATCGATCGTCTAGTACAACAGACCAACAAGAGGAACAAGAGTCTCGGGCGGAGCCCCAAGACGAAGCCCGAGCAGTCTCCAGTAGACGGACCTCGTTCAAGACCCCTTCCGTGCCTTCTCGCTCGGCTGAGCGAGTTCTACCGTCCAAGACAACTGGACGCCCCCGCCCCTTGGAGCGCGTGACGCGCGTGACCAGTCAGGCCTTGGGTTTTGCAGCTTTGACTCCCCACTCGTGCCCTCTGCCGTCCAAGCCACCTGGAAGCCCCCGCTCCGCTGAGTGCGTACCCAGCAAGTCCGTGGATCCAGCTGCTTCTGCTCTGGACCAGAACACGACGGACAAAACCTGGACACAGCGCGCTCCACTCCACCCAGCTGCGCTCTTCGCCATCGGGTTTACCTGCTTCTGGGCCCGATCACGGAGTGTTTGAGACTGTTTTTCTGCCTTGTATTCCACTGCTGTCTGACCCCGCTCGTACTCGTAGGATAGCCTCGAGCGATGCTGCCACTCGTGAAATTTTCCAGTGCCTCGGCAACACGATGACACACTGGATTTCAGTATTGAGCCTGCTTCCCTCGTTGCTGCAGCTACAAACAGAGATTCTGACTGGAGTTGCAGTGCTGATGCGAGTTTTGATGCTGCTGTTAGAGGGAACGATGCTTTCAACAGGCCTTCCAGTACCGGAGACGTAGAAATACCAACCACACTTAATGTTAGTACACGTACGAACCGTGGAAACCGGCAAGACGACCGCCCTTCCATCGCAACACCTTCTGTGGTCGATGCTCACTATCCCAGCGCTCGTAGCGCTCGCCGAATGGCGCGCCACGCCTTGATCATTGCTGTACAAGTTTCTGAAGCACAAGCCGCGGCCATTGTCACTGCCGCTTCTGCGCCCCACGACCCTGAGCACCGTCGAATCCTGGCCCCCCCTGTCCTGGCGCCTTCCCCTGCTCCGATATATTTTTTCCATCCCCGCATCGGCACGTCACGGACAGCTAATACGCGGGAGGGGGCATCCAGCCCCGCCAGGTCTACCAGCGGGCTGAGGACTTACGGCTCCTCTCCCTCGTCGGGCGAGAGAACACTCGAGCTCCCGGGCCCCACGATTCTGGAGAACGCCGTGGAATTCGAGCACCTCGACCCGGAGGACGAGCGGCTGGCGGCGACGGAGGCTGATAGTGCCCAAGCTTCGCCTCCCCGGCTGCTTGGAGCACGTACTTCCAACCCTTCGCCGGACAACGCAGCCATTCGCCAGCACTGGTCCGCTACCTCGGGGCTCGCCACGGAGATCACGGCAGAATGCCCGGCGGCCGACCAGGCCGACGTCGTCGCGGCCGAGCAGGCTTTGGCCGCCGCGGACGCCTTCGGGGCCGCCTCGGAGGAAACCTCGAGACCCCGGGCGCACGCACGCGCGGCGGACGAACAAGAAATTTCGGCTACCACTCGCGCCGCCGCCGTCACCGCCAGTGCCTCGGAGACCGCCGTCCGAGCCTCGAAGACTTCCGCTAGCTTCTCCAAGGCTGCCGCCCGTGCCTCCGAAGACGAAGAGCGCTCCGCCTCCGCGCCCGGGGAACGACCTCCCGCGCCGGGGAAGCTCTGCGGGCTGCCCGGGCGAACAGCGCCGCGAAGACCCGTCGTGTTGCTGAGGCAGAAGCCTCAGCTGAGAGTCTTCCCCTCGCCGCTACCGCAACGTCGACCGCCCCAGTCCCCACCCCAGCCCCCGGACTTGGTACCTCGGACCAACACCTCTCCAGCGCGACCGAGGTCGACGCCCGGATCCGGAGGCCCGGGAACATGGACTTCCGGCAGGGGAGTGTCGCCTGCATGGCGGCCGGACCTAACAAGTTCCTCCCTTCTGCGGCGGCGTCGGCGGTGGTCTCCTGTGTCCGCGGCCTCCGAGGAGCGCTGCCGGAGGACAAATCTCTCCGTCAACACGACCTGGAACCAGATGTCTACGGCCACTTGGCGGCAACCGCAGCGCCTGGCGCTCATCATGGACCTCGTGGTGAGCCTTCGGAAGGCGCCCGATGCTTCACCGACCCCATCTGCTGGCATGATCCTCACGCCCACCTCGCCCACCCCAGGAGTCAGGAGCGCTCCGGCTACCTGGGACACCAGCTCCCGGACGTGGGAATGGACTCTGGGCTGACCCACGCGCCCTTCAACCACCCCTCGGACAACCGGGTCCACCGGCACCCGGACGTTGGCGGTAGCTCTGTGGCCCGCGCCAGCTCCCACTGCCGCGCTGACGATCGGGACCGCCGGCGCCCGAGCGGGGGGGGGGACTCGGCCGGCCATGACGGCAGGTTTACCGTGGGCAGGGTACAGATCACGGTAGGGCCACATCTCGGCGAAACGGGGCTGGACGTCGGAGAAACCGCGTCCAGGGGAAGGCGAGCTCGAGCGACGGGCGCTCCAGGAGATACCGCTCTCGGGGAGACGCTTCTCATGCCAGTTCTTCCAGCTCCTCCACGGACGGCAGTGGAATAAACTTCGTCCCCGAGGTCACGACCAACTCCAAGAGGCAAGTGGTTCCTTCGCTGACCGATTTTACTTCTTCCGCCGCGCTTCTTAGCCACTTGACCATGTCTGATGGTCACGCCATGCCCGTGTCGTCTAACATTGCTCACGCCCGAACATCGGCGATCGACTCCGCCGCCGCAGCCACCGCCAAAAAGCACACCGCCGACATTCGACGGGCGTACAAACATCTGAGACTCCAAGACATTTTTCGCATTTCTGTCCTACCTTTTCCCTTTTCGATGAACCCTTCCGATGCCGCGCAACAACTCACTCGTTCGGTCAAGGCCTCCACGTCTGATATTCTCATGATGTGCAACGCTGGCAGCCATAAATGCCTTAGTTCTACCTATTGGATCCCCGGTTGGGAGTACCCCCTCCAGAAATCCTTCGCGCGTGACATCACGCCTGACAATCCCACGACCGCCCCCCTCACTACCTTGATGGATGATCGTTTTGGACAGGTGTCGCGCGCCCTCGCAGCCGGAGCCACGGGACCGGAGGCGTTCACGCTTCTCCTGAGGTTACTGAGCAACCACTTCGACCGCACCGACACGGGGGCCAGCTACACCAAGTTTCATAATTTTGGTGTGTCTAACGGGTCCCCTTTTTGCGATTTCAGCCGGGTATTTCGAGGGGTGGTGTCGGCAGCGACGGGGACTGAGCGTGTTCACCGGGGGTGGAGGTTGTTTTAGAGGTGGTTCGGATGGCAGTTAACGAGCAGTACCCTAGCTTGATGCCCAAGCTGTACCCGGGAGGTTTGTCTACGGTACCCAGGCCGTTCGGTACTTTGGACGCCATGTGATTGGCTTTTGAGACCCTCGCGAATAATAAGACACCTGCCACATCAACGGCGAAAAACATTTTCTTTGCCTGCTTCTTCAACGGGCGTGCAGTCATCCACCCGGTCGGGACCCCGGCCCGCCAGCAATGGTCGCGGCCAGGGCCAGATGCTGTCCCAGTCGCCTTCATGGCAGACGGGATCGCGCAATAATCCGCTTGTGATGAACGTCAACGAATCCGTCCCTGACTGCCTCGACCCGTGGCTTGACACCTCTTCTAACTGCTGGCCCCTAGAAGAACATCACTACGCTGAAGTTCACGCTGTTTGCATGTCCATCCAGACCGATGGCCCTCCCCTCTGGATCGGCCCCCTTTCATCGTCCGCTAGCTAGCACCGCCGCCCTCAGCGAAAACCGAGGTCACCGCTTGAATTGCCAAGAAGACTCACACTCCCTCAGACAGTGTAGACACCCCTTTCAAAACCTTATCGGCATTTTGCGCCCCGACCAAGGAACGCTCAGCGACGACGACGAGGAGTTCCGCCGTTGGCGAGGACGCATAATCAGACTCCGCCGTGAAAACAAATCACGACCGAACCAACACAACCAGAAGACTTAAAAGCATCGTTCCGACCACTGGCGTGGGCAGCACCACGGCCAGGGTCAAGTTAACAGGCAAGGTGACCATTACAACACACACGAGGAACGCGAACACCAACAGTCTCACTCCGGCCATCACGGTGGTGGTTCGACCGCCCCTACCTCTTCCGTCCCAGCTCCCGCCTCGGGGATTCGCTACAGTGCTTCGCATAACTCGGGCTGAAACCCGAACGGACGCCAGCCAGGCACCTTCCGCGCCTGTAACTGACAGGTCGACGTCGGTTTGGCCCCTCCTGCTCGTCTGACGCCAGCATTGCTGGGAGAAAAAACTTTGATTTCACGAGATGCTCGCGTCCCAGGCTCGCTCAGCGCTCAGAGCCGACCTGCTCCGCTCTCGCCCCGCGCGTTGCCCCGTATTTCGGACCGACGCAGCAACTCATCCCCACTGGTTTCACCGGGGAATCCCCGGGCGTCTTCCCCGGCGTAGGGAGTCCTCGCCCAAACGGTGCTCCCCTCAACCTCGGAACGAGAGCAGGTGCGTCAAACGCCGCTCCCCTCAACGTCGGCACGAGAGCAGGCGCGTCAAACGCCGCTCCCCTCAACCTCAGCACGAGAGCAGGCGCGTTTAAACGCCGCTCTCCCGAACCACGCACCGCCCAGCGCCACGAGTGTCGCGCCGTCGCGTCGTTTTTTTCAGCGATGGTGTCCCCCTCCTTCACTTCCCGGCCATGCGGTGGCGGTCGGTTTGAGGTGCGTGAAGGCCGACACCGAAACCCCGAGATCTCGGTTGAAGCTCGACTCGGCGTTTCCTCGCATTAACGGTGGACGCCCCACCCTTTTTCCTATCAATGAGGAGTTGGCAAGACTACCTACCTCGTCCCCCTTCACCACCAGGTCTACAGGACGGAATCCCTCTCCGGTGGACCCTTTGTTGCCCCCCACCCGAGCACCGTTCTTGAAGTTGTCTACAGGGTCTGCAGGCCCTCTTTCGTCTTCGCGCTCGCCATTCCACGTGCGCAGTGCTCCTTCGGCTCCAGTGGATCAGGAGAAACTAACAATGCCCGTCGAGCCTGTGGTGACTCGACGGCCTCCGGTCAGATCAACCGGACAGCATACCCGTTAAATTCGGATGGATCGCAGCTCTCGTGGAGCAGAACGGGCTCAGAGACCCCTGCCCCCATTGGTCTAGGACATAGATTATCGGGCGCAGTAAGAGAACCTTCTGGCGATTTTTTGCCTACGGGCAATGGTGACACAGAGCCAATATACGTGGAACCGGACTCGCCTCGTGCACCAGGGGCTCAATGTTCTCAGAGAAGCACACTCCCCCCCACACACACCGCAACTGCGGCCACCGACGACTCGGCACCGTCGGTCTTTGACCCTACTCTCGAGTATTCAACGGAGCAGGTGGTACTGCTCTGGCAGCCCCTCTCTAATTTTAGCAGTGGCCCCCCTCGTCTTTTGTCGTTGACGATGTGTCATGTTCCTGCGCGGAGCAGTATACAATGACTGAAAAGGCCCTATTTTTGCAGGACCACGACGCAGCGCAGCGGATTATGGCCTCGCCAGACTCACGCGAGCACAAACGCCTCGGTCGAGGCGTGCATCATTCGACTGCGTTATCTGGGACCGTGTTCGGGAAGACGCCGTCCATTCTGGTACTTTAGCCAAATTCGTGCAGAACCCGGCCATGAAGCAGCACCGATTGAGCACTGGCACCAAACTGTTGGCTGAAGCCAGCCCTTTTGACCCCGTGTGGGACATCGGTTTCCGGGCAGACGACCCCGAGGCTCAAGACTCCTCTCGGTGGCGTGGGGAAATACTTCTCGGGGAAGCTCTTTCCGCCGTTCGCGACGCCCTTCGGGCAAGTAAGGCCGGGTTGGCACACCCCGCCTCCTCTCATCAATTTTGCACTCCGACCACGCCTGACAGAATTCATGAGAGTTCATCGGCGCCGCCTTGCCCTTTGTCCGTGGCCAGCGCATGCTCAGGTCCTCCCTTGGAGTTTTCGACCTGTTTTTCTGACGCGCTCGCTGATCTCAGCCCCGAGGGTTTGCCTGTCGCCTCTTGTGTCGATCCCTCCCCTGCACTGCAAGAACACGGCCCCTGCCTCGTCAGGGGCACCATTATCCTGGACGATGCCTCTTTTACAACCAAAATCGAGATTCACAGCGGAGCTGGCATTCTTGCATCTTTTGGTTGCGTTGCGCGTCTTGACGCTGGCTCTCCACAGACTTACGTTCGTCGAGATGTTTTGGATCGCATGTTTTCGGTTGGTGCAGCATCCATCGCGTTTGAGCAGAAATGCGCCCCTCGTTCTTGGGGGGGAGTTCGGCGAATCGGTCCCTCTGAAGACTTCGACGAGTGTGCGCCTGAGCGTCCATTTGTTTCGAGAAAATGAGCCTACGTGCTGTCTCGCAGTTTGGGCCTGCGTGGTTTCCGCCTCAGTGATGCAGCATGCAGTATTGCGGGGACGAGATAGCTGGATGCGTGTTAATGGCTGCTCCTACTGCTCTCTGCCACCAGACCAACGTGTAGTTGGCGGAGTTAGTTCACCACCCCCCAACTGGCACGTCCGTGTAGGTCATCGACCCCGCCACTTCGGGTGGAGGCTTCCATTTACGCTACGAGGGTGCTGCAGGCGTCACCCTATCGGACAATCCCCAACTGCTTGCTGTTAACTTGGTTCGCCGCGATGGCTCCCCGGCACTCACTGGACACTACGTGGTCGACATGATGCCCCAGCCCGACCTACCCTCGGTTGAGGAGCACTTCGTCGCCTCCGGGCGACAGGTTCTTCCCCTCTTTGGAGTGACGGATCTCGAACCGGGGGATATCCACGGCGTCGCCCACGTCCCACGGCTGACTTCGCTAGATGTTTTGCAGCAGGAAACCGAGCCCCCAACCCTCCCTCCGGCCTACCTGGGGTGTGTCCGCTCTCCGCAGTTACAGCTTCACCCCTCGCAGCTCCAGACCCGCCCTCGCCTGCACTGCGTGAGCGTTTGAGCCCAGAACAGCGCGCTTCGTTTCTGCGCGTCTAGACACGTTTGCCGTTACACCTGCGAGCGGTGGCTTTTGATTTTCACCGCTCGAACTGGACCCCTGAGGCCATCGCATAGCTGGGGGATGTTCTATGCGAATTTCCTGACGTTCTCTCGAAGTCGAAGTCGGGTTTTGGTTCCTGCTCGTTGATGCTTATAGTGAAATCGGTCCCGGAAGGAAGCGCTCCTGTCACGTCCAGGCCGCACCGCATCAATCCCATCATGGCCAAGGAAGTGGAGGCCACCTTGGACCTGCACCTGGCGGCCGGCCTGATCCAGCACTCGACCTCTCCGTACTCGAACCCGCTGGTGGTCATCCCGAAGAAGTCTGGAGGCGTTCGGATCACCGTGAACTGCAAGAAGCTCAGTCAGCTCAACAGCCTCGGCCAGCTGCCTATTCCTCACGTGGACCAAGTCCTCGACTCCCTGGGGAAGGGACGGGTGTTTTCCCTCTTCGATTTGGTCTGCTCGTTCCACCAGAATTCCGCGCACAAGGACAAGGTCCCTCTCACGGCGGTTTGCACTCCTACGGGCCTCTACGAGTGGCTCATCATGCCCCAAGGCAGGAGTGCTTCGCCCGGCTAGTTAGTCAAATTGATTAACGAAGTCATCAAAGATCTGGCGCGGGTGGTGGCTTACCTCGATGACGTGATCGTTTTCGACTCTGATCCGACGGCCCACGTCAAGACGATACGAGCCCTCTTCGAACGCCTGCGCAAACACAACCCCAAGCTCTCCCCCTCGAAGGCTCGCCTCGCCGCCACGGACGCAATTTTTCTGGGCCACTCTATTTCGCCCGCGGGTATACGCCCAAATGCGGACAAAGGTTCGCCTTTGATGAAAATACCCATGCCCAAGAACCTCCAGTAGGTCCGTGCGCTGATGGTCGGCGTGGGATATTATCGCAAATGCTTGCCCGACCTGTCTAAGAGGATCCGCCCTCTCACCGCCCTTCTCTGGAAGGGGGTTAAGTACGTCTTTACGCCGGCTATGGAAGTTTTCGTCCGCCAGATTCCCGCCGGGCTCGCTGCCCCACCGATGTTGGTCTTGACTGGGACGCCGTAGCCGACGGCTCCTGCCCTTTCCACGAGTACTGCGACACCTGCATAAACGGTTTTGGTGCCGCGCTAGAAAAAGAACAACCGGACGGCTCGGTACGGCCCATTTCTTATATCAGCCGCGTTACCCTCGATTCCGAGAGTCACTGGACACCGTTGGACCTGGCAGCTGGCAGCATTGTCTGGGCCATCAAACGACTCCGAGGTTACCTGTGCGGCACGAAGTTTGCAATATTTTCGGACCACAAAGCACTTGAGAGCATCGGCAAAGTAGGGGACCACAACGCACGAGTCCAGCGGTGGCTCGAGTTCCTCACCGCGTTCGATTACACCCTCCAGTACCGCAAGGGCAACGCCAACGGAAATGCTGACTTTCTCTCCCGCTTGCCGGAGCCCACCACAGAAAACGACCGCAGTGGGTCTAGCAGCCTCACTCCCGTCGAGAACGGTGGTATCTTCCTCATCCGAGCCTGCGGGCTTCGCACTCGCTCTTCGCCGATCCTTGTCGGTATGAGTGGACTGGTGCCTCGCAACGAAAGTGCCGTTATGGGTGGGCTGCCTTTCACCTCTTCGAATTGTAACGATTTTCGCGCACACGGGCCACTAATGAGGATTGACGACTCTGCTCCTTCGGGGAGATTCGTCGCTCGTGTGTCTGCTTCCGTCGCCACCGTCGATCGCCGACCTGGCTTGAGGGTTTTTTCATCCACCGCCAACCCCGCTCTCGCTTCTTTTTTTATCGTGCCCTCCGGGGGCAACCAGGGCTCTGCTGAAGCCCCCGCTGCAGCGACGATTGTCGCCCAGCGCGCTCCTCTCCCGACAAGCACTTTACGCGGAGAAGATTCAGCCGTGATCACTGATCCGGCCGCGTCTTCCCCTTCGCCGCCTGGTAACCCGGCGCCTCCGAATATTTTGCCGCTTTCAGGCCGCATCTCCACTCGGACACGCCGACGAACAGCCGCTGCCGATGGCACCACGCCGTCTGCTGTTGATTATGGTTTCGGGCCCGGCGGGACCCCTAGACCATCCGTTCGGCGTGCTATCACCCCACCGCGGGCCTCACGGCCACGACCGCCCGCACCCGTCGTTATGGTCCCAGCTCCTGCCACCTCGTCGATCCCGACGGCACCCCTCCTATCCGACCGCGACCGCACCGAGCCCATGGGAACTCCTCTTTTACGGCTTCTGCCGCCAACTGATGCACCGCCCTTCACCACGACCGACTTGGACGCCCTCGGCGCAGCTGTCGAATTTCAGTTCGGTGATTCCGCAGCGCGCTATTCGCACGCCGTCTGGGCTAGGGAACAACAGGTCAAGCCTGCGTGCAACGCCGCCATGCGCTACATAGCCCTTGGCCGGCCGGATGTTTTGCCCGCCGACTTCTTGTCGTGTTTCCCTCCCCGCTAGCGTCTTCCCTCTTCGGAGGTTCAGGAGCTGGCTAACAAAGGCCGCTTGCACACCACCGACGCGGGCATCGTTTTATTCGTCCGACATTCGCCCCCTCCTCTTGCGTCAGACATGCAACGCCCGGTGGGTCGTATGGCCTGGTTATTAAAACGACGAGCCTATTCGCATTTATGTACCGCTGCTCATGCGCCCCTGGGTCATGCAGGCTTACCATTCCACAGCTTCCTGCCACCTAGGAACCGTGCGCGCCCTACGTATGCTCGAACGTTTCTAATGGTGGATCGGTATGAGCAATTTTGCACCCGGTGGTGGTTACGCAACTTCTTGAAGTGCCAAGCACGGAGAACGTCGTTTCAGACGGTCCGGTGGCCCACCATCACGTTGTCTTGCCCAGAAGGGCCCGGCATCGCCGTCAGCATCGACTATTTCGGCCTTCTCCCGGTGACTCTCCGAGGAAATACCTACATGTTGCTTTTCACTGATCGTTTCAGCCGCCGAGCCGACATGTATGCCGTCACACCGGCAGAGTTCACCGCTGAGAGCACGGCTAACATTCTCATCAACCGTATATATTTCCCTCTGGGGGTGCCCGCGCAGCATCCTCTCAGACAATGGCCTCCAGTTCTGCCCCGAGCACTCGCACGCTGTTTATCAGCTTCTCGGGGTTCGAAAAAGGGCCACCAGCCTCTACCACCCAAACGGCAACGGTGGGGTGGAACGTGTAAACCACACGATAGCTGCAAGTTTTCTCACGTTACCCATGACCAGCTGACACCAGTAATGCAGCGGCCGGAGGGGCACGAGGGCAAGGCGCAGATGGCAGCGCGAGTACTGGTGTTTGTGGAGGGGGGCGAAGAGTCAACCGCACTGATGGTGAGGGCTGGTGGGGAGGGCGGTCAGCGGTCTCGAGATGGAGTGCAGGAGGCGCAGGGCGGTGGGAGCAGAAGCTGCGCTCCCGGCTCTGGATAGGGGTACGGGTTCCACCGGTCGGTGGGGCTAACCTCGGGCAGAGCAGTTGCAGCGACTTCGAAGAATGGACTAGGACTGAGGGAGCTCGAGCTGGGAGTGCAGGAGCGCAATGGAGGCGTTGGGCGAGAACGATTGGCTTGTGTTCCAGGATCGGTTCCGCGTTTTGAAGAAGGTACGAACCGGGGTGATAGCGTTGGGGGGTTTGAACCAGCAGAGTGGATGTATTCATTGGGGATTGATCTCGCCCTAAACCGGGGCGTGGATGCCTGGCGTGTTAAACGGGCCACGGTAACTGATGCACCCTTATTCGGCACGTTAGAATGTCTTCGCAGGATGGCGGATTTGGGTTCACGTTTGCTGAGACATTGTAAAGGGAGTGTGGAATTATAGGCGTCCGCTGTCGGTCCACAAACCCTTGCGCCATAACATCCGTCTGAGTATAGATGATGCTACCGTGGGGCAAGCACAGGACTAGCCTGCGGAAAATCGCAAACAGATTCTAAACAGTCCTCAGGCGGGTTGGAGGTCAACAGGGGGGACGGCACATAACCGTCGTCTGGTTCAGTCCTGCATGCGAATCAAGAATAATTAGATCCATCATCTTCAAACCCTGCCATCGAGAAGAGAAATGCACAAGTCTTCCTCTTCAGTCGTGAATCTTACTTCCTGCTTATGAGCAGTCATCAGCGAAAATAAGTTGAACGCCATGTCCAGCACGTAAGCCACATCCAACAGTTTGAAAGTCAGATCTCCAGGCAAAAGAACAGTCAGTATGCCATACTCCACTGCATCGATCCGATGGTTGTCACCGATCCTGACCTTGTCATCGCACAGTCGTACGTCACTCAAAAGATCAGCTAAGTGAGTCATGTGAAAGGATACGCCACTACCTGGTATCTGCTATCCATTTCTCTCCAACGCCTCCACCACGTTCCTCTCTACACGAGTCAGTATAGTACCAAGCATGCATTTCGCAAGACAGCACACAGTCTCACCACCGTTGTTCTGGCCTTGCGCACCTCCGTCAGATGTCTGCTCTCAAGCCGGGGGAATTCGAGTCTTGCACTGGTTCCAGTGGTGCCCAGGTTCCAAGCAACGAATGTATCTTCCCTTCACTTTGTCGAAAGCTGACAGGGTGTCTTGCGTGGGGGCTGGAGGATTGCTGCTACTGTTACCTTTTTCACCTTCGTACATAGATCTACTGTCACTCCTGTCGTGTCCTCTACCTGCGCGATCACCACGGCCAGCTCCATTCGAAAATAGAGCCTGTCCCACATTCTTGCTTTTTGAAGCGGGAATGGGGATGTACCTTTGTCTGATGACACTTTCGCTTTCTGAGCGTGTGATACCTTCACAGTATAGGATCGTTCTTTTCTCTATTTGATAATCAGAGATGAGTGACATTATTGTCTTGCGGTTGACGAAAACACCCGAGTTCGTCACACCAAGGGAAGCGAGTACTCCTACTGTCTTGTCAACCCGACCAAAGTACTTCGTAGGTTCTTCTCCTTTTTCCATTTTTGCGACACCGACCACTTGACCAGTTCTGCCATTGTTTTAGGCAAGAACCAGTCACACAACATCCTCCACCCAGTCCTAGGTGATTTCGTTGCGAATGCTCTACCAAGCAGATCACGGTTCACAATGCTTGCCGACAGACAAGTCGAAGCTACTCTAGCTGTCTTAACCTGCACCGTATGAACCCCTGCGAGACAAAGTGGTGAGTGTCTTTCGTGACGTCACCTATCATCATATCATGAATTACGAAGAACGACGGCATACACCCAACCATGGAAGTAAACACCTTCCACCATGGAAAATCTTCTAATTTCCCACTAAACTTCGAAACCGACTGCTTCAGGCTCCCAAATTCGCAAGAACCAACTTCCGCCCTATGGCTGTCGACACTGATACTCGCACCACCCCCGGGCAGGCCTAGTACCTCACCAAGAGCTGGTAAACTCCCACTGGAGCTGCCCCCCCTTAATTCCCCAGCACTGGTAGCGGTTCCGATCCGCTCACTAGTAACACCAGACGCAACCTCACGAATCGACGTGTATCTACAATCCATTTCCTGGAAAATCTGCGTCCTCAATTGTTCATCTTCTTGAGATCGCGCTTCTCGATCGCTCTCGCGACGATCTTGGTCTTCTCTTCGGTTCTCCGTCAGCTTCCTCAAGAGACCGACCAGGTCATCCTACACGGACGCCCCGTCCGCTTCGGATCCGCCACCCGGCATTATCAGGCTACTTGTTCGAACAAAACGATACCGTGTTTAAATAGTGATGATATGCGATAAATGGATCCGCCCCGACAGCCACACTAGGCTGCGAGCTAGCCACTGGATATGTTGCCACAGCCACAGTAGGCTGTAAGCTAGCCACTGCAACACGCAAGGTGAAGAAGAGTGTTTAAGATGCCTTTATTATGTAGGCCCGGAAAGAGGTAGACGAATGCAGGGGGATTCGTGGAGTGAGCATGTGGGTCAACTCTCCATTGCTCATAAACAACTACTTGTTTGCCGAATACCAGAAACCTCCTCGCACAGTTATGCATTCGAATGGATTCGTTTCAGACGCAAAAAAAATATCCAGTCTATTCAAGAATCCGTTCAAAAGGAATCGAAAGATTTTGTTTTGAAAATTGTCTGCCACCACCCTATTTACTTGGTATTAGACTACATTCACGAGCAGCACCGAGCGCCTGACTTCTCGACACAGGAAACGAATTGGAGGATAGCGTTCGACAGACACCTCCCATCAACGGAGAATTATCGACTGACTGGGTGTGTTTTGATCTGCAGATTTTTGTTCCGTCAATTGTTTTGGAAATATGCGGGAAAACTCGATTTTTCAGGTTGTATTCGATTATTTCTGTCCAGGGAAGAACTATTTGACACTACTAGAAACTCTAAGCCAATCAATCGATCCGGCAGGACTTCGCGCACACAGCAATGCAATCCGCGCCTGAATCCGACAAGTAGCCGACAAGAACTCTGGTGCACGAGTTGACCCTCTTTAGATGGGTCAATTGTTGACGGGAAATTCGACATAAAATATCCCGAGATAAAACAAAGGACGTCCAGTCTTCATTGTATCGGTCAAAGGGTGCCAGACATGAAAGCGGCCGCACGCCGAGCGATCGCCATCACACCCGCTGTCATCGCAGCAGCGAAGACCATCTGTGATCGGGCCTTGATGCAGCTGGAAGCGACCTACCCCTAGCGTTTAGATGCGAATTCATCTTTATTTTTGTCTCACGTGAGAAAACGATCGAGAAAAAAATACTCTACCGTACCACCCTGTCCGGAAATATAGGAATTACTTAATTCTAAATATGAAAATAATGTGTTATTTACATTTCCGGACAGAGTGGTAGGTACGTACGAATACATACAACAGCACCATGCAGGTTTCAGGCGGGTGGTGAATGCAACCTTGGCCGCAAGGCTCAATCCTAGCTGCACGCACAGCAACAACATACCCGTGAGCTAGAGGTGGGGCGCGCTTCCACGGAGGCGAAGGCAGCGCCGACGAAATCCTGGTCTCGGCGAAATGCAGTATAGCAACACGCAGCCGATTGTCGATGCTGTGTACAGGTATGTATGTTCTTCTTGCTTACACGTGCCCAACAGCAGTCAACCATGAGGACCACATACTGCGACTTGATCTGTACAAGATGTGTTTAACAGGGGGGGGGGGGGGTAGCTTTCTCGTGCTGCCGGTCGCCAATCCCAAGCCCCTCCCAGGAACGTGCGATTCGTCGCGCTCGCGCGTCCGTGTCTACGCTGCTGCTCTACGCTCTGGGCTTGGTTGTGCGCTATCCTGCAGCACATGTCGTGCAAAAAGCAAGGCTGACCATTTTTTCAGCTGTAGCTCAACGACACAACATGTGGCACTGCCTTTTATTTTATTTTTGAGAGGCAGCATCATAGAACGGATTTTTTGGTGGCAATTTTTTTTTTCTCAATCACGGATTGGTTAATTTACTAAAGACATTTTCCCCCAGATAGCGACCATGCGACATCCGTTGTTTTTTTTTTAAGTACTATTAATAAAACGAATCCATTCCCACCCCTAACTAGTGCCTACTCGTACATACGCGTGAGACTGCTCGTAGGTGATTCTACGAGACAATATCTGTAACCTTAACTACGTGACACACCGTGTGTAACCATACCTTATTGCTAGGCTGTTCGGCGGGACAAGGTATATCGAACAAAGTTAATACCAGTATCTATTTTATAAAAAAAAAAAAAAACACGTCAGCTGTGAGTATATATAGAATTAAAAGCTGTGAGATCGAGGATTTCGTGGGAACTCATCTATGCACGCTATTTTATGTGTGTCACTTCGATCACGCGTAGTACTGGTTTATATGGACTCCGTACAAATAATTTGGTCCTTGCACGCGCCACTTCAATTTCTCTCGAAATTTTGGACGCACCTCTTATATTACTTAATTAATGCTGCTCGGTAGGAGTTACGTAAGAAAATGGTGTCCAAAATGTATACCTGGTACATTTTTTTAACACATAAAAACAGTAATATTCATACCAGGCACGAGTATATAGGATTTACACACCGGCAAATTCCCCGCTACATACTGTTGCAGTAATAACAAGCCACAAATACGTGCACCATTGGGAAATCTAGTTTTATACCCAAGCATTTGTGTTCTATTTTCAAATTAGACAGTTCGACACACGTACTCCTGGAATTTACAGATTTAGATTTCGCCTTCCTCACGTACGGGAAAGTATCCTGCATGAGGCTATATATAAAAATCGCTGTCTGTTATCGCACGGCCAAGGAACGAGGTTGGCGTGCTTATTCCTCAAGTGTGTGCACTCGTGACCATTTGTTGTAGTTGGTCGGGTTTGTTTGAGGAGTTGGAACACCGCCTATCTTTTGGTCTCTGCTTAACACCCTCGCGCTGAAAATCTTCGAAAATCTGTGTATTCTCTTGTGTGTTTTCTTTTCTGATTCTTGCTTATTGTTTTTTTTTTTTTCTCTCTCTTCCCTTTTTATGTTTCAGATTTCGATTTCGAATTCGAATTTTCGACGTCTAATTGTTTTCATCCTGTCTTACGATGATGAATGGTTGAAAACGTTCGCCAGATGATGAGAGTTTCGCCCCATGCAAAGAACTGCAAATAATTCTTGTTATATTTTCTATTTATAGACGTGTGAATAGCAGTTAAGTTCAAGCTTGTACGTCGTACGAGGGAGGCAGTATGTCATGTCACCTCGTTTCTGTAGGGACTACTACACGGCTGCCGGCTGGTACTGCTGTACTGTACCAGGCACGAAGAGGTCTAGAGGTTACCGCGGGACCGGTTCCACTCGATTGAGTGCGGCAGCCGCACTTAAGTGGGATGAATTTGTGTCTAGTGCCTGCTGCTTGCTGGTGCTGCTGTTCCGTACCAGGCACGAAGACTTAGAGATCTGGAGGCTAAAGCGGGACCGGTTCCACCTGAGTGCGGCAGCCGCACTTATTCCTTTTGATTGCGAACTGCTTAGAAATGAGTCGGTTGTCTCCCAAACGGGGCTGGAGTTCGAAACGGGTACGGTAGGTTTCAAATTGTCCTGAATTCAACAAGTTGAAGAACGGTGTATTGTTTTTACAAACACGTTACTGTGTGTGTTCTTCGCGTTGAACCGTTCTTTCTATCCATCGACATCCAGCACAACTATTAATAGTGTCCGTGCCGAGTCTTCAGCCCTAGAGAGTTACAAGTTCTGTGGTGACAAAACTACGCCACAGATATACTACATTGTTATGCAGTAAGCAGAGTAAACAACGCAGTGCCATGGCCTCATACTGGATACGACAGTCACGACATACACATTCTATAAGTTAGAGATAACATAAGGAAACAAAAAAGAACAAAAATCACAGAAACAAATCTTAATTAGAGAAAAAGAAAATGAGATAAAAAGAAAAATATGTCGTGCCTCCCTCAGGAGATGTGGCAGACACTAAAAAAAAAGAGCGAGATTCGTAAAGAAACAGCACCACTACTACAGAGTAAGACTACAGGAACCAAGGGAAATAGCAAGCAAGCCAAAGAACCAAACGCCCTTCAGGTAGCCGCAGTAGTTTGTGGTACGAGTAGCATATCCCCACCCCCTTGTTCCGAGCGGGGGGGTGCTCAATAATATTATACAACTTCGATAGCAAAATGCAAAGCTTAGTACTGGAGAAGTTGGACAATCAGATGGAACCGGGTTGTTGCACCCGTATAGTCCAGAAATGCACCTGGGACCATTTCTGCCGTATCAGTTGACTCATGCTCGAGAGGACGCAGCGAGGCAGGGTTGCCAAGACAGGTCCAAGGTGCGATAAAGACTGGTTTAGCTTCCCACCCACCCGCCCGTGATTTTGAGGGAGTCAGTGGAGGGGGAGGTACCTAATCGAAGCAGCAGCATGACGCGTTGGTTGCTGCTCGGTATACGTACTTAATGGGCGCCGGTGTTGGCGCCCTAGTGTCGTAGATTGTACAGGTTGCGGGGGGGACTAGCCGCGGCTAAAACGTTTGTGTTCTGATGCACGGCACGCCATCCTATGCTTTCCTGTGGTCTGTAAGGGGCGTGGTGTCGGGTTGCATCAGCTGTTGGTATGACGCGGGGGACGTTGCTGGATCTATCACTCTATATTCGGCTCGCTCGTCCCCAGGCTGGGGGCGCTCTTTGCCCTGCCGGGGACATGCGTTACTTGACGAGTAAAATATGGCGGAGTGATTGACGTTCTGCGTGCACGCCATGGTGTCGCGTCATCTGCTCGGATTATGCGCGCAATCTGAAACGTAGGATAGAAGTCATTATCCGAAGGAGGGATGGTATGGGGCGTAGAGTACGTTTCTTATGGTTTACATGTCCTTTTTCTTTTGTGTTGATATATATACGTCATGTAAGTAATACGTGGTGTATTACGTGTGCATGGTTGCTGTTTACTACGTGTATACCTTGTGTGTATGATTTGTGCATACGGTACGTATATATATATATATATATATATATATTAATATTTCTTCTTACAGTACTTGGTTTCGCCTTGTTGCGTATATATATATTGTCTTATTTAGTTTCGCCTCTGTATGTATTGCCATTCGAGTCTGATAGGCTGGCGTCGAGAGATCGACATCGCCAGTTGGGGATGTCATTCGACTCTGGTTTACGGATGCTGCTACAGGGGGTTGCTGCTGGGGCAGCCCTGGGGATCTATCCCTCTCTCCACCCGCCTTGCTTCGAGCGGGGGGGTGCGCAGTAATATGATACAACTCCGAAATCTAAAAGAAAAGGATGTGATACGAGAACAGGAGATAAAAACGCTACAGAATCTGTGCATATATACTGGTATAATTGCCGATTATTTCTATTTGCTTGTATAAATGGTAAATCGTAAATTGTGTCTCGGAAAAAATCTGTTTAACAGGCGAAATTGCACGCCACCTTGTACAATCAAACCTCGATCGGGGGTTAAGAACTTTGGCTGCAGTCCCATTCGGCCACCCTCCAAAATGTGCTGAAGTAGGCCACCAGTCAACGTACGTACGGTGATTACCGAAGAGGGAGGGGGTGATTTTTTGCTTCCTTACCTATGGCGGATTGGCCCTTCCACCTCCAGCTGCGCAACCTCGGGCTGGGCGACGGTGACCTTTCTTTCCCCTCAACATCCGGCTGCGACATCGCTGCTTGGCTAGGCGCCTATAGTGGAACGCACTTCGTATTTACAACCTGGTAGTTCGGTGATGACGATTGGTGAAATGAGTGGCGTACGGGAAATGTTACACAATCGTGCGACTCAATGTTTTTCACGAAAGACGTGAGTGTAAGGTAGGAGCGGACAATCTGGTGTTTTGGCGAAGAGGGTTCAGGAATGACCAGCGTCCCCAAGCTAGAGGAAGTAGTAGCCACGTGTGCGTTGGACGGTGAGACCTTCATCTTTTTGGCTGAAAGAAGAGTATTCACCGAGAGAAACTTTACAAAACAACACGACTTCTTCGAACGATACGTCCAGTATACGATATTTGATGTTTACAGAAGACATCCTAACCTCAAGTAGGTCCCACACTACCCGGGAGAGATGACTCTCCCGGGTGGCTATCTCCACCGCACCTGCTCCTCTCGGGGGTCAGGTCGGGTGAACGTGCCCAAATGGGCTAAATTGACACACGACACGAAATTGGAACGTGGAAGTGTGGCGAGCTAAAGCGTTTTTTTCACCAATCCGCCGGAGGATAAAAAAAGAAAGAAGAGGAGGTGTAGAGCATTCCTCAGCGCATTTACCACGCGGCATACTTCCGCGCATTAACCACGCGCGCGGGTTGATTCACCCAGTGCCGGTGTTATTGGTCTTGCAAGATCACGTGTGAAGGCCAAACGCTCTGGAAGACTTAGGTGCGCAGAAAGACCCAATTCGAACTCTTGCCACGGTGAAGATGCAAATGGCACGTACCATAGTGGGGAGGAGGGAGAATACTCTACTTAGTAACCCCGGATCTGGGCTGCGACTGGGAGGGGTAGGAGCGAGAATGGTGAAGATAGTAAAGGGGATGGAAAAAAAGGAAGACAGCGATTGTTGTTGCGAGAAGTACTGTACTTGTACTACTTGGTGGGAGCGGAAGAAAAAAAAAAAACTTCGCGCACGCGGGTGATGAGTATCACGGCTCAGACAATACACATGATCCAACACCAGCTCGCAGACAGGTTTTATATTTATGTAATGGTTGTTGATGTTACGTACGTACACTGTTTTTTTCTCTTCGTATGTGTCTGCGGTCCCTCGGTTGCACAATTCTTGCGTACAAACTCCGTACTCATACGAGTACGTACGTATTTATGCATACATACGTACGGTGATTCCACTTTTCTTTGTGGGAATGTACGATGTACGAGGTGCTTTGTTACGATGTGTACTCAGTTTTTTTTTTTTTAATTTATACCCTAAAAAAAACGAAACAATTCAGATTTTGGAGGCCACACGCTTAATGCTCAGGCGCAGTATTTTAAAAATCGATTTTGGTGGACAAAACACCGCCCTTCGCACACGTTCTTGGTTTAGTATATACCTGGTACCTGATTTCGACCCAAATGGATCAGGTATACCTGGTGTGATAGGTTACCTTTGTTTGTAGTCAATAGACCAACCATCAGTAGGGGCCGTTAGATGTTGTTGTTCCAGTTGGATCTTACTCCTTTTACCGTCTGGAAAAAGATATTTCGTATTCGTAGTATCCGGTACGCAGGCTAGCATTCCATCGTATACGTACGTACCCCGTTTACCAAGATATTTGTATTTGCTAAAAGTAAATACGCAGGCTAGTATCAAAGTGGATTGTGATGTGGGAGAGATGGCAAGGGTTCCAAGAGATGATGATCCACAGAAGAAGTGTGACACAGGTGTCTGTGCTTGACCAAACTCAGACCTAGTTCGTATTGGCGTTCTTTTATTTTAGTGATGTGAGGCTTGCTCGAAGGGGCAAGTGAGATGAGTGAGAAGGGGGGGGGGGGGGGGAGCAGATGGTATTTGAAGCCAGAAGTATCATCTGACTTCAATCGACTACAATCTACTGGCAGGGGTACATGCGTCACCCTCAACTTCAATAGAACAACACCCCGTAAAACCTGACGTTTGAACATACCACGCGCGTACATCTCCGTCTCCTCGGCTACTTGGATACTAGCCTGCGTATCTCCTTTTAGCAAATACAAATATCTTGTTCCAGACGGTAAGCGGGGTACGTACGTGTACGAAGGAATACTAGGCTGCGTACCGGATACTACGAATACGAGATATCTTATTCCAGACGGTAAAATTAGTAAGATCCAACTGGAAAAATAATGTCTAACGGCCCCTACTGATGGTTGGTCTATCGACTATAAACCAAGGTACTGTATCACATTAGCCCACCCTGAATAGTCGTAGATGCAGATCCCAGGATGATATAGAGATGGCTACTTGGACATCAGAAACTCGAAATAGGAGGGTCGAAGATACTGCTATTCAAAACAGCGCACAATCTAGTGTCTTCGTTCCACCAAATCACCATCAACAAGGACACCATACCCTTGACTGCCTTCTGCACGCCCACCGGACTCTTCGAGTGGCTCGTCATGCCCCAAGGCAGCAGCGCCGCGCCTGGCTGGTTCAGTAAGGTCATCAACGAGGTCATCAAAGACCTTGACCGCGTAGCGGCCTACCTCGACGACGTCGTAGCTTTCGACCCCGACCCCGCGACCCAAGTCACTAATACCCGTTCCCTTTTCGTGCGCCTTCTAAAACACAACCTCAAACTCTCCCCTTCCAAAGCCGAGCTTGGCGCTAGCAGCGCCGACGTTTTTGGGCACACCATTTCCTCCACCGTCGTTAGCCCTAACGCCGACAAGGTTGCCGCCCTAACCCAGATGCCCATGCCTACGAATACCAAGCAAGTACGCTCACTTCTCGGAGGCATTGGATACTACTGTAAATTCCTGAAGAACCTCTCCACTCGGCTCCGACCCATTAACGCCCTGCTCAAACAAGGCGTGAGGTTCGTTTTCATTCTGGAAATGGAAACTATCGTCCGCCAGATCATCCACTAACTCGCTGCCCCTCCGATCTTGGTATGCTCAGACTGGGATGCCGTCGCCGACAACTCCCGCCCTTTCCTCCCCTACTGCGACGCAAGCATCGACAGTTTTGGCGCGACTCTCGAACAAGAACAACCCGACGGTTCCGTTCGTCCCATTGGCTTTATCAGCCGCACCACTCTCGACAACGAACGATAATGGACCCACCTCGACCTCGAAGCCGGTAGTATCATTTGGGCCATCAAACGTCTCCGCGGCCACCTCTGGTCCACCAAGTTCCACATCGACTCTGACCACAAGGCATTTAAGAGTATCATTAAAGTCGGCGAACACAACCCTCGCGTCCAATGCTGGCTGGAATTCCTCTCCGCCTTCTCCTACACCCTGGAGTACCGAAAAGGCTCAACTATTGGCTATAACGACTTCTTTTCTCGACTCCCACAACCAGCGACCGATCTCGACCGCACCGGACCCAATCATCTCACCGCTCCCGACACCATCGACATCTACCTTATCCAAGCCTGCGGTTTTACTCCGATCGACCCCTTCACCCCGGGCATCGGTTAGGGTGGGCTCGTCCCACCCTCAACCGTTCCCTGCGACACCATCCCACCACCCTCTTGCGCCGACAACGACTTTGGCGACTTCCGCCGCCACGGACCACGTATGGACAACTCGGACTGGGTTCGTAACCCCTACTCTATTGTGGCCTCTGCCGCTGTCCAAGACCCCGCCGCTGGATCGCCTCGCAGCGTTCCCCCCGGCCCCCGCTGTGCTCAAGATACTGCCGCTGGATCGCCTCGCAGCCTTCCCCCCGGCCCCCGCCTTGCTCAAGATGCCGCCGCTGGATCGCCTCGCAGCCTTCCCCCCGGTCCCCGTTTTGCTCACGATACCGCCGCTGCATCGTCTCGCAACCTTCCCGCCGCCCCCCGCTTTGCCCAAGACCCTACCGTCGACTCACTTCGCGGCGCCTTCGTCAGTCACCTCTCTATCCTCGACCCCATCGCCGAATCGCCTTCCAGCCCCGAGAAAGCCGCCGTGACCGCTGGCACTCCTGCTGGTGTGGCTTGCAGGCCACCCTTCATCTCTCCATCGCCCACCTTGGGCGTCTCACCTTCGGCCACTCCTCGTTCCTCGTGGGGCCTAATTTTTCTCGGACCCGTCGCCGTTCTGCCGCCGCCGCTGGGACTCCTACGGACTACGGATTTGGCCGTTGAACGTCAGCTACGGCGGTCTCAAGAACTTCACCAACCCACCGCCATCCGCCTGCCGTCGCGCCCAGGCCACTGCTTCGGCGACCGGATGCAGCTCGTCGCAGCGCCGCTCAAGACGCGCCCTCACCAGCGACTCCAGTCGGCACTACGGCCAGCGGTGTTCCTGCCACCACCACAGTCCACCGCCCCAAGGCCTTCACCCCCGCCCTCCCCTACTCAACCACTCCCACTACCTGAACCCGTTGTTCGGTCTGCTGACGACCCACACCTTAGTTCCTGCGTTGAGCGTTACACCTCCACCATCTATGCGCGCGAACAATGCACCGAACCCCTTTGCTCAGCTACCATACGATATCTTTCCTTGGGATCACCTTCACCACCATCGGGCGACCTCATGGACTACATTCCCTCACCCCGTCGCCTGCTTCTCTCGGAGGTCCTCGCCCTCGCCGCGAAAGGTCAGCTGCATACAACCGACGACGACACAGTCCTTCTCGTTCACCGACTACACATGGCTCTCCTGGGCCAACCTCGTACGACTACGCCGCAGCCCCTCACATCGCCACCTCGCATTTACGTTTCAATGTTGATATGACCGTGGGTCCTACGCACATGCCACTCCATCTCTTGCCACCTGGGTGTTGCTCGGACACTCAGTATGCTTATGCGCTTCTACTGGTGGATTGGCATGGACATCTCCACCCGCTGGTGGCTCCGCCGCTGCCTCAAGTGCCAGGCGCGAAAGTCCTCACGCCAAACAATTCGTTGGCCGACCCTCTCCCTGCCGCTACCAAACGGCCCCGGTATTCTCGTCAGCGTCGACTGTTTCGTGCCCTTACCCATCACGCCTCGAGGAAACGCCTATATCTTCCTTTTCACCGACAGTTTCAGCCGCCCCGCCGATATGTACGCTACTACTGAGGCCGAGTTCACAGCATCCGGCACGGCCGACATCCTCGTCGATTGCTACATCCCTCTCTGGGGATGCCCCGTTACTCTCCTTTCCGACAACGGCCTTCAATTCTGCGCCAAACTCTCACGCACCCTCTACGAGCGCCTCGGCATTAACAAAATCTCCACGAGTTCCTACCACCCCGGCACCAACGGCGGCGTCGAAAGCATCAACCCCGCCATCTCCTTGATGCTCGCCATGGTCGGAAACGCAACGATTGGGACTTGCATCTTCCTCACGTCGAAAGCGCCTACAACAACTCCGTCAGCGCCGGCACTGGGCTGGCCCCCAGCAAAGTCTACATTGGCCGACTGCCTCGTCTTCCCCTCACCGTGTTCGACTCTCCCAGCATTGGCGGACATCAACGCCTCAACCGGGACCAGCTCGCTCACGTCGACCTCGCCACTGCTCGCCAACAACGCGCCTACCGCGCCGTCCGGGACCTCCACGCGGTCTACGTCTCACGCCTCGACCGCCGCAACGTCCCCATCATGGACGCCCTCCGCCTTTCCCCTCCGTTCTCTGTCGGCGGTTGGGCATGGATCTACAGCACCGCTGCCACTATTCGCCAAGGTGCCAAGAAAGGCACCGACGCCACCGTTCTCAAGACCAAACTCTCCTTCAAGTGGATTGGCCCGTTCAAGATCCTTGCCGTGGGCCCAGCACCAGCCTCAGCCGTTCCGGATGGACGGCTCCTTCACGACACGCTCCTGTATTCCGACCTTCCTTCGGACATGCCGGGACGTGACTCCAAACACCGCGTCTCCGTTCTCCGCTGTAAGCCCTGTCGGAACAACGACGACATCGACGATCTCCCCAAACACCTACCGGCCGACCTGACCAAGTACGTTCTTAGCTCCTTCTCCACCAAATCCCCGCCCTTCCACATCACTTTGGGCGACAGCTCTCCACCGCCCAAACGCCTAGAGGTCGACCAGATCTCGGGACACCAACTCGTTCGTGGGCGGGGAGGCGTTCTCGCCGTGATGTACAGAACGCACTGGGCCGGACTCTTTATCCCTTCTTGGGAACACGAACGAGACCTACAGCTCCGCCGACCCCACATCCTCCGCTATTGGTCGGGCACCCCTTCATAGCACCGCCAGACCAACCGTTTATACCGCCAGATGCGCATCGGGGCCGCTCACCGTGTACTATCGCGGTCCCGGGGTGAAATCGCCCTCGCTCCCGGGTACAGCCTCGTACCACGCACCCTCTGGCTTCACCGCTTCAGCTCTTCACCTCTACCTGCCGGGGCACACCTCAGGTGCAAGGCCCGCGATGGTCTCTGGTGGTTGGGTAAAGTTGCCCCGCTCGCCTCGACCGACACCTCCTCCGCCGACTCCTACATCGTCCGCTTCCTCGATGACCCGGGCCCGATCAAGATTACATTCCTTTCATGCCTCTACGCCACTTCACGGAGCGCGACGCAAGGATCCTGGTGCCTTCAGCGCCATCAGGCCGGAGGACTAGCACGCGGTGTACTACGTGATGCTAATACACCCCCCCCCACCACTCGTCCGCCCGACCAGATAGCCGTAGCTGATGGTCGACGGATGCGTTAGATTGTCATGTACTAGTTTCGGACCGGTACATTCTGTGCGTCCGCTGTCTGTGACACGCGTTCGCTTTGTGTGTTGATTCCATTTAGCACCTCACGTTTCGCTTGTTTTGCTAGGACCCAATTCGCAACAAAAAGTGTTATTGTACCTCCAGGGTCTACCTTCCTGCTGTACTTCCTTTTGCCTTTTCTTCGGGGCGGTCTTTCGGTCTTTGCTATTTATTTATTTTTCGTCCTTGTTTCCTTCGGTCCTTCTTTATTTCCTTTTTTTTTTGTTTCCTTTTCTTCATTTCTGTTTTGGTTGCAAACACGTGGGGATCTTATTGTGTCCTTCTCGCTCTGGCTTCATGTAGACTTAGCTCTATATATAATCTATTGCTGGATGTTTTATTTGATTTCTAGTTCGTGCCTTACCTTGCTCGGTCTCTCCCGCTTTTCTCATAGCTTACACCGCGCATAGCCACGACTTGTTACATCGGGCCTACAGTTGCCGGCCGCCCCTTGGTATTTCTAGTGCCGTATTGTACCACGACGAACATCCCGTTGTGTCCTTACTTTTTCGTTTTCTTTGCGTTTTCTTTCTCTAGCACGAATGCTGCCCCTACCAGAAGCGTCTTAGGCTCATTCAAGAAGTGTGGGTTGGTCTGTAATGGGTTGCCGTATGTTTTGAATAGCAGAATCTTCGACCCCCCTCTTTCGATTTTCTGATGTCCAAGTAGCCATCTCTATATCGTCGTGCATTCTGCATCTACGACCATTCAGGGTGGGCTAATGTGATACAGTACCTTGGTTTATAGTCGATAGACCAACCATCAGTAGGGGCCGTTAGATATTATTGTTCCAGGTGGATCTTACTAATTTTACCGTCTGGATTAAGATATTTCGTAGTCGTAGTATCCGGTACGCAGCCTGGTATTCCTTCGTACACCCCGCTTACCGTCTGGAATAAGATATTGGTATTTGCTAAAAGGAGATACGCAGACTAATATCTAAATAGCCGAGGAGACGGATACATACGCGCGTGGTATGTCCATACGTCAGGTTTTACGGGGTGTTGTACTATTGAAGTTGAGGGTAACGCATGTACCCTTGCCAGTAGATTTTAGCCGATTGAATCCAGAATATACTTCTGGCTTCAAATACCATCTGCTTCCTCCCCCCTCCCTTCTCACTCATCTCACTTACCTCGTCGAGCAAGCCTCGCATCCATAAAATAAGAGAACGCCAATACGAACTAGGTCTGATTTTGGCCAAGCACAGACACCTGTGTCACACTTCTCCTGCGGATCATCATCTCTTGGAACCCTTACCATCTCTCCCACATAACACTGGATATGGCGACAGCTTTTTTTAAATGAACCAATCAGATGTGATGCCGTAAATTTTGTCGAATCTTATCTTTGTAAAGTGACCACACCCTGGACAATAGACAATGACCACCGCAATGGCAATATAATATGGCTCAATGGACGTGTCTATTGCCGTCGGTAGTGTCTGTCGATTTACTTCTTCCTCAGTCTATTGTCGCCGGTAGTGGCTATCGATTGGCCTACTTCCCCATACATAGTCATCGATAGTAGCTATCGATGGATCACACGCCCAATCCATTGTCATCGTCAGTGTCTATCGATTGGGTGTTCTACGATCTATTGTGGCAGGCGATGCATATCGATGGATCACATCCTCAATCTCTTGTGACCGACAGTGGCCATCGACGGATACTCCCCACAATCTATTGAGCCAGCGATGGATCACATCCCCAATCTATTGTCGCCGACAATGTCCATCAATGGACACTCCCCACGATCTATGGTGACGGGCAATGTTTGTCGATTGTTACCGTCCTCAAATCTATTGTAACCGTCAATGTCTATCGGTGGACACGGCTCACCACCTTAGTAGGTAATGGATATCGATCGACACACGTACAACGTACTCTGCTGAGCACAGCAAGGTATCTATTGTGTGACGACAGCATTGTAGTATACTGTATTGCGACGACAGCAGTCAAAGTAATGAGTGCATGGTGTGTCTTGACAACACTTGACAAACGACAATGGATCCATGGCACGGTATATCGTGATCACGTGTTCTCAGCTAGGCTAGCCAATGAAACAGGAAGCATGGACGTTTCGATAAATATTTAGTACGATCTCAAGCGTTTATATAAATGCGGTTTTCGATCCTGGACAACAGACAACGGCCGGTGCAGCGAATAATTGGATTACAATGTGGTGCAATGGACGCGTATAATGCTGTCGGCAATGCCTATCTATTTTTACCGTCCCCAATATGTTGTGACTGAAAATGGCCATCGGTAGACGGACTTCTCAATCCATTGCGGATGGCAATGGTCAGCGATGGACACGCCGCACAACCTATTGTCGTTGGCAATATATATCGATAGATATTTCCCTCCGTCTTCTGTCAATATTACAGCGGTTCGGTGCAACAGAGCATTGCTAAGGTTGGCGTCGAGAGGCCCGATAGACACTGGATTGAAACCTAAAGAGGGTGTTGCCTTGACAAGGACTGCCAGGGAGGCTGACATGCGGAGCGAAGGCAGGATCCATGCCGAGCCGTCAGTCAACCTAAAAATAGGGGCCGATGATGAGAAATACCCAGGGAAACATGCCTCCATGAAGTCAAACCTCAGACTGAATGGAACGCAGATGGTCACACAAGCTTTCTCTGGCCACGAGCAGTCTAAATACTCTCAGAGCAGTCTAAATACGTCCTCAAGACCTGCCCTGTCGAGCAACGGAGACGAGAGAAGAAGCTATTAATAGCATGGATCATCAATACTACAACCAGCATGTGGGGGCCAGCATGGCCTCAAGTCAGACCAGTTCCGTAGAGTTGCGGGTTGTGGTGAACATAGGCGAAGAATGGGCCCACGAGGGCCATGAGTGTAAGTGGGACGGAGAGCCACCATGGGTTGCTATCGACCTGTCTCCTAGCTGGCAGGTAAGGACCCCTTCGCAGACAACGAATTTGATTCATCGCTGCCAATATCTATCGATAGTTTTTCACCCCTCGTCTGTTGTCGCCGGCAATTTTCATGGATAGATTTCTCCCTCGCCTATTGACGCTGGCATTATCCATCGTTACATTTCGCCTGGCTTATTGGCGATAGCAATATATATCGATGCATTTACCCTCGTCTACTGTCGCTGGCAATGTATATATTGATATATTCTTCTCGCGCCTATTGTCGCTGGCAGCATATATCCCAGAGATTTTCCTTTAGTCTATTGTTGCTGGCAATATCTATCGATGGATTTTTCCCTCGTCTATTGTTGCTGGCAGTGGACCATTGTGTGTCTATCGTCGAGGGTAAGACAGAGTGGCCAGGCATGTATGATACGTACAATGTCATTATTGAAAAAAAAAAGTTGTAATCGTTCAAATTTTTGTACGTATGGTAGTTATAGTAGATGAATTTCGCAATTCTAGAGCACGAATTTTATAGTTTTTCATATATGAGTTTTCGTCTTTCAACTCGCCGACCTCTTACCGAATGCCAGACCCCTGCTTGCACACACCCACGAGTAGAGTACTATGTACATCAGTAGTACTAATAGATGGTCTTCTTCCTCACTGTTTCAACCCTTCCCAACCTCTGTCTTGCCAGTTCAACCAACTGCACCCGTCATCAACTCTGTGACCCCCACTTGGCCATCGCCTCTGTTCGAGCGTCCCAACGATTCAATACCTCTCCACAAAGCCCAGATTTCCTCCGTTCAATCTCCAACGTGCGTTGAGCGAAACGTTTGATATTTTATCGGAGTTAACAGAAGAGGGTCTTGACTTTGATTTCTACGTTGGGTGTGCTCATTATTACATGATTTGTTTCATGTTCGTGCCACAGGGACGTTGTTTGTTCGGGTTTTTTGGTGACCGGAAGGTGCGATTGGGGAATTGTCCGATCCAGGATCAAGGGCATGTTGTTAGCTCTTACTCGCAAGCTGTCTATAATAATAAAGTTTGGACACTGCTGCTTTGTTTTTGCTGTTTTTGCTGTTATCTGCCTGCAACAACGCCCTCGGTGACCCCCAAAAAAGAGCGGGCGCCGATGAAGAAGTCAGCGAGCGGGGGGGCGCGCAGAGGCGCTCTCCCGGTGATGGCTCGCTCTCTGCCCGGGAGCGGGGGCCGATCGCCCGACGCTGAATTGTGATGAACCAGTCCAAACCCATTCGAATACGATACTTGCACACTATTTTCAGGTCTATCATTTCCACGCTAATTCCCAAACAGTTTTTTGCACACCAACAAATCCATTTCTTACTAAAAAAAGTCAAGGAAAAAACTGGATCCCCAAAACTCGAGTCAGAATGGAAGAACACTCAAAACTGAGCAAGATAGCAGCTCCTATTACGGGGGACCATACTAAATAGGACCTACGGTACACACAAAAATCTATATGTTTAGCTATTTGCACCTACAATGTATGGTCCTATTTACTATGGTCACCCGTAATAGCTTGAATCTAAGATGAAAGGTCCATTTTATTTTTCTAATTGATAAACCTAAAATATACCTGGGACGATGTAAAATATGCTGACGGTAGGCGGTCGACTGACGAGGGCAGACACTGACACGTGAATTCGAATCCCCCTGCATTACTTACGTACCAGTTCTCCACCGGGCGATCGGCACGTGGCCCATACGAGACCACGTCAAGCTTGCTGATGGCACGAACCTGGGCAGCCACCAGCGCTGTAACGTTGATGCTCTCACCGACAAACGACTGAGTATCCGCGGCCGACTCGCCGAGGTTCGGGGGCAAGCGTCCCCGAAACAGCCAGTGTTTGCGAGAGGACATTTTCTTCCAAAGGGCCGTGTCGTCAGTAAGCTGTGATTTCTGGACGTGACGCTCCCTCGCGTCCCTGCTGTCCCGCACGGAAGGCTCACGGTCGGAAAAATTGTCCATAAACTGCTGGAGAAGGACCTCGTTGTGGGCGGTCTTGGATGCGCCGCCGGTGACGGCGTCCCGAAGGCCAGCGACAGACAGAAGCACATTGTCCAGCGTTGATCTGACGCCGAGGATCTCCGTATCTATGCGGGGAAACTCGGAGACCACCTGGTTCTGCCAAGTTGACTGCAGAATGTCAGCCGTCGATACCGCTCCCCCCGCTGCCGGCATAGATGGAGGACCAGCCGCAGCATCAGTAGTAGGAGCAGCTGCAGCAGCAGCGTTGGCCTGGCGAGCGGCTGCAGCAGCAGCGTTTGCCTGGCGAGCGGCTGCAGCGGCGTCGGTGGCCTGGCGAACCTCGGCCTCGGCTCGCCCAGCACGGCGTGCGTCGACCTCCGCCTGCACAGCAGCTGCAGCAGCATGAGCATTCGCCTCAGCTTGTGTTTGCGCAGCAAACAACGCGGCCTGCACCTCTTGCGCGGCAGTAGCCGCATTGGCTGCGGCCTTCGGCGACTTGCTCTCGTCGGACATCCTGAGCTCAAACTAGTCTGTATCACACCTTGGGCCTGTAGCTTTGCCTCTGCTTCACTGCGCTGTTACGTGTAGGTTGCGGCTACGTACCAGACAAGGTGTGTGTGCCAAGGGCTACGATTCATGCTACCGTGAAACACCGCATTCGTCTGATTGGCTAAGCTTCTTACGCACGTACAAAACTCACATTCTCTCATTCTTT
Source organism: Macrocystis pyrifera (assembly GCA_031763025.1). Taxonomy (NCBI): domain Eukaryota; class Phaeophyceae; order Laminariales; family Laminariaceae; genus Macrocystis; species Macrocystis pyrifera. Next base: position 8,587,458 of record JASSKH010000009.1, on the reverse strand, counting down.
CGAGAATACTCTGCTTTTGGGGGGTGGGTAATATTATAACCTTTGTATTTGTGTTGTAGTATTTATTTGTTTTCCGATTCGAGGATGCAATCTGGTCAAAACACGCCATACAACAACAAAAAATCCAACGTCTGTATTTTGTGCCAGAAATAGAGCTATTTTTTTATTTCCTAATTGAGGAATACGACATAGATAGACACACAAACAACAGTAAGTAATCAGTCATGTTGATGTGGGCTTTCAAACCTTGCGTCACCGTCGTTAACCCCTTTAGTACATCAGTCCCGATTTGGGGACAAACCAGTCTAATTCCAAGTGATTTGTCCCCAAAACGGGACTGCGGTACTAAAAGGGTTAATGTAGTAACACGACCTCTCCGAAGGAAACTCTACTATACGTAGTAAATATCGAAATCGCGGCTGCCTACTGCAGAAGGTGGTTGCCGCAGGACTGCATGCGTACTTCGAAGCGTACTTCGCTGAAACCGAACGACTCCTAGCGAACAACGGCCAGAGAGGCTTGGAAGGGACTAAAGCGAGAAGTGAACAGTTCATTAGGGATGAGGATGGCACGCTGTTGCGGGATAAGGTGGGAATTCGTGAACGTTGGGGGAGGTTTTACCACAAACTCTTGAACACGAAATCGCTTAAACTCGATCCCACGATCATCGACCTCTTGCCACCACGACCGCTTACACTGTCGCTCGGAGTTGAACCATCCATGGACGAGATGACGGAAGCACTTAAGATGCCAAATGGGAAAGCTGTCAGGCCAGATGGTCTCCCGGCCGAACTCCCCAAAATCGACCACCCCGCATTCGCCCAGTGCTTTCACAACATCCTCGTCAATGTTTGGGTAACAGGAGAAGTCCCCCAGCAATGGAAAGATGCGATCATCAAGGTCCTTCACAAAAAGAAAGATCGAACTGATTGCAACAACTACAGAGGGATTTTTCGCTTGTTTCCCAAGCAGGCAAAGTTTTGTTGAAAATCGACGCGTCCCGCCTCAGCAACTACTGCGAGGCCGAGGAATTACTCCCGGAGGAAAAGTGCGGCTTCCGCCCCGCACGATGAACGATTGATATGTTGTTCGTCGTGCGCCGGTTGCAAGAGCTTGGACGACAGGGGAAAATCCCCCTGTACTTGTGCTTCATCGATCTGTAGAAAGCGCACGACTCTGTCGACCGAGAGCTGTTATGGGAAGTACTCACACGTGTTGGCGTACCAACCAAGATGCTGAGAATTATCCGTAATTTCCACGATGGCATGCGGGCTCGCGTGCGTACGGATGATGGCGAGCACTCGGAATGGTTTGATGTCACGCAGGGGCTGCGGCAAGGCTGTGTGCTATCACCGTTACTGTTCAACGTATTCTTCGCTGCTGCGTTGCACGTCGTACTAGTACGCTTTAGCCATGACGAAGCCATCGTAAGGGACTTGGTCCAACTCAGTGACGCTGGAGTAGTCGGAACGGAGGAGCAGGAGCCGTTGGCGTGCGTGTGAAGGGCTGTATGGGGCATGTTGTACGCCGCTGAAGCAGGGATTGTCTCGAAGTCGGCTGAAGGGCTCGCGAAAATGATGACAGTCATCGTGACTGTCTTCGAAGCAGCAGGCCTTACGGTGTCGGAAAAGAAGACAGAGACTATGCTTCTACAAACGCCAGACCAGAAAACCCTCGCACCACCGCTCGTTATCGAAGCAGCAGGCCAGAGGTATAAGCAGACGGCCCAGTTCTTATACCTAGGCGGCATTATGCACGAAAACGCTGACCTCTCGCTCGAAATCGACCGACGGATCTGTCTCATGCGAGCATGCCTCAAACGGTTCGGCCCGGAGCTGTATGACAGGACGACCGCCCCCCTTAGCCTGAAAGTCCGAATGCTGAAGGAGGGGGTGATTGAGACCCTGCTGTAATGGTGTGTGACGTGGACCCTCAGAGCGGAATACTTTGCCAACCTTCGAACAGCTCACCACCAAGTCCTGCTGCGAGTCATTAGCTTCCAGCGCCGACTTCGTACTGACCATACCACCCTCTCGTACGTGAAGGCCCTCAAGATGACACGTTGCGAGAGCATCGAAACGACCATCCGCAAACGGCGTCTCTTGTTCGTGGGGGGGGTTGGCACGGCAAAGCAAGGATCGATTACCCAGTCGGGTAATGTTCGGGACGATGGCTGGTGGGGAGAACCCGAGACCTGACGGACAGGTTAAGACTTGGCATAGATGCATAGTCGAAGACCTTAGGGAGTTCCGAGCCACCGAAGGGTCAACGGAACTTTCCCCCTTGGTGTTTGGAGTTGAGACCGCGCTGTGGCCCACTGCTGCAAAAAAGGCGGGGAAGTGGTACCGGGGGATCCTCGAAGCAGCCGAACGGTTCATGGTGAGGTGGCACGAGGCTGAGGCTGAGTTGAGTAGGCAGCGCCGCGCATCCACCGTGGGTGGTGTCCAAGGGAATGGGGGGAGGAGGGGCAATAAGAGGAATAGCAGAAAACCCGACCAAGGGAATGCGGAGAGGGGGGGGAACAGGAGTATAAGGGAAACTGCAGTGGACGAAAGTAGGAAGGAGATGGCAGACAGGGTAGCAAGGTACCAGGCAGACTAAGAAGTAGAACATGCCTATACTACTTGTACCACCAACTGGTGCAGCTGGTTCGAACGTGGTCTTCCTTTGTGTTCCTTTTGTTTTTCTTTATTTTTGTTTCATATTATTTTCTTCTTTTTGCGCTGACCCCATGTGATTTTCATTTTATTTTATTTCTCTTTCTTTCTGCGATTGATAAGCCTTATTGAAGGAGTCGTGTGGCGTGGGTGGATGACGAGCCTGCTTTGCTTGTTTCGTATTGTCTGACGCCGAGGGGCCGGGCATAGTTGACGAACGCCGGACGGAGGTGACAGACAGGGTAGCAAGGCACTAGGCGGACCAGCAGGGAGACCCTGGCTGTGCTCCTCGTACCATAAACTGCTGCCGCTACCTGGAGGATGCTTTGTGCTTTGTTTGGTTTGCCTGTTATTTTCCCTTAGTTCTTAGTCTTACTCTGTTGACGACGACTAGTGGTGTTTTCTTCTTTTTCATTTTTTTTCCCCAGTTCGTTCTTTTTTAGTGTCTGTCAGATCCCCTGCGGGGGGGGCACGATGGTTTGTTTCTTATATATATTTGTATATTTGTATATTATCTTGTTTCTTTTTCTCTTTCGAATTGTCTTCTTTGTTTTTCTTTGTTTTTCATCTTTGTTTCGTTTCGCTTCTCCAGGTTATTGTTGCTGTTTTTTTTTTTTCATCACTTTTACTTTCCAGCCCACTCGTAGGAGGTTTTACCCTCGACGATCTTCTGGACAAGCCGTGGTCACAAGTGTCGTCCCTTCTCCCCCCCGGTACGTGCCTTTAGTTTTTATCGCGCATAGGGTCCAGCATTCCCACTGCTCGTCGACTTTCATTGAATGTACAGCTAACTCACGCTCTCGCGCTTTCCGCTAATCAATTTTATGCAAGAAAAAGTCCCTACGAGCATGCACTCGGTGAGACTCGAACTCATGAAATTGATCTTGATAGGCTCGCGGACCACCTACCAAGCCACCGGGGACGCCGGTCACGGATGTGTATGTCGTGCCTGTCGTACGCAGTATGATGCCATGGCATTGCATTGCATACGTGGCAACGTAGTATCTCTGTGGCGTAGCTTTGTGACCGCAGAACTTGTATCTCTCTAGGATTGAAGAATCGGCTCGGACACTGGTTGAGCTGGATGTCGACGGGTAGAAAGAACGGTTTAATGTGAAGAAAACAACAGCAACAACAATTGCTGTACGATATTTCCACAACAACAGTTGTTGGGGGCACTGCTGCCTTCCCCCCCGTACCGAATCCCCCTTTAATCAACATACCATCCCCGCCATGCCACTACTCAACCTCTGCCTCGGAAAAAAAAGCGCAATACAACTACGTTTAATTGGTTGATTCTCTTTACGCTTGCTTATAACCTGCAGGAATTGGCGGAATAATCCGAAGCCAACCAAACGAAGTCGTAGAAGAAGCGACTCCACCTTACTCCGAAGGAAGCCTTGTATGTATAGAAATCTTGTACACGTGCACGCGCGGGGTTGTTCACCTGAAATATGCGGCGAAATTGGTCCAGGTATGGGCTCGAGTGTTTTGCAGTCAGACGTTCGAGCAGCGCGCTTGAAACTATACAGCTCCTCGTCTTCCCACCTCAAACTCTACCGGCCAATACTTGAGCCACAGAAGTCTGGACCAAGACTCAATACCGCAAGCTTTACAAGAAGGTGGTTGGTGACGAGCTGACGGAATGATCACGGCTAGTTCTACTCCTTGCGTCGAACCGACCTGTTTTTGAAGTCCGGGCCTTGCCTGAATGTACCCAGCTGTTGGATCCTTTGTCGTACGTTATCATGTCGAGGTGTACGAAAGCGGGGTGAATCAGTGTTGTTCTTCGGTTCTCCAAACCTGGTACGTGTCCGGTTTGAACTCTGTTTTATCCCCGCCTAATGTACAACTTCCATGATGCTGGATTGATGGCAGATTGTTGTTTCATACCGGTAGTATGTAATAGTACTGCCCCACCTAGTATATATTATTGGTGTGAAAGTTTTCGCCATTTCCGGGATGATATCGTTGTGGTGCTGCAGAGTTTTTGTAAATTTTGAAATACGTCAGCTGTGAGTTCGACTGATTAAATAGTTGATACTCAACTTTGCAAGCTGCGTAATACGCCTCGTCTATATTCCATTTTTACCTAATTTTACAATTATTGTGATAAACCGTTTGTAAAGTTTCGATGGAGTTTGGGAGTTATCGTAGAACTTACGTTGAATAGTCATATCGTACACACTACTACTTCGAAGTATAATTATACCACGACGAGCTATGAATATTAATAGTAGGGCGTATGTGTGCTGTCGCCATATTTATTTGAGTGAAAGCACGAAAGTTTGTTGTTGAAAATACTGCAGTACCAAGTACGTTGTATATATATTTGATGCTGCTGTATACCGTTTTTATATATAGAGAGAGAGACGTGGCATGAAGGGAGTGAAAGATAATCATGGCGCAGAATTATTAGATGTATACTTTTCTTCTTATTGGCTACGGATATGATGGTAATGTTATCACATGATGAGCTCACTTCCCTAAAGTCCTGCCCATTGTCACAAAACAGGCGGTAACAAACATGCATCTCGATGGGAGAAAGCAAACAAGCACGAAATACTTCGCGGGACAGACAGTACAATGGCGTCCCCGGTGGCTTGGTAGGTGGTCCGTGAGCCTATCAAGATCAATTTCGTGAGTTCGAGTCTCACCGAGTGCATGCTCATAGGGACTTTTTCTTGCATAAAATTGATTAGCGGAAAGCGCGAGAGCGTGAGTTAGCTGTACATTCGATGAAAATCGACGAGCAGTGGGAATGCTGAACCCTATGCGCGATAAAAACTAAAGGCACGTACCAGGGGGGAGAAGGGACGACACCTGTGACCACGGCTTGTCCAGAAGATCGTCGAGGGTAAAACCTCCTACGAGTGGGCTGGAAAGTAAAAGTGATGATCAAAAAAAAAAAAAAAAAAAAAAAAAAAAAAAAAAAAAAAAACAGTCCGTGAGGGAAACGGTACTACTACTGCTGTTGTTATTGTTGTTTTCTTCACATTAAACCGTTCTTCCTACCCATCGATATCCAGCACAACCAGTGTCCGTGCCGATTCTTCAATCCTTGAGAGATACAAGTTATTTACAGTTTAGTCACAAAGCTACGCCACAGAGATACTACGTTGCCACGTATGCAATGCAGTGCCACGTCATCATACTGCGTACGGCAGGCACGACATACACATTCCATGACCTAGAGAAACGAAACGAAACAAAGAGAAAAAAAAACAAAAAAAAACAAAGACAATTAGAAAGAGAAAAAGAAACAAGAAAAAGAAACAAATACGAGGTATATACCTGGTACCTGGTATATGTATAGCAACACACCATCGTGCCCCCCCCGCAGGGGATCTGGCAGACACTTGAAAAGAAGGAGCTAGAAAAAAAAGGGAAAAGGAGAAACACCACTAGTCGTCGTCAAGAGAGTAAGACTATTCAATAAAAACCAAGGGAAAATAACAGGCAAACCAAACAAAGCACAAGGCATCCTCCAGGTAGCGGCAGCAGTTTATGGTACGAGTAGCACAGCCAGGGTCTCCCTGCTGTCCCGCCTGGTACCTTGCTACCCTGTCTGCCACCTTCGTCCAGCGTTCGTCAACTAACGAGCTGTTGCCGCATCACTCGCAGCTAAATAACACCGGGAAAAAGTCAATCGCAGTACACATGTATGTACACTCGAAAAAAGCAATAAAGGAAAAAGAAAAGAGCAAAAAAATAAAAAAAACACGAAGAGGGAACATAAAAAAAAGAAGAGAAAGGAAAAAGGCAAAGAAATACGAACTAAATAATCAAACATGCGCGCTCAGGGCGCAGACCAAGTCCCGAGTACAAGGTTGCTGTTGGCTGGTACGATCGGTCCTCCTATGATATGTCCAGCTGATAGACCAGCGTAAGGACGCCACAAAAAGACCAGACGGAAGGTAAGCGTACAAGAAGAGGGTAGAGACAAAGAGTTAACATCAAACAAAAATCGAGCAGGCCTATGTCCAGTTAGTTGATGGGTCAAAGACAACACAACCGACACAAAGAGGACAAAAAGACAGACGGGCCCAGGGGGGGGGGGGGGGGGGGCGACGTCAATTATCACTCTCTAGTGGCCAACTATGGTTCTGAGTTACAACAGAGAAGTTTCTCCTTCGTTTGTCCCTACCTCTCGTGCAAAGCCCGCGGGCATAGCCAGGGTATACAAGAGAACATCACGACACTACTCGCTGCTGTTGGTAGGCCTAGAACGTAGGACTACTATGCTTGTTCGGTTTTTTCTCTTCCTTGCGATGACTGGCGTGCGAAGCGATCATGGGAAGCTCTTATTCTTGTATTTTCGTTTTTTTCCCACCCCATTTATTATCTTCGCCCTTCTTTTTGCTCTCCTTCCTAGTCGTTACTCACATCCGGGAACACGTAGCAGGGGTTCTTCTCCCTCTTCCCCACTAACGGTTCTTGCCCTGCATTTTTTATTGCGAGGAGAGTTCGGCCCTTTCTTCCTTTGTCGATTCGCATTGAATTGCGCCTACCCACGCTACTACTGCTTGCTGCTGTAGGCGCTCTCAGCAGTTGATTCCGTTTACAGTGGGGGGCCCTCTATAGTGCGGGTAGTATGTGACAAGCGATAACTCCCGCACTATAGCGGGCACCCGCACTACTGCTGTATATGATTTCGGTCCCGAATAGTGCGGGTACGCGCGCTATTCGCGATACTGCTGGGCTTCAGCATAGGAGGCAGCCAACAGCGAGGGGTACTGTATGCAGGTGGCACCGTCGTGCATGCAACAAGTGAGGGGTACGGGATAATATGTATTATATGCACGCTGGTAGAAGCCTGCGTCCGTTGGCGGGTGAGAAGAGGACAGCATGTTGCAAATACTGCACAACGGTAAAAAACACATCCTATACGTACTGTACAGAGATGACAGGATTGTTGGTCCATGACATGCTACGCAATAGACGCTGGGTGTACCAAAAGGGCAGTCTGCGCAAACCCCATGCCGTTGTTTCTCGTAACATTCCGCATTGATATTAATAGTTCCGCTTGATACATTACCAAATAACACGCTACACAGCAGTAGTGATACCTGAACTTGCCAAATACGAAACACGTCTGTTTACAAAACGAAAGGAATACACATTTTCAACACGACCCAGACACGCACGGAGAAACAAAGATAGGGGAGACACGCATAGAAAAAGAAAATAGAAACAAGGACCCCAAAACGTCCTACTTCCCGCACGCTCTACCTAAGCTTTTCCAACAAAACCCCACATTACACAACAACGCCTCTATGTTTTAGGGGTTGGGCGGCTTGAACGCACGAAGAAAAACAACACGGCAAAGCAAAACTCGCAAACAAGTGACTCATTCAAGACACATACAAAATCAAACACAGGCCAAATCGACCCGCGCTATCAACAAACTGCAGCAATAACTTCAAGACACATTCAACATCAAACAAAGACCAGATCGATCTGCTATCAACAAAAACTACAGCAATAACTGCGTGGGGAAAAACGGCTCATTGCTCTACGCGTAAAGAAACTCCCTATCATCATCCAGGCACGATGGCTTCGATGCATGCGCGTCGGTCATCAACATCCTTGCCCTCTTGAGCAAGTCGCTGGCCTCGTTCAAGCCGCACCCTGCCGCGTACATGTCCATGGGGGCGAAGTGTTGGGAAAATTCCGCCTAAGGATGCGGCTCAGCGCCCTCGCCTCCCATACTTCCGTCCTCGTTGTCCTCCTCCTCCTCTTCCTCGCTGTCCGAAGGCTCGTCCCCCTCCACAGGCAAGCCCTTAAGGACCGTCGCCACGTCTTCCACCTAATCTAACCGCACCGCCAGACCCTGTACGCCTCCTGGTCCTCGGTTGATGCCCACGTCTGCGCCGCCAGCGCGGAGGCTTCCGCGGCAGGCTTTCCAGGGGCGATGTCCAGGGTGGCGAGGACATCCGTCTTCAGGCGGGTGGTGACATGGCGTGACGTCAAACCCGCACTGCAGATGGTCTTGAGAGGAACCGAACCCGCATTATATAGGGGTGCCCCGAATAGTGCGGCACCCGCACTATAGAGGGGCCTAAGTTGTGCCAAGCGATTTCACCCGCACTATACTGGGCACCCGCAATATAGAGGGCCCCCCACAGTAATATTTTCTTTGTCAGACAAACTCAAGTGTGCGGCCCATGTGGGACTCGAAATCCAGCATCAACTCTTAGTAGCATTCGAGGGTACCACTATTACGGGGGACCATAGTAAATACGACCAAATTTCGTTGGCAAAAAAAGGGAAATATATATATGTTTGTGTGTATCGGAGGTCCTATTTACTATGGTCCCCCGTAATAGTCCAATGGGGCGACGACCATGAAGAGAATATAAAGGGGACGGCCTTCAGAGCTTTTTTGGCGGTGGTTTGGATAGACCAGAGGCAGTGGTCCAAGTGATCAAGGACTGGCGAAAAAAAAAGAAGAAATGCGTGGCCTTTCAATAGCAAAAGCGTCAAGGAAAGCAACGCCGGTCATTGAAGAACTGAAGAGGCATCCAATAATAGTCAACGTTTCTGTTAACCGATCTACGCGTGCGTGCCTAAAGAGTAACTCTATATCGTTGCATCTCCATTACACTGCCCGCGTTCTGTTCGTTTGTTTGGGATAAACCAATGGGCTACTCAGTCAGCGTTGACTAAGTAGCTCAGTGGTTTTTTCCCGAATAAGCAAGCAAAATAAGTACCTTTTAGGCTCGATACGGCCTCCTGCCGATGACATATCCCGGGGTTGATCAAGCCCCTATTCAGCGCCTGGTGATTCCTTCGTATGCCCCGCCTCTCTAGTCGTGCGTTCTTTTACTCAAGTAGTTCATTCGGGTCGAGTGTTTTTTATCGTGGTTCTCTCCACTTGACTTTGTGTTTTTTCTACCCGGGCCAAAAATAAACGGAAATACGACGTCTGGCGGGACTCGAACCCCGGACTTTTATTGTTAGAATATGAACCACCGAGCGAGGTACTCAGTCAGCACTGACTGAGTAGTTCAGTGGTTTATCTCAAAACAAACTAACAGAAAAATTATATTTGGGCTTGATACGGCCTCCCGCCGACAACATCCTCCGGTGTAGACGAAGCCCCTAATCGGCGTCTGGTTTTTCCTCTATATGCCCCCCCTCCCTCCCGAGTTCGAGTCCCGCCAGAGGTCGTGTTTCTGCTTTCTCCGCCGCGGGTAGAAAGACGGAAACCAAGTGGAAAGAAGCACGATGAAAAAAACACTCGACCAGAGGGTCGGGAGTGGAGTTAATCACTTGAGTAAAATAACGCACGACTAGGGAAGGGGACCATAAGAAGGAAACATCAAAACATAAGGCGCTGATTGGGGGCTTGATCAACCCCGGAGGATGTTATCGGCGGGAGGCGTACCGAGCCCAAATGTACCAGTACTTACTTTGTTCGTTTATTTGGGAAAAAAAGCTGAACTACTCAATCAGCGCCGACTGAGAAGCTCACTAGTTTATCCTACAAAAACGAGCACGTTCTACCGCTTTATTGCTGATAGTTGTCGATTGAAGACGGAGTAGTTGACGCGACAGATTCTATCGTGTGGCATACTGCATGGTGGCACACCAAGGGCACACTGCAAATATATTCGTGCGCACTGAACATATACTCGACCAGTCCCCAACTGTTCAACTCTCTGTCCAATCGTACCTGTCTCTACTCTGCTTGTTCCTGCCTTCTCTAGCACAGCATTGTTAATCTACTGCAACATCAGTCTTGCATCACTCTTTACGTCGTGAGCTTCTCTCACCGCTTTGGATTGGCCTACGTAGAGTCAGTCTCCTTGTGAGGTACCGGTATAGCCTAATACTACTGTAGACTGACTCGTCCCCTAGTCCCGACTCTATACCGCCACGTATCAATAGTAGTGTGTTGAAACCCGATGGCGTGCGCTATGTGCAGCTGCTTCCTAGCACAAAACTTTGTGCAGGTTGTGTGTCGTCAATGTCAACCTTGTACGTGGACCCAGACCAACCCAACCCCAGGCCTGACCCTAACCCTAACCCTAACCCTAACCCTAACCCTAACCCTAACCCCAACCCTCTGGGGGGCTCGAGGTCGGTAGGGGCAGTCACGCACGCGACTCCACCGCCTGTTTTGGTGGCGTTTTTCCAAAAAAACGCTGGGTGGCCGAAAGACCATCAGCCTTGACTAATAAGACCCGCATCCTGCACAGTTTTTAGTGCAGGATGCAGCTGTACATAAGTCGAGTCAAACCCGATACCACTTCAAGAGCGCACATCGATCCATCCATCGTTGTCGTGCCGTGAGCGGTGGAACAACAACCCGTACGAGCTGGTTCAGGCATTCCGTCAGGATTTTTTGTGTGGAATTCACCACGTTTTTTCTTTTTTTTCAAGATCCTGAGACTTTGCACACACTTTGCACGCCCTTATTATGCTGAGGAGTGTATGGATGGGGGGTGCAATTTATTGCTTTTTTCACCAGTTATCTGATGTCTTGGTGTTTTTCGATACCGGGTTTTTTGGGACCCCCGATATCTAGCGAATACTAAGCGCAAACAAACTTTCACTACATGTACCTGATACGGCCTGCCCCGTCCTTGGGGTGGGCCGAGGAAGCCCGCAAGGACTTACAGCGGTCTAGCAGCAGCCACACGGGCATCGAGCCTCGGGCTGGGTAGAGAGGGAACCTCGCGCGGTCTGGCGAGTGAGCTGTTCACCCTAAGGACCGCGCGGGGTGGTGGTGATGAGTTTTATTTTTAACCCGGATGCCGAGGAGTTCATCCCCGAGGCAGGACGGGTACATCACCACAGCAGAGAGCGCTGCGTGGGTAACCTGGGGAGAGGAGAGGCTGGCCACCGCGTGGGTACGCAAGCGCGACAGGAAGGATGGGGGTGTCGGAGTTGGCTGGGACGGCTGCACCCAACCAACGGAAACCAAGGCGCGAACCGGGCTACAAAGCGGAGAGCCAATATTATCATAGAGAAAACGAAGAGACAAAAAAAGCAAAAAAGGAGGAGGGGACGAGCCTCTCGTCGGCTGGCAAAAAAAGCAGCACGCGAGGCTCGTAAGAGGCGGAAGGCGGCACTTGTGGTGGTAGCGACCTACAATGTGCGTACCCTCGCCGTAAAGGGGAAGAACGGGTACGGGCATGACGAGTGCGTACTTGCGAAAGGACGGCAACTCGGTTGTGACTTCATTGGTCTGCAGGAAACCCGACGGTCCGGCAACACGAGATTTCGTGCAGCTGGATACCAAGTTTTTTGTTCAGGTCAGGAAAAAACAGCAGCGAGACAAGGGTTGTATGGGGTAGGTTTAGCAGTAAAAGACTCAATATGCCGTACGTCTAAGTTCACTCAGCAGTTTATTGACGAACGACTTATGTCTATGCGCTTTGAGTTGGACGGTCGGTGCGATGCGGTTAATTTCGTCGTTGCGTACGCCCCAACTGATTGTACCAAAGACTCCAAGCAGAAAGGCATGTTCTGGCGAAAGTTGGAGGACCTGGTTGAGCAGATTCCTGCTAAAGAGTGTTTGTTTGTGCTTATAGATGCCAATGGGCGAACTGGGGGGAGGATAGAAGGGTGCGGTGATGATGAATGTAGGGTGCTCGGAGCATACGGACGAGATGTTCGTAGTGATAACGGCAAACGGCTTTTGTCGTTCGCTACCAGTTGCAAGCTAGCGCTCACCAACACATTTTTCAGCACGCGCAAGGGCGGAATATCGCATATATACAACAGCACCAGCCTGAATGATCGTAAGCGAATCGACTACATCCTAACTCGTCAAGTCCACCGACCTAGAGTACATAATGTTGCAGTCGTCCCCACAGCCCCCACCACCTGCTAAGGCTGATTCAGACCATAACATCGTGTACATCAAGGCCCGACTTAGTGGTCACTTTTTGTCTAACCGAAGATTGCTGAAACCCCCAAAACGCCGAGAATTCGACAGGCAGCTTTTCTTATCCGATGGAGAGCGTCGACACCGAATAGTCGAGAGGGTCGTTTCCACTCTTAACCAACCTACCCAGCCTCGTAACACGTCTGGCATGGTTGAGGTTTTCACCACAACTGTCATGAATGCTGTTGAGAAAGAGGTGCCACCTCCACCACGTCGCCACCACCGAAACGGTTGGTGTGAGACCCCCGAAACGGTGGCCGCTTTCAAAGTAGCATGGACAGCGAGGGAGGATGCGAGACAGCTCCTGCGTGTCTACCCCCGAGATAGTACAGCGTGGAAGAAGTTGAGATCCGCCTGTGCGAATCTGCAGGAAGTGGTCGCCGCAGGAGTCAATGCGTATTTTGAAGAGCACCTCGCTGAAACCGAGAAATTCCTCGCGAGTTCCGATCAACGAGGGTTCTACAAGCACCTGAAGAGTACGGTAGGGTTGCAAGGTACGAAAGCGAGGAGTGAACAGTTTATCATGGACGAGGATGGCACGCTGTTGCGAGATCAAGCGCGAATTCGTGAAAGATGGGCGGGGCACTACCACAAACTATTGAACACGAAATCGCTGAAACTTGACCCCACGATCATCGACCTAGTGCCACCACGACCGCTGAAACTATCCCTTGGAAATGAACCATCCATTGACGAGATGATGGAAGCAGTGAAGGGTATGTCAAACTGGAAAGCCGTTGGACCAGATGGTCTCCCGGTCGAAGTACTGAAACTTGACCACCCCGCTTTCGTGCAGTATTTTCACAGCATCCTTGTTAACGTTTGGGTAACGGGAGAAGTCCCCCAGCAATGGAAAGATGCGATCATAAAAACCCTTCATAAAAAGAAGGATAGAACTGATTGCAACAACTACAGAGGTATTTCGCTTGTTGCTCACGCAGGCAAGGTGTTGCTGAAAATCATTGCGTCCCGTCTAAGCAGCTACTGCGAGACCGAGCATATACTCCCTGAAGAACAGTGTGGCTTCCGCCCCGCACGGTCAACAGTCGATATGCTGTTCGTCGTGCGCCGGTTGCAGCAGCTCGGGCGGCAGAAGAAAATCCCCCTGTACATGTGCTTTATCGACTTGCAGAAAGCGTACGACTCTGTCGACCGAGAACTGTTGTGGGAGGTACTCACACGCCTTGGTGTACCAACCAAGATGCTCACAATCATTCGCAATTTTCACGAAGGCATGCGGGCTCGCGTGCGTGCGGATGACGGTGAACACTCGGACTGGTTCAATGTAACCCAGGGACTGCGACAAGGCTGCGTACTATCGCCGTTACTGTTCAACGTGTTCTTCGCCGCTGCGATACACATCGTGCTGGTACGCTTCAGCAAAGACGAATGCATCGTAAGGGATTTGGTTCATCTCGAAGAGGACAGGGTTGTCGGAAAAGAGGAACCGTTGGCATGCGTGCAAAGGGCTGTGTGGGGCATGTTGTATGCAGACGATGCAGGAATAGTCTCGAAGTCGGCGGAAGGCCTTGCGAGAATGATGACAGTCATCGTGACTGTCTTCGAAGCAGTAGGTCTCACGGTATCCGAGAAGAAGACAGAGACGATGCTCCTACGAACACCGGATCAGACGTTTACCACCTCACCGCTCGCGATCGAAGCTGCAGGCCAAAAGTATAAACAGACGACCCAGTTTTTGTACCTAGGAGGCATTATCCACGAGAACGCTGACCTCTCCTTCGAAATCGAGCGACGAATCCGTCTGATGCGGGCATGCCTCAAACGGTATGGTCCGGAACTGTACGATAGGACGAACGCACCGCTTAGTCTGAAAGTCCGGATGCTGAAGGCCGAGGTGATTGAGACCTTGCTGTACGGTTGCGTGACGTGGACCCTCAATGCGGACCACTTCGCCAAGCTTCGATCAGCCCACCACGAAGTCCTTCTGCGAGTCATTGGTTTCCAGCGCCGACTACGCACCGACCACACCACCCTCTCGTATGCGAAGGCGCTCAGGATAGCACGATACGAAAGTATCGAAACGACCATCCGTAAACGGCGACTCTTCTTTGCGGGGGCTGTGGTGCGGCAACACGAGGGGCGATTGCCCAGTCGGTTGATGTTCGGGACGATCGCTGGTGGGGGGAGCCCGAAACCAGGCGGGCAGCCTAAGACTTGGCCTAGGGCAATTGCTGAGGACCTTAGAGTGTTCAAAGCCTCAGAGGGATCAACGGAAGACTCCCCCTTAGTCTTTGGAGTTGGGACCGCACTGTGGCCCACTGCAGCAAAACAGACGGGAAAGTGGTACCGGGGAATCCTCGAAGCAGCTGAACAGTTCATGGGCAGGTGGCACGAGGCTGAGGCAAAGCTGAGTAGACAGCGCCGTGCATCCGCTGCAGGTAGTGTTAGAGGGAATGGGGGGAGGGGTAACAGCAGGAGGGGTAGAGGGAACACCGTACAAGTGTATAGGGGCAGGGGGGGGAACAGGAGGAGTAGAAGGGAAACCGCGGTAGAAGAGAGTAGCAGAGAGACCGCAGATAGGGTAGCAAGGTACCAGGCCGACTAATAGGTTGGACGTTTCTCTGCTACTCGTACCGCCAACTGCTGCGGCCGTTCGGTATGCATTTTGATTTTTTTCCCTTCTTATCCTTATGAAAGAAGTACTACATAGTGGGTGGGTGACGAGCGTATTTTGGCCCACTCACTATTGCTCTTTTTACTTAGTTAAGTGTTCACCAGGATGCATAGTCCCCTTTTTCCTTCTCGTATCTTTCCCCTTGCACGTCCCTTTTGGCTCATGCTCGGGGTAAGTATGTATGTGTCTGAGCTTTGGCTTCCCATTTTATTTATTTATTTGGGATTCTTCTCCTTTTCTTTTTCTTTTTCTTGTTCTTTTTCGGTTTGGTTTTTTCGTTGCTTCTCTTTCTTTATGTGTATTTTGGTTGCTGGCGTATGTATGTATGTTGTGTCGGCCGCACCTAGTGCGAAGGCATGGTATTACGTAGGCTATTAATGCATTACGGTGTGTTATCTCTGTGTCGTAGTCTGTGACCACAGAGCTCGTATCTTTCTAGGGTGAAGAATCAGCACGGACACTGGGCTTGCTGGATGTCGACGAGTAGAAGAACGGTTTAATGTGAAGAACACACACACACACACACCCCCCGCGTGAAAAAAAATCGGCTTGTTGGCACGAAAGGTGTGTGCGAAGTTTCAGTCTTCCCGTATGAAATGCGTGAACTTCTTCTGAGCTTTCGTGGGGAAAACGTGTGCATTACCGATTTTTTCAAAATAAATTAATTGGTTTCAGTGGAGAAATCGACCTTTAGGGTTGACATCGCACTGAATATCTTAATACACGGGGCGTTTCGCCACGGCGGGCTGATGCCCGCCCGTGGCTTCGCGCATGCCCGTATCGACCAAGAAATAAATAAATGTACCTGGTACATATAGGTCAGAGAAGCCCAACGAAAAAAACGATTGTACTGTCAAGGAGTGTAGTAAATCATAAGCACGTTCACTTGCAATGAAAATGGCGGTTGGCGGTACAGCGTGCCGTGTACCCGGTAAATCTATCTATTAAATGTCAAGTATCTGTAGAACATAGTCAATCGCTGCTTGTAGTCACGCCAATGCCTGATGATGTAGTTTGGTTGGCTGCTTGGTGTGATTCTTGTAGTTGCTGCAATTCATCTACACGGGGATCGCGAAGAGATTTCCGAATCTCCGGATGGGATTCATACTTGGCGTGGATGACTTTTAGGAGTGCGACTATATATAATAGGCCCTGCGAGTAGCCTTTAAGGGTAGCCGCAGGTGCTTTCAGGCATGCGGAGAGGCTCGCCGCAGGCGAAAACAAATAAATGAGATCGGCAAAAAGATAGGCATATGCCTGGCGTGCCATAATTTGCCTTAAACGTGCCTTTCTATTTGAGGCATACGCATTTAAAAATGCCTGAGACGCGCCTGAAATCTTTTCGGCGCCCCAAGACTAACCCCATAATAATTTCAAGTAGTTTTGTGTGAACGGGAAAAATGCATCTGAGGAAGGCTTGAAGATAGGCATATTATTATGCCTGACGTGCCTTACTTTGCCTTAAACGTGCCTATCTATGGGAGGCTTTTTGCCTTCAAAAATGCCTGACACGTGACTGAAACCTTTTCGGTGAACCAATATAAACCCTGTACTAATTTCAAGTCATTTTGTGTGAATGGGCACAATGCCTGAAACTTGATCAGCGCCCCAACCCAAATCCTAGACTAATGGCAAGTACTTTGGTTTCAAGTGGTAACGTACCTGAAAAAATTCTTGAAACCTGTTCAGTGCGGCAAGGAAAATTCCAATACTAAGATCAAGTAGTTTGGTTTCAAGGGGTAAAACGGCAAAAATAATGCATGCAAACGTACGTACGTAGCATGCTTGTATTTTTGTACCGGTATGAAACAAGCCATGGTTCACTACTACAGCACCTTCAGCTAACGTAGAACAGGATAACAGCAGCAGCACAGAGATATACCGGTACCTGATGCACGTAATACCAGTGCTAATATGATAGAGGTAGCATATTCATCGATCTTCGACTACTGCGTGCCAGGCATCTATGCGTACAATCACCTAGCTATTCGTGAAGCGTCATTTGGACGGATCCAGTGTCCGGGTTGGATATCCATTCATTAAAAACGAAAGACACTGTATTTTCGTGCGTGTGCAGCGAACACCCTGCAAAGAGGAAAAAACAAACGAGGTTCGATTCGCATCACAATCAACTCAACAAAATCAAGCGTGCGCATCTTGCATGTTTGCTTGCACGCAGGCTCGAGAAAACCCTAAACCCCAGTGCTGTTTCCGACCTCAAATCAAGCTACGGCGACATCATCATCAGTCTGCGTATCGGACACACAATCGACCATGCCCGCACCCCGCACTGTCCAATGCGCTGGATGCTCGCTGCCTACTACTATTACACGATGTGCCTGCAAAGTCGCGCTTCCAGGGCAAACTAGTCAATAATATGCAGGACACGACAACTGAACTTGTTAGTTTACAACGGAGTGTTCCCGTTATCAGAGCTGTAGGCTGTGGGCTGTGCGCTGTGTGGCTGCTACGGGCTACGGGGACCCTACAGAATATATCGCATTTCCTGACTTTGGGAGTTCCACACTAACGGCGTTATTTCTTGTGCCTCAAATGCCTGTAAGCGTGCCCGACGCGTGCCTGGCAAAAGATAGGCAAAACGGGCACGAAAATAGTAGTTCAGACTCGCCTGTTTCAGAAACAACAGTTCAGGCATTTTTTCAGGCATGCCTTGAAGGCTAGGCCCTAGGTCCCACTGTACGGCGATGACAGGCGCTTTTCCTCGCAGTCTGTTTGTATATTAGTATATTTTGTATATCTCCTGCTCCCACGCCTCGTGGCGATGTCGAGCGACACATCATCCAACCGCACCCAGCGCACGAGTTGTCCCATTACGTTCACTGGGTCATGTTCGCATACCCCCCCCCCCCCCTCCTCCCCCACCCCCGCCGTGAAGCAGAGTTATTCTGGACAATGGAAGTCAAAACATTTTAGCTTGTGGGGGCTTATACTATCCGTTAGAATTCGTTTGTTTTTGTGCGCAGTAACTGTGGACTGTTTTAGGAGGATTATTTTCACCCTCCCTCCCCCCCGCGCACCTCGCCAGGTTTTTTATCGACTAATTTTAATAATGTTACTGCATAAAGTACGGTCACGTACGTAGGAAGGAACTCTATACGGTTATGCTACTGTCCGTACGAACGCATTTTTCATGGCTGCGTCGAGTTCAAGTGGTATGCAATGGGTATTTTTAGTGGTTGGTTTGTAGCGAAGACATGCATTTGGTAAGCTACACCAATCACTGATGAAACGTCGAGAGGTTCGGGTGTATTATACTGACTTGGAGGAGAAAAAAAAATGTCATTTTTATTTGAGCTTTTGGAATTTGAAGGGTCATGTGTACACAGCCGGGAGGCGCATGTGCGTGTGATCCTGTACTAATAGGCTTTGAAACTACGGAACGAATTCACCGAACTGATGGTCTTTTGAATATGCGGACGGAGGTCCCTAGCTACGGCACTTGAGTGTTGGGGAGATTGCTGAAGTTTACGCCAGTGCGGTTTAGAATTTTGCCTTTAATTGGAGATTTTTTTTAAATATATTTGGATGCGTTTGGTGTTTTCACTGCAGGGTGGCCGCTGTTTAGGTTTCGGAATTTCTGTGCTCGGAGTGATAGCACTACTATTTGTAGTGCCAGGACAAGATAATTCATGTGTCGGATTATTGTGGACCTACAGTAGTACGGCATAGACATTATCTTAATGACAGTGTGCCGCGGTCAGGGAGGCTGTAGGACATGGTCGTGACTCACATGGTCCGTGCAAGACAATTTTTGCAATCTGCCACACCCCAGATGGGCACACTTTTCTCGACGTGGCGGTGGTTGTTTCGAAATTTCAAAAGCGTTTTAAAAACCCGGTCTCTAGGCGAAGACATCTGCGGATATATATACATATATACTTCGAAGTATAGATGTTGTTCCTACCTTCTTGACGCCAAAAAAACTGAATGAACTCGTTCACTTTTCCCTGGGGCGTATACTTCTCGGGAAACACCTACGTACGACACCGGATTTGGACAGCTCTTGGTATTCGCCCGAGT
This sequence comes from Macrocystis pyrifera, assembly GCA_031763025.1. NCBI lineage: Eukaryota > Phaeophyceae > Laminariales > Laminariaceae > Macrocystis > Macrocystis pyrifera. Next base: position 8,568,227 of record JASSKH010000009.1, on the reverse strand, counting down.
TTTTTATGTTCAGAAAAAAACAAGAGTGTACGGAGTTATAATGATTGACAGAAGGTCAGGATCCTGATGTATTCATAAACGAAATAAATCATCTACGAGACAAATTAGTTGAAACGGGCGAATTCATAAATCATGATAGCCTTCTTGATATCGTACTGGAAGGACTGACTGATGATTAGAATCAGATCAAGTACAACGTCGAGGCCGACAACAAATTCGCGGTGGACAATGCAATTAAACGATGCCGAATATGAATGCCAATCGTACAGCAAAGAACGGGCCTTCAAGAACACTGGAGGGACATGAATCGGTTATGGTGACAACTTTCAAAAATACACGAAAGTGCCATATGGAATAAGCCAAGGTAATGGGCATGAAATTGCTGCAATCGTAAAAATTCGATGGAATATACGAACGCATCATGGTGTAGTTTGCACAGAACGCACCTACATGATAACACCGAGTGTCGTAGTCAGCAACTGCAGGTGAACGGCGGCAACAACCGGAACAACCAGGATGGTCAAAGGAACGGCCAGCATCCACATCAAGCGGAGAACAATCGCGCTACCACTGTATCGGATCATGCCAACACGGTTATTAGGGCTGTTCCAAACGAACAAAAAAAAAATCCCGATTCGTGGCTTTTAGGCATGACAAAAGATCGTGATCGGTGACATCTCAGTTCTAACGAAAAAAGCTGAAAAACCTCACGTTTCGTGATATTTTCTACTTGTAAAAATTCCGATGCTTCAAGTCCAATGGGTCTTTGCGAGTGTTGCCAACTCTCTCGAGCGGGGCACGGCCAGGACGGGCCGGGCAGACCGGGCCTGGCCCGGCCCGTGATATATTCGAATCGCGGGCGGAAGCCTGACCCAGACTGCGAGATCCTAATCCCGCCGACCGTCGGCCAAGCACAGTCCGCGAGGTTCCATCTCGCAGGCCGTCTGCTCGTCCTGTCCTGTGACATTCTCAGAGCATTTTCGCTTTGTCTTGGAGCTCGGGCTCCTCCTCCTCGAACATTCGAGACCACAACGTGCTCGTTAGCCCGCGCCCAGCAGTGTCTTTGGGTAGCCGTCCCTTGTCCACGAGCGACGTACGAAGCAGAGGCTGCCATGCCCCTAACCGGCGTTCGGATACCGTTGGTGCGCATGGGTTGCGTAGTGCCTTAATCAGACGTGTTTCGCGAAACGATAAAAGTCATGAGTCGTGATTTCGTTATTATTAAGGAAGAGCTAAAAAACTGGCGTCATGGATAGTGATTTTGGTCATCAGACACTAAAAAAATCACGATTCGTGACAAAAATCTCACGAAGTATGTTTTTTTTATTCGTCAGGAACGTCCCTTAGGGTCGATCTTCACGAGGCGTGTTTCGCAGTTTTTTCAGTATTTTCCCGATTTTTTTCGAGAAAAGCCGAAAACTACGACCCCGAAAAATGACGTCTTGAGGTTTAAGGAAATTTAGGTACAAGGTTGTAGAGGATCGGGCAGCCCCGCCGCTCGAACTGTGCCACCACTCGCGAGCGCACACGGTTGATAAGGGTCGTTTCTACAGACATTCGCAAGTCATGGCCGAACGCAGAAGGCGCAATAGCTTTCTGGGCTCTTGTGGCCGAGTTCGCAAGGTGACCGTACCGAGGTGACTAACCGACTGAGCTCGGTGAGGGCAATAGCGGAGACTTTGTCGCGTTGGGCGTTGTAGCGTGACGAGTTGGTGGTGGATTGATTCCCCAAGGCACCGACCCCTGCCTATGAGTCAGGCCGATGACAGTGGAACCACCGCACGGATGGGTTCCGCGAGCGCAGCTGCTGTAGAGACGGTGGAAGACTATTTCACGGGCCAACTGAGGCACGTACTCGACAAGACTCAACCCTCGCTGAATTTGGTGAAATGCTGCAATTTCAGGAAGAAACGAAATATGATACGTGTCGTTAAGGTCGACCCTTACTCCCGGTTCTGCAACAACAGTGATGGAAAATTACAACGCGTCGATAACAGCAGCAGCTCTATGGGAAATTATTGCGAGTACAACAGCAACAACACCTCCACCTCCACAGGACATCGGCTACTCCTTCATTGCTGCACCATCCACAAGCGACGTCATTTCACAATGGCTGCTGACAGCGGTGCATCAAGCCAATTCATCGACAGTCAACTACTACAAGTCATTGAGCAGAAAAGGCTCAACGACGTGCATTTTGACCCTCCAGTCGCAAGACAAGTTGCAGGCGGCCATCGCCGATCAGGTATCGGTGTAGGGGTCTTGATCGTACAAGTCGAAGACCATCATGGCGTCAAACATTCATGCTCAGCTTCCAGCCACGATCGTGCCAGGATTCGGTCGTCATCTATTTTCCGGAGAAACAGCAGCCGCAAAAGGAGTGTCCATCATTATTAAAGTAAATTGTTTCTTGGATAAGGGAAATTCAAGGTGGGTCTACGAACAGATAAAAATCATTTGTTCTACACGAATACACCAGCATTTGGCCATTGCTCTATCAAGCATAGCGACGGATTCAGTTTTCACAAAAATATCGGGTACCAAGTTGAAGCCTGAAATAGTCATGTCAGCAAACATGGCTACTGCAAAATCATCTGCGCAAGCTATGGATATCAGCTCGTGCACGGTGTACTTCTTCGAACAGTCGCCAGCCATGATGCCAACGATCACCGGCAGAGGAGGATAGACACCATACATACCGGATTCATACCTAGAACCAATCAAGCACTGCATGAACAACAAGGACTACATACGGTAAACGTTTCGGACAGCATTACAGCACCGGAATCAGAATATACGAAGGGTGGCGGAGATAGTACATCCGAAAATGCCCAAACATCTGGGAGCGTGGCTTCATCTACGCTGGACCCAGCTGACATGAAACTATACATCGGGACAGTCGGCGTCGGTAGCGGACTTACCGATCGTGCACAGCACGTGTATCAAACAAAGGGATTCACCTGTCAAAAATCGTTAGATGCTTGGACAAGAACAACTGCAGGAGGAGCTTTCGGGTCACATCATCATTAACCAGCCTAGCAGCACTTCACTGCGCAATGAACACCATAAGAAGCAATCTCATAGCAGTTCGCGTTGCAACACTTCAACAATGGATAATGCACGGAACGATCTTCGTGAACGTCTACAGCAACAACCAGCGCAGCAACAGGAAGCGCACCACATAAACCTTCGGGACACATCGCGTAAAAAAGCTTCAACATGGAGAGGAACTCTGCAGCTTTATAATCGTTAGAATATTCGTGAAAATCTTCAATACTACACAGGATTTTTCTCCGAGCATCACGGAGAAATTACTAGACCCAGCAGTACAGGAAATAGCAACTACGACGACACGGCATCTATTAAACGTATCAGTATCAGCATCAGCGCCAGCATCAACACATGTTGTCACCGACAATGCTGGGGACTGGACATGTTAGAGTGGGTTTTACAATCTGTGAGCTAGGATCTTTAGGGGTGTTTTTGACTTGAAAATTGCGTAGCGCTGTCTGCACTTCGGAATCGTCGTCCGCAATTGAGAAAATTCCTGGTTCGATGCAACCGCGGCGCAGCCGCGGATATGGCCCGTTTTGGCTGCGGTTTGGGGTCAGGGTTAGGGGTAGGGTTAGGGGTTGAGTTGGGTCTTCGCCCGTACCTTGATCCCAACAGGAACCTAAATACCTGAATAACCTACCAACCTGAAGATCCGACCTCACATATTGTAATGGGGCCTCACATGTTAGGTGTACGAGTATCAGTTTTCTATTTTGGGACATTGTCCGCACATTAACACTAATAACTGACTACGTATGCTTCAGGAATGGATGTGTATGCTATGTTTTATTCCTGTATTTTGGGACATATTTCAGACATGGCCGCTCAAAACGCTTCAGGATTGAATGTGTTGGTCATATTGGTTGTGTTAGGGACTTGCCTATATCTTGCGGCTGACAACGCTCAGCCTGAACATCTCCGTGCAAGTATTGATTGATTGATTTATTTCATTGATTTTCAGAATTGTCTTCCATCGACGTGGTGCCTTGTTTGAGTAGGTCTCCATCGAGGGTGTGTATTGGAATATACAGAAGACTGTCACGTCTGTTCCTAGATTATTTCGATATCGGTAGATCTTCGATGATCTACGGTAGGATTGTCGGTAGGGCGAACATTCATGGTTGAATACGACTACTTGTAGTATATCGTACAGTAGGATACTGGAACACAAGGGTACTGGCGTACTGGCACATGATCATACAATGGGGCCATGTGGAATGAGTTATGCACAACTAATCAGGGTGATCACACCAGGTGATCGCATCAGAGATGTGAGCCCCAGGAGCTGACTCTCCCACACCTCTCCATCATCACCGCTCTCTTGAGCAAAGCCACCTAAGCGCGGCCTTGCAAACCATATCTCTCTATATTCTGCTCTATTGAACAACACAAGTATATCTCATTGTCACTGAGTGACATCATTCATCTGCGAGTCGCTTCACGAGACGCATGATCGTCAGCCACATTATAACAGTTGAGGCTAGGTCTGCTATGGTGGCAATGTTTTTGGGTTCGCTTGATTTGCTGTGCTGTGCGTGTTCGGTTTGTCTGACGTTTCACGAATTCTCCACTCGTCTTCCGACTTTCACGGCAACCGGCTGCCGAGTTATTGTACCGTTGGGCATGCGACTTTGTTGACCCCCACTTCCTTGCCATTTGGTCACGCGTCTCTTGCGTTCTATTTCTACGGTGGTTTTCGCCTCCTCTTCGAGAGCGGTGGAAACGTTCGTTCGCTTCGTGTTCCCTTCATGCGATCTGTTTCGCTCCTTGTCGGGCCAGCGCGAGCCGTTGTATTGTTTTGTATGTCTGATGTTTGATACGCATACTGGTACTGCCGTACGGGTTTCCCGATACCTAGGTCGGACGACGACGCCGTCCCTGCGTTCCTCCTCCGCCTCCGTAGTATCCCCAAGCAGGCCGAGGTGAGATATGTCGTTCTTCAGCGACCGTTCGCATTCCGCCTTCTCCCGCGCGCTATTGCATAGGCCGTGACGATCTCCGCCCTTGATATGCTCTGTCTCTCTATTAGCACGCTCAGGGTCGCCGAAATCTCCCACGCGTCCGTTCCGTCCTTTCTACAGCGAGATCGAGTCATGGAGCTTTTGATTTTCTCCCAGCTTGATTTACTATGTTCGGACACTAATGTCACTGTTCGAGTGAGCTGCGTCGCGCCACTACGTGCTTCGTTTCTTTACCCCCCCTTTGGTTTACATATATTTTTCGTATCTCCGAAGTGCCCCGTGTCATCGCAGAGGGTAGGACTATTTGTTTTGTTTTCCTTCGTTTTTCACTCTCGGATATTTTAGCCAACAATTGGTATACTGTTCGACTGGCCTTAGCTTACGTCGCTCGTAGTTAACCGAGCAACACCGCTTCCTCGAGTTTGTTTCTCGATTGAGCGCCCGGGTAGCTCTTGCTTGTTAATGCCTACTTTTGTGTACCGTCATATTTCGGACCTGTTGTTGTCTGATTCGATATGTAAACGGGTAATCGGTTTTCCACTTGCAAGTTAGAGGTGTGGGAGTGGGTTGTGAAGCGCGCATCTCAGATCCATTCTCCGAATTCTCCGGATGCGCTTGGTCTGCCTGAGTTTTCTATGAATCAGCATACATGTCCTTCAGAGTGGGCTAGTGTCATGGTATCTCCTCTCCCCCGTCGCAGCATTGTGATTTGTAGCAAGTTGTCCCCTCATTACACCTGTCAGACGGTATCGCCTGCCTGACTGATGAACATCTCGTCCCTTCGTTCAGAAAACATCCGGCGAGCAAGCAAGCAACCTATACAGTAATGAAAATATCCAAGCACCTCGTATGCGTGACAAGAGCAGAGTCACAAGCACCTCGTACCTGCATAGCAGTAGTCGATTCCTAGGCCCATGCTACCTTCAAACTTCACACATTTCAAAAGTACATATAAATCGCTTATTATCCCGCGGATATGTTCCTTGGTTCTGTTTTTGTTTCCGTAGCTGTTTGGCTCCGTATTTCTAAAAATACATAAACAAGCGGAGATTCGTGGGCTTGGAGCTAGACTTTCATCATAACAACAAAAACCACATATATATCAGGACGGCACTATTCGTTCTCTAGGGGGAACGTTCTTCCTAAGTGTTATTAAACCCAAACGGACGTGGCAATAGACAACAAGCGAGACCCAGGACGTCATAAAATTTCAATGGTTCATGACAGCGGCCCAAGGTGTGGCAAACAATATATTTCGGCCATCCACAGATGGCGTGTTTTCTCTCTTTTAATGCAAGCAAAAAATCGCGAGATACCTGGTATTCATGGTTTAGTGAAATTTCCTGACTTGGTTAGCGACAAGCTGTAGCTTACTTGGTTTCCATCTAGACGAAGACCAAAAACTGTCAAAACAGTATGTTCACTCGGCCCTGGTGACGACGACTGAGAGGTGGTACTGTCGTGCAATTCGTCGTATTTCCAAAGTTATCACCCGAAACGTTAAAAGTAAAATTGTCCTGCACGAACCATATATGCGAGTCACCCCACGGTAGGGGTTGCACCTTTTGGGCGAAAGGTTTCTGACCAATTGAGTTCCTTAAGTGAGGAACTACCAGTTAGGATGGAAAATTTACTCGTATGTTCGTTTTAGTACTAGCGCATACAAGTGCCGGTCGGATGACCCGAACGAATTTCTTCCAAGTATTGTATCGGGTGAGATATTGAGTTCCTAATGTGAGGGTCTCAGGAACGTCGGGTGTACCCCTACCATGGGATGTCTCATGCAGTAGAGGGCGAAGCAGTAGTAGATGCAGAAGGTACGTATATGCGTACGGTTTGAGCCGTGGCCGTCTCTGTTATACATAGACTAACTTATTCAGATATCGCCTACTTCGGAGCACATCCTAGTAATTTCTCTCGCCTCTGAGGGCCTCCTCAGCTCTTCCTTGCCGACTGGAAATTTCCTTCTTCAGGTCGATCCTCGAGATATTTTTACGCCGATTTGGATCGCCTCATTCTCCGTACTTGCCGGCAAGCCTTTTCCTTTTTTCATACTCTGTTTTAGACTAAGAATCTTCCTTAGTTTTTGAAGGGCTGTTCTTGTACGTACCACAAGCATGTTATCGTCGAGCATCTACCGCAAGCACACCACGGCCCAACCCATCAGCCAAGCACAAAGCAGCAAACAATGCAGTACGTGCCGACGAGAGCGCGACAATGCAAGCCAGCATACAAAGATGGCGACAGCCAGGATGTTATCGATCAATTATACAGCTCGATGTATTTTCACACAAAAGTGAACGAATACACGGAAATCGGCCCAGCCTAGAAAAATTGTGTAAGTTCGTACTCGCAAGAGCTCTTGACATTTGCAAATCGTCCATGTGCGTCTACAATCAATCGTAGACCTCTCTGTCCGCTTCACTCTCCTTGTGTTTTCTTCTTTGTGAGTGAAAGTAGCGGGCGTGGGAAAACGCCTCGTATAATTTAGAAAGTTTGCCGAATTTTATTCAGACACTGAATAAACCCATAAAATTCGTTGACCCTTTGATCACCTCTTCTTCGGCTAGGGCCGCTGGCTGTTTCCGGCTCATAGCCTGAGCCTCTGCTAAGGCGTCTTCATCTAGTTGTTGCCACCTCCCCTCCCACCGCCCCCGCGGGCATTCTACGATCAAGTAACCTGGGTCGCTCTAACATCAAGTGGCTTGGTTCACTTGTACCCATGCCAAAAAAATTATTTCGGCTACTCGACGACCAAGTAATTTGTTGTACCATGCTCGGTGCCATGTAAAACCCTGGCGCGAATGTTGCAAAACCAATTGGAAGCAATCCGCCCTGTATATAGTACGGTGATATCATGTTTGTGTCTCTCCCGGGGATGCTTTTGTACGTGCCCCTGATGGGAACAAAACAGAATACCAGCCTCGCAAATAAACAATGTGATGGTTTGTTTAAAGAGTCGAAGGGGGGGAATCGTTGGCAATAGTTTATTTCGCTCCTAGACAACCAAGCACTCTTCACAGTCTTCAACGCGCACTTTGCGTTTTGAAGGGAAAGTGACGCTCCACTTTGCTTGAAGTCCTCCGGCAATAAGGCAATATTTTCCCCTGATACCCTCAGATCGGATGCGCCGGTACATAGGAAGCGTGTCAGAGAATAAAATACTCTCAGTCTGGTCCACCGGAACCTTGAGCATGCCAAGTCCATGTGTTCGTACACCCAATACGACATCGAACAACAAGTTTAGCGCCGGTCCATCGGGAGATGGCGTCAAGGTGACGCAGCGATTACCAGTTCCCACCCCTACATGAGTGGTGAGCTCGCCGTCGCGGCTGTATTCATGGAGAGTTCGAAAGTCACCTCCGAAGAACCCCGCTGCCCATGACGCCGCCGGTGATCCTAAGCACATAAGTGGCAGAGAGCTCCAAAGGGGGCACCTATCGCTCACAGCGCCCGCCCCTGCACCGTCGAGCACGTCGAAAACGCCGGTGTTGGTCTCTTCATGCACCCCGATTCCGCATGCCGACACGTCCAGGCAGAACGGGTCAGCCTCTAGATTCAGGGCCTTCGCCACCTTGTCCTCTGGACTAGGTTCTCTCTTAGGATAGTATGCTGCCATCAGTATAGTCACGCCACCCGTTGCCCCGGAGAAAGCAGGAACCCCAAGCCGCACTCGAACACCCCCCGAAGTCTTTACAGGAACGAGAAGGAGCCCGCCTCGAGAGTCCCGCGTTGCGATCGCGAAGGACAATGTCCTCGACCCGGCCTCAACAATGAGCCTTCTTTCCGTGCCGAATTGAAGGCTGACTCTTTCGCAGCTTAGGTCAGCCAGGAAGGAGCCTCTGCTGGAAAAGTGCAGCGCCCACGAGCCCTTTGGGGGGCCGCCGAAATACGTCCTCCAAGCACCACCGGGCCACTGTATCCTTCCGGTCGTACTTCGATCGAATCCCATCACTCGTTTTTCCATGAACGGTACCGCTATCACCCAGTCCAGATACCGCAGCACTCCTATTCCCAGCACCCAGCTCCCGTTGTCTTCGCTTCCAACCACCAGGTAGACAACAAAGCGAACAACCCTTGAGACGCTCCTAGTCGCATAAAGCAACAAGAGCGGCAAAGCCATCACCAAAAACATAGAATTGGTCAGGGCTCTATCCAAGCCCATGCCCCGACACAATGCGCCGGCAGACACGGGTGATAGGTCGACTATTCCCGAACCAATATAGCCCCCATAAATAACTCCGAGGTAGCCACGCGCAGAGAACGCCCTAGCGACAACGCCAAGAGAGCCTGCTGCGGAGACCACAACCGTTATCAAGTCGGTAACGTTCGGCGAACTTCCCTCATACGCCCATAGGGCCAAGAGAAGAGAGCCCACAACAAGAAAGTAGGTCGTTTCCCACACTCCGCGAAAGAGCCGCCTGTCGCTGCCTTCGAAGTTGTCTTTGAACCCGTCTGGAGGACCAGCGCCTCCACCAAGTGCTTCTTCTACAGCCTCCTCGACAAGACTAGCCAGCGGCAGTCCGGTTCCTTCGAGGACAACATTGCAGTACACCTCTTTCGAGGCGGCAAAGGCGTTATCGGAAAACCGGGTGAAGCCGCCAGCCGTACGAGCCTTGTTCAACATCCTCGCGACCGGAGAAAGGGCGCCGTGCCTGGAGGCCTTCAATTCCAGGTCGAAATCCATTGCCCTGCCGCTTGCGGCACGACTACTCACACCTGTACCACTACGCTTTCGGCCACGTCGTGAAGTGGTGCCCCAACCATCATCGCTACTCCCGCCACCAACGCTCAGTGGACTCAGCGTGACAAGATGATCGGTTGGGTTTGTTTCCTCGTTTTTCGGGATTCGTACAGGTGTACCGAAGGAGGCTCGTACATTATCGCTGGGTGAAGTCAGCGCGGCAGGACGCTCGGCTGAGTTTGTCTCCTCCTCTTTCGGGCTTCGTACAGTAGTTCCCAACGGGCTTGGTATACTATTGCTTGGTGCAGCAAGCGCAGCTAGATGGTCCGTTGGGTGTGTTGCCTCGCCTTTCAGGCTTCGTGCTGGTGTTCCCGCTGGGCTTGGTATGGCAGCGCTCAGCGGAGACCCCTCCCCATCCTCCATTGCGAGCAACGCTGCCTCTGAGGAGTATCCAGGACGCAAGGGCATGTTGACAAGAGTTCATACAGACGAAAATGAAAAGATTTCAAGTGTCCTCTGCAGGGTCGCTGTTTGTTGTTTGGTTCCGGCCCTACTTGTTATAAGGACTGTTAGTTTGAACTCCCTCGTTACATTTTTTTGTGGCTTTGCTGTAGTTCCTATTCCAAAAAGGGAAACTAACATGTATCGAATACTGTACACAAGGGCTCCGTACGGGTGCCTGCATGTTTTTGGTAAGGCAGAGCAGGAGTTCGAATCGCCCGATTCGACATGATAATACGTGAAAACAAAGTTAACCATACATACAATACCTGACACGTACATGCATGCAGACATACACGAGATCCATATGGAAATGACGAACACAGATAAAGGACTTCCAAGGGTTAAATTGGCTGGGTTAGGTCTAATAATGTGCAGAAGGCTGGTTGGAGATCAGAGTCGAATGGAAATTTTATGTTGATGTTGGGAAATCGAAATCGAGTGTTGTTTACGCCGATATCCACTCTGTATCAATGACATCGATAGGTCGAATATCACGATTCTTCGCTCAAATGGCGCTTTTCTTACCTCGCCGCCCAAGCAATCAATAATGTTTGTTTTGGGGATGTTTTCCAACAGTCGATGGGTCTTCAGTTTTGCAGACGACAAGGCTGCTTAGATGTACCTCTTGGACTCATGTCTCAATACCGGCGTATCTAATAAGCTAAACAGAGATATACGCAAAGTAGTGTCTACACACAACAGCAGTTGTAAAAGGAATCGGCGGTAGGCGTGTATATTAATGGAGAGACAGCACGCTGTAGCATGGATCGCCATGGGAGAGGAAGACCACTGCAGCAACGAACGTCATGAAAATAAGCATCATGCCTGGTAGGTGCGTGCATATTCCTATCTATGCATGAGACTCGTACTGTACGTATGCACAGCGACCTATTTTAGGTATTGTTTAGTCGTGTAAATGACAAATATACATACTTACATCTTTTTTTGTTTCCGCTTCTGGAACATAAGCTGACGTGGGGGTGGAATACGCGTCCCTCGAACCCTCTCGATTCAAGCGCGTCTCATCACTTCTTGAGGTTTCACATTTCATCTCTATGTAATCTTTATTAATAGTCTCAATAGAGCAGGGGATGTGCCTCTCTGTCAGTCAATTTCACACCGACGATCTTGACATTTCCACTCCGGCTACCATTATTCTCAATATTTTTCATGTATATAATACGTATTTTTTCATTTACGTACGTACGTAGCGCCTTCATTTTTGATTTCCAACCCGTGACATCCTCGTTCTTTTTTTGTTCTCTCTTTTTTCTGCTTCGTATACGTACGTATGTACGTCCTTCGTTTTTTTTCCCGTTTTTGCCTCCCTTGAACGCGCGCGTGCGTACTCATCCCTCTCTGTTGATGGGCTTTGTTTTTGTTTGTATATATCAGACATTTTTCGCTCACTTTTGTTTTTGCATAATATCTCGAACGCGCATACCTGGTACCAGGTATCATTTAAATATAATATGAGGGGGGCTTCGCTGCGGCAAGCTAACGCCCGCCTGCGGCTCCAAGCAAGCCCGAAATGGCTCGGGGCGTACCGTTATGCAACTCGAGGCCGCCACGAAGTGCTACAGTACTGCCAAGGGGTGCATAAAAGAATAGTTTTGAGTGAAAGAGAAAAAAAACGCTGCAAACACAAGAAAAATAAGCATTGCCATCCGCCATCAGGCACAACAACGCATTACTCGTTCGTACGGTAGCAAGCAACACTATAAAGTACTACGCACGAGACGCTTGGCGTCCGTACTATATAGACTTGCTTATAGATATATTTCTCCTGAGAGTGCTCGTTTTGTATGTCCTTGGCATCTTAGAGCTTCCACTTGGACACCGCCTCCTACCGCTACTTGCCAGCGAGAGCCTTTTTGTTTCCCCTTTTTTCGTTCTTTCAACATTTGTTTTGTGTGCGTGGGTGTGAACGAGACCTCCGCCGAGACGCCAAATAAATGTCAATTGCGAGACGGTACCCGTACAGCTTTCAAAGCAGATGGATCCGTCTTTTAGCTTTAACCCTTTCAGGACTGCAGCCTCTTCTAGATCGGTAGTGGGGACAAACTACTTAGAGTTTGAGTGGGTTGTCCCCAAAACGGGACTGCAGTTCTAAAGAGATACGGAGACACATCACTAAGAGGGTTTGGCCTACATACTAACCATGCTCACGGGAGGTCAGAAGCAAAAACACATCGCAGACATAGCAGTAGCAGAACAGCACGGTAGCAGCACATCAGAGCAGTGGCAGAACAGCGGCAGCAGCAGCAGAAGCAGCAGCAGAAGTAGCACATCACGCACGAGCGAGGCTGCCCCTGGCACAACAGTCGGGGTAGGGGAGCCCAGTGGCGCACGAGGATAAAAGACATAAAAATATACCTTCAGGCCGACCTACCGTGAGGAGACTGCGTGAGCAGCTGCAGTAGCAGCACAACAACACAGCAGCTGCAGGTAGCAGCAGCAGCAGCAGAGCAGTGGCAGTATCAGCAGCAGCAATAGCACATCACGCACGCCCGAGGCCCTCGGTACAGCATTCGAGGCAGGGGGGCACGGTGGGGCACGGCGAGGAAAGGTATAATGATGTCCCCGATGGAGTTACTTTTTTGTAGTATATGAATTTCGTCTAGTGAACTTAAGTTGTGGATTCGAGTCTCACCGAGCGCGTGCTTGTGCTCGTAGGGACTTTTTCTTGTGATAAAACTTGACGAGTGGAAAGCGCGTGAGTTAGCAAAATTCGATGAATAATCAACGAGCGTTGGGAATGCTGACCCCTCTGCGAGAAAAAAAATGAAGGTATTTACCGGGGGGGAGAAGGGACGACACCCGTGACCACGGCTTGTCCAGAAGCTGGAAAGAAAAAGTGAGATAAAAAATAAAAAATGAATAATAACCACACCTTCGAGGTTCAGCAACGAAACATGTCGCAGGCTGGCCCACTCCATGAGGGGAGCTGCGTGACCAGCAGCAGCAGCAGAACAGCACAGCAGCGGTTGTACGTAGCAGCAGCAGCAGCAGCAGAGCAACGGCGACGGAAGCAGCAGCAGCAGCAAGTAGTACATCACGCACGCCCAAGGCCGCCCCGGCACAGCAGTCGGGGCAGGGGGGCACGGTGGGGCACGACGAGGAACGAATAATCACGCCCTGGAGGATCAGTAACTAAATCTATTGCAGGCTGACTTATTCCGTGAGGGGAGCTGCGTGAGGGTTTCAAAGAAACACGACGTCATCGTCGTACCTCGTCGTATTCTGCACACGTACTACAGTTCAAGACTTAATTTTTTCTTGACAGTTACAGGAGAAAAAAGAAAAACGCCTTCACAACATAATCGAAACTCGATACTGCCGACTGCGTGTGCCAAACATAATCGTAGACACCGTATGTACGTCCACCACCGTACCGTTCCCCCCACGGCGTAGGCTCATCCGATTCGGTCGAAACAATACTCCGCCTTCTATGCCTCACGGAACCTGGGTCGCCCGGCGTGCACAGCGGTCGAAGAGGCTCGCGACGCTTGTTTCGCGACCATATGCTAGCCTACGAATCTCAATAGCTTTACGGAAAACTCGTGTTTTAACATGTCAAACAGCCCGAATCGGTAATTCGACATTCGTTGCTGCAACGCCCAACCCTCAACGCACGCGCAATGGCGGGGCACAAGACAGGCCACCCCAGCCCATATTTTCCACACTCTTGCCGCCATGAGCAGTCAAAAGCCGCGGAGGCTGCGGCCCCTCCCGTTTCGGCCAAAGGAGAAGAGTTCCAATCTGGGTGCTGGCATCAAAAACACGATAATTTTGCCGTCATGAGCTGTGAGCGAGCATAGATGTCGGTGGACGGCATATTTGCCCCTTGACGGACAGCTGTCAAGGACATCCCCATGCTCAAAGCTATTGTATTTTAGAGGAGGATTTGGCGGGCCAGAGGTAGGTCTGACGAGGCCGCCAACCAAACTCATTGGCCACGAGACTGTGATAAATCAAGTATCGACCACTCAACTGGTCCCGCTCACAGGTGACGTATTTGAGTTTTTTTCCTTATTAAACGAGCACGGCACAACGGGCCAGCCGGCAGCCAGGGCACGGCGCAAGCACGCCCGAGGCCGCCCCCGACACAATCAGGGTCTCGGGTCACAATGAGGCAGTTTCGTCCCGTAAGATGAATCTCATCTCTCGCTAGCACGAGCAACGCAAACAAATACGTCTAAGAAACGCTGAGGTGCGCTGAGAGCACAACGCCAATATTATCGTACTTGTATTTATCAACAAAACAGTACTCTTACTCCGAGTGACTGGTTGCCGAAAGACCGATATTTTCCGATGATATTTTCAGTTTTCTGTTTTCTGTTTTCTGTTAGGTACTTTTTAGCATGTAGTTTGTCCGTTTGTCAGGGGTTTCATGGCTGTTTTATTAGCCTGTTCACCCATTCTTTAAACGCGTGCTGAACAGCAACAACGAGAAGGGATGAGCAGGAAATGGAGAGTGACAGCGAAAGGAAAACCAAAAACACAGCAAGCAGTTGACGTAGCATTTTATGACTATCAGTTTTTTTGTTTCCTCTCATTTGTTGGCTTCGCGCCTCTTTTCTCGCTCCCTCCTGTGCATAGTCGTAACTCAGATCCGGGGTCACATAGCAGGCTTCCTCTTCCCTCCCAACTACACGGTTCGTACCTTGCAACTTTAACGCGAGAATACTCCAGTCCCTTATCCTCTTTCGAACTCGCGTCGAATTACACGTTGTAACAAACAAAAGGGAGTGGAGCGAAGAGGCAGTACCGTTCGAAGATCCACATGCCAATATATAGTTTTTCGTGAAGGTACGGGTCCAGTCAGACCGGACCATATGGACCACGAGAGATCGAATGTCGAAATTCTTTTCTTCCGGGCTGAGATTCGCAGTTGCTTGTCTGTTCTCCACTCTAGCGTTTCAGATATCGGCTGCTGCCTGCTGCTAGCTGCGTTCGTCACGAATTAGCTGAGGGGCGTACTTGACTGCGTTGTAGTCGATAGTTGCTTCAGAAGTACTTCGATTACGTGCAAGCGGATGCGTAATCGGAAACTAGACATGAGCGCGGGAACATCCTCGGTAGGTGGTTCAAAGAGTACCAGTGAGGATGGGATGTCATACTTTTAATCGGAACTTTGACGATCTTTGGGGGTGTCAATTTTCGAGATCGTAGTCGTTTTCATTGCTGCAGGTTTCGAGATCGTAGACGTGGCATCGTTCGTTGCTGCAGGATTCGTGATCGCGGTCGGCAAGCTAGAAGGAACTGTCTATGTTCGTAGCTACCTGTTGTGTCTCGCTTGGTTCATTGGCGCTGTTGTTGCTGTCTGAGATACTTGGTGTACGGATGGATGTGGTCGCGGGTGCGGTTTGGGCGCGAACAAAGACACGGCTAATTTTGTGGGTTCTGCGAGGGGGGGGCGTTGAGAGAGTTCGCCGCCCTCACTTGTTCGACCTGCGCTTGAGTTGGGCCAGCATGCGCTTCGCCAGGAAGAAGCACCATCTGCAACACCCACGATCCCGGAGTGATGCCATCTATGATGCACTTGCGCAGATGAGCAGTAGACTCGAAACGCACCGGGTCATTTGCCGGCAGCGAGCTCCGGGAGTTCGAGACCGGCGAGGAGATCCTCAGCAATTCCTGAGATGGAAGCTGATTCTCCGGTCGTGGCGTGATCTGATACAGCAGCAGCTGAGCAAGTTTTGCCCTCCTCGTCGTCGTGCTGCTCCGGCTCTTCTTCCTCCTTCCTTCGGTTCTTCCTCGTCGTTAGCCGGAGCGGCACCATCGCTGACCACCCCGAGGATGCTGAAAGAGTTTTCCTCTGGAGAATATGATGGAGTTGACGTTGCGGCCGGTTGTTGTCTCGCCCTTGAGCAAGATTTCGTCGAGGCATATAGTTGACTTGCTGTTTCATAGATCACCAATGTAAATGCTATGCTCGTCCCGGAGTCGATAGGTCGCGGAGAAGTCACCTTATAGAAGTTCCGGAACGATGTTCCCTTGCACCCGTCGTTTACTGTAGACGCGAGGCCGAGCAGAGTTCTTTCGTGTCGTTGAGCAAGGAATCACCAAGACCGAGGTTGGTCTATGCCATGAGGTGTTTCGAGAATGGCGCTCAGTCGGGTATATCACAAGGAGGAAAATCCAATTTGATTGAGGGGAGAGGCCAACGCTGTACGAGTGGGCCTGGCGTACCGACCCGAGATCTAGACTGCCAGGATCTTTCATGCCTGACTTTGTGCCGTATCCTTTAATGCATGCGTGTTCCAAGATCTCCGATTGCTTCGTATTTTCCTGTCCGTTAAAACATGTACGTGTGTTATACCGAGTACCGCAAATATCTCAAAAAAATGGACACATGAATCGCTACCGTGGCACGCCTACGCCTCGGCAAGTTAAACACGGATTGTTTTGAACGTGCTTGTATAAATTCTATACGTAGTACGAGGGGGGTTTCGCTGCGGCAGGCTTACTCCCGCCTGCGGCTCCGCACTTTCCCGTGGTGGTCGAGGATGTTACAGGCAAACACAGGCAACGAATGCGACGCTACATGCTGCCAAGAGGTCCATACAAATATATCATACCTGAGTCAAGGGTAGAATACACAACAAAGCGGAAACGACACAACGACACCACATTCCTAGTCACAATGAGGACAAGGAAAAAATACTCTGTCTGCGTTTCAAGTTAACATTGTTTGAGTGCAGAGAATAGATAGGTTTGGAGATAATATACTGAAATAAAACTAATAATGAGTCGGTAGTAGGGGAAGTAGATGACCATCATACATCGAATCTTCGAACTGGCATGATGCATACCGACGCAATTTGGAGAACCAGGAGAAATGCTGTTGAACTGTTTTTTACTTTTGAGACTCCGAAATTGCGAGTTTGGAACCGATGAGTCCTGGAAACCTATTTATCACAAATCGAATCAAGCTTTCTTACGCTGATCGAGGAATTGGATTTGTTTTTTTGCAGAGTTTCGGCGGCATGTCTTGGTAGAAGGAAAAGGTTCGAAAGCGATGTGGGGTCTTTACGCTCCGCCTTCCGGAGTTCACTGCTCACTCCGACGCTCCGTACTCTGCCCGGGGGTAAACGCGCCACCTCCGCCTTCCGCGCCTGGCGTCCTCATCCTTTTCATCCGACTCGTTGTCGCTGTCGCCGAAAATGAAGTCCCACGTGCCCAGAGAGAAAGGGTGTGCTTGTGGGGCGTGGACTACTGTGTTCAGAGCCGATAAAGCGACAGCGAGTGCAGTCTACGGCTAAGGGCCGTCTGCATCCCCGACCTCACCGGAAGTCATTCGTCTAGCAAACAACGGGTACGTAGACCACCCCAACCAAGCTGGGTATACTACTGTCTGTGGTGATGCCTGGTACAACCCTGCGTCGGCGGTAATATAGTTCCGGTACTGTTGAGTTGTGGCGGGGTGGTGTTGTTTGGAGGGCTTGAAGTGTGTGACAAACCGCCTGATTTGGTAGGACACCGCCTCCATGTATTGGGTAACCTGTCCTTTCTAATCGCCATCTGGTCGGTTCGATTTGACAGGAACTTCGACGCGAGAGGCTGATTCAAATGCTTGATTCAAAATTATGATATCTGAGCTTTTCTGGTTCAGAATTCTCCATTCTAAATCATGATATCTGAGCTTTTCGATTTAATCTATTTCCGCAATCTGGAATAAGATGGGCAGAGTACTGTAAGAGCGGACGTACGGAAGGAGAAAGAAGGAAAACATAAAAGTGTACTAGCCAGGGAGAGTTCGGGGGTTACCATAAAGCAGTAAGGACATGACACACGAACGGGAAATAAAAGCGTTATAGAACATGCATTGGTACCATTGCTGATTATTTCCATTTGCTTGCATAAAATGATAAATCGTAAATCGTGTCTAGGAAAAAACATGTGTTCAACAGGCGAAATTGCACGCCGCCCTGTACAAATACCCCGATCGGGGGCTAAAACCTTTGGCTGTAGTCCCGTTCGGCCACCCTAAAAAACGTACCTGGTATTGAAGTAACGTACGTACGGTGATTCACAGAGATAGAGGGGGTGGGTGTTTGCTTCCTTACCTACGGCGGATTGCCCCTTCAACCTCCGGCTGCGCAACGACGCCCCTTCTCGCTCCTCAACCTCCGGCTGCGACATCGCTGCTTTGTTAGGTGCCGTTGGCGGAACACACTTCGTATTCACAACCTGGTGTTTAGGTGATGATGATTGGGGAAAAGAGTGGCATACGGAAAATGTGAGACAATCGTGCGACTCAATGTTTTTCACGGAAGACGTGTGTGTAAGGTAGAAAAGGACAATGTTGAGTTCAAGGTCGGGACACTAGGTATCCCTTGTTAGGTTTGTCGATCGAGCAGGTACTCGTTGGCACTCACGTGTGTTGAATGCCTTAGAGATAGAAGATGAGCAGCTTTATTTCTTTCGAACTGAGAGCAAGGCTCGTGCCTCGCAGGAAAACCCCTGGCTTTCCATCTAAGATACGCCTCTCAAGTACTGAAAATACGATCTCAACACCTGAAACCAGGTAATTACCGGCCTTTCGGCCTCATTCAAGCGCTACCATAGCACTAGCCCATTCTGATGAACCGTATATGAAAAAATATGGCAAGTTCATGGAAACCCCCATTCCACAAGCCAAACCACGAATCAAAGATGAGGCTCCTCAAACCCCACTCCCACACCTCTGAACGGCAAGGTTACGGCAAGGTTACGAAGCAACAAGGGACGCCAAAAAAACGAAAACGGAGAAAGGAACGCCTAGTCGTAAGGGACAGGAATAAATCGTCAACGAAAACCGTCGTTATACCACCCGCAAGGGGGGTGGGGCGAGAAAGTCTCTACGGAAAAGTGAAAAGTTGGCACAAAAAGCGAGGCGGGCCTGTGCCCCATGTATGAGTAGTCAATGTTACCCAGGTCGCCCCTGGCTCCCGAGCGGGGGGGGGGTCGGCAGGACGAAGAAGGGAGATACGGAATACGCCATAAATCAGCTACGCCCAGACTAAAACCTCCGAAAACGTGTCCTGTGGCACAAATGAGTGGCTCGATTACCCAGACCAGCCCAGACACTGAGCGAGGGGGTCGGCAGGACGAAACACGCAAAAACTATCCCCAACCCGGCGTAAGAAAAAAGATCAGGAAGCGTTAAATCGTACCGAGTAAAAAAAAAAAACCACCCGAAAACTCGGAAAACGTCGAAGTTTATGAGAAAACCCCGAAAGGCCCAGGAAAACGGCGAGAAAAAAACAAAATCGAGTGCGGGCGAGATGCGACCATAACAACAACCTGGTGCTTTATCTTAGAGGGTAAAAGGAATAATCAGCGTCCTCAAGTATCGGCAGTATTCACGGTGAAACCTCCATGCTTTTGCCTGACGTAAGAGTATTCACCGAGAAAAACTTGACAAAACAACACGATTTCTTCAAAGGGTGCGTCCAATTACACATTCGAAGTATACAGCAGCCATGCCAACCTCAAGAAGGTTTAGAGCATACTTACGCTCATTCAGCACGCACGAAGGTTTGTTCGCCCAGTGCCGGTATTGTTGGGTCTTGCGAGATCGCGTGTAAAGGTGAAGAGCTCTGGGCAACTCAGGGGCGCAGAAAGGCCGAATTCGACGCGAGTCGACGAGGGAAGAACATGCTGAACTCTTGCCGCAATAAAAAAAGCAAATGACACATACCATAGTGGGAATAGTCTACTTAGTGACCGAGGGTCTGAGTTACGACCAGGAGGGAGCAGGAGCAAGAAGGGCGAAAATAGTAAATGGGATGTTACGACTATTAATAGGAGGGAGCATTAGCAGGAAGGTCAAAGAAAATATAAATGGGATGGGAAAAGAAACACAGCGATTGTTGTTGCGAGCAGTACTGTACTGTACTGCTGGGTAGGAGCGGAAAAACGCATTTTTTAAGCTCGCGTACGGGTGGTGAGTAAGGGCACTCGCGCGTGGTGCTCCTGATCTGAAATAGCTGTGTGGAGAGAAGGTGTGATCGTGCAAGAGAGCGGAAATAATCGTGTCACAAAAGCCAGAGCTGAATAGAAGGTGAACTAAAACGAAGTGAGCGCATCGGGGCTGAAACGCAACCGACTACTCCGTTCATAAATCCTTGATAGGTGCCTTGTGTTATAACCGGGTCTCTCTGTTCTTCAACCCAACTCCTCGAACGCACGAAATTGGCGCCGTACTAAAAAGAGCAGATCCCATGCACCACTCGGAGGTACCCATGAATTTGCCTTTGGACAGAGAGGAGTCTCGAGAGGTGTGTGGGGCAAGGCTTTTCTTACGAACCCTGATACCAGAATCAACGTACACATACTCAACCAATTCGGAGACAAAAATCCAGAGACACACAAACAACCACCAGGCACCGCATCGCGCACCCACTGACCATACAGCAGCCGAGGATTCACAACCCTAGTCTCGTCTCGCCTGACTGCCTATTCCTTGGTTGCCGCGTGCTTCCTTGCCAGAGAAGAGAGCATGAAGGCGTGTGCAGTGTAGGGAGGGTGTGTGGCGGACAACAGCAGATGAGCTCTAAAGCGTTGCAACCTTGAAAATAAGTCCGCGCGGGCATGAAAAGCTATTATAGGATGATACACGTGCTTCCCCCATCTCTACCCGCATCATCAGGATTGCAAGCACACACAACAAGGCGTCGCCGGGCCTTTCGGATCCTTTGCTGTGCTCACAGCGGTGTCGAGCTGCTTAAAACGGGTACAGTCGCGGGAGGTGGAGAGGTGGTGGATGGATATGTCTGTGGTAACTGGGTCGGTGTTGTGGTGAAGGTGCTGAGGTTCGAGTAAGAACGCATACTCCGGACTATCGTGGCTTATCTGTGAACGGTGAGTTATTGGGTTTATTTTGGTGGCGATGCTCGAAGAGCGAAAAGGGTAGTCTTGTTAGTTTTTCCCCATGATTTTTGGCTACTCTCAAGGCTAAACCACTTCGAGCAGCTCAGTCAGCGCCGATTTGGGGCTTGACCAACCCGGGGGATGGTATCGGCGGGAGACCGTATCGAGCCCAAAGGCACTCTTTTGTTCGTCCAACAAACTGAACGAGTAGCTCAGTGGTTTATCCCAAAAAAAAACGACCAGTACTGTAGAAGTCCCGGGCTCGAGTCCCGCCAGACGTCGTATTTACGCTTTTTTTTTCTGCCGCCGGTGAAAAAGGGAAGTCAAGGGGAGAGGACGACGATACTTCGTAAAAGAACATTCACGAGTACAGAGGGGGGCCATAGTAACGAAAAACCAGGCCCTGATTAGGGGCTTAATCAACCCCGGAGGATGTTATCGGCGGGAGGCCGTATCGAGCCCAAAGGTGATTCTTTCGTTCGTTTATTTGGAACCACTGAGTTACTTAGTTGGCGCTGACTGAGTAGCTCAGTGGTTTAACCTTCATAAATGAAGAAAAAAAGCCCCCCCCTCCATTCGTATATTTAGGATAAATGACTGAGCCACTCAGTCAGCGCTCAGCGGTTTAATCTCTATGAACGAACAAAAAAATGGTCCCCGTCCGTCCATTCTTTTATTTGGGATTCTTTTATTTGGGATAAACAACCAAGCTACTCATTCAGCGCCGACTGAGTAGCTCAGTAGTTTGTCCCAAATATTTCGAGCTAAAGAAGTAAATTTGGGCTCGATACGGCCTCTCGCCAATATCATCCTCCGGGGTTGATCAAGCCCTTAATCAATGCCTGGTGTTTCCTTCATACCCCCCCCCCCCCCTCCCCTCCCAGTCGTGCGTTATTTTACTCAGGTGGTTCACTCCACTTTCGAATCTCTGATCGAGTGTTTTTTTATCGTGGCTGTCTCCACTTGATTTCCCTTTTTCGTACCCGCGGCAGAGAAAACGGAAATATGACGTCTGGTGGGACTTGAACCCCGGACTTCATCCTTCGAAACATTAATAATAAACCACCCAACTACCCACTCAGTCACCGCCAAGTGCCTCATTGGCTTATCCTAAATAACGAACAAAATAAGTACCGTTGGGCTCGTTACTACCTTCCACCAATGACATACTCCGGGGTTGACCAAGCCCCTAACTAGCGCTTGGTTTTCCCTTCTTATGGTCTCCCTTCCTCCCGGGTTTGAGTCCCGCCAGACGTCGCTTTTCTACTTTTTCCGCCGCGGGTAGAAAAACGGAAACTAAGTGGAGAGAAACACGATGAAATAAAAACACTCGACCAGAGGGCCGGGAGTGGAGTTGACCATGTGAGTAAAATAACGCACGATTATTATAGGGAGGGGGACCAAACCAAGGAAAAATCAGGCGCTGATCAGAGGCTTGATCAGCGCCGGAGGATGTTATCGGCGGGTGGCTGTGTCGAGCCCAAAGGTACTTCTTTTGCGCTGACTGGGTAGCTCAGTAGTTAATCCAAAAATAAACGACGAACACAATCTACCTCTACAATATTGATAGCTGTCGATTGAAGACCGCCAAGGTGACGAGGCAGACGCTATGCATGGCGGCACACTGCAAATAAATACCCGTGCGCACTGAACATATACTCGACTAGTGCCGAACTATTCCAACTTTCAGCCCAACCGTACCATTCTCTACTCTGTACCCTTCTCTGCCACAGCATTGTTGTGAATAGTCTACTGTGGCATCAGTTGTGCATCACTCCTTGCGTCGTTAGCTTCTCGTACCGCATTGGCCTACGTAGAGTCAGTCTTCTTGTGATGTATAGCCTGCTACTACTACTGGATTTTGACTCGTCCCCTAGTCCCGACTCTACACCGCCACGTATTAACAGAAGTGTGCCACTTCTACTACTACTACTACATACTACCAGGTACTTGGTACATGTTAATAATGTTGCTATAAACCTGGTTTACGGGGAGATACAACAGGGCGCCTGCCGCGCCACATCCTTGTGATGTTTGCACCGCGTACATAGATATATTTTCCTTTTTTTTTTATCCTCCGGCGGGTTGGTAAAATAAAAGCTTAAGCTTGTTCGTTTGGATCGTTCCAGCAGCGACGATTACAAGTTGTAGAGGGTTGCGTATATCTTTGCAGGCGTTATTATGAATTATGCCGTGTGTTCACGAGGAGAGTTTGAGCACTCCGTTCTCTGCTCCGTTCTCTGCTCCGAGCTACGAGCTAGGCTCCGCTCTCTCTCCCCTCATCTGTCCTCTAATACAACGATTATAAAGCAACTCATCAGACCACGTGGTGGTCAGGGCATCCAGGCTTGGACTCTACGAACACACTAGTGTCTTGAACGTTTGAGGACTGGTACCAGAAGCCCACGATGCCCTCGAAGGGATCGGCTCAAGAAGAGCGCGACTCTCCAAGTGACGTTGAAACGCTGCGACGCGAGATCGAACTGGCGATGGAGAACAGCGAGGCGTCGATACTGAACGCCATGAGGGAAATGATGGCCGAGTTCATGAGGAACAACGGTCGATCGGAACCAGGCAGCGCTGAAGGCAGCGTTGTTGTAGGAGAAAGTCCAGCAGAGGTAGGAACCACTGCTGTAGGGGAAAGCCCAAGAGGGGCAGTACCCACTGCTGAAGTACGAGAGACTACTGCTGCTGTTGAAGCAGGCATTGGTCGATCGAAGTCCGGTAGCGCTGAGGGTAGCGCTGCTGTAGGGGAGAGCCCACAAGGGGCAGTACCCATTGCTGTAAGAGAGATTGCAGCAGAACAAGAGACAAATTTGCGTGAGGGCGCCTCGCTAGATTTGGGAGCAACTGGACGCGGAGGAACTGCGTTGCCTGTCGAGGTTGGCCCACCGAGGGGTCATCCAGACCAGCATGGGAGGACAGGAGGATGGGGTGCATACCCTGGCGGTGAGTTGGGTGGTGGATTTGATCTGCCTCTATCGCGCCATTTGGCCTTCAAATACACTCCTGTGCCATCGTTTAGTGGGCTAAAATCTGAGTTGAACCCCTGGACAAGAGACGCTCGGTATTACGCCAAAGGAGTTGGTTTCTTGTCTGCTTTCGTGTCGGATCCACCGCAGTACATTCCCGTAGGGGAATTAGACACCGAAAACTCGATGCTTGTCGCTAGGGGGTTTAGCCGCGAAAGTGTGCACAGGCATACACTGGCATGGAATTTCCTGTCGACGGCCCTCAAGAGCAAGAGCGATAGAAGCATTTTGCACCGGTGTACCTCGCGGAGGCAAGCGTGGGACGCTCTCCTTGCATGGTACGGCCCTCAGACGACGGGGGCCAAATCAGACCTCTCCCGACGCCTTAACAGTTTTAAGATGGCGCCGGGGAGCAACCCGCTCGAGGAGATGGACAGGATCGAGGATCTTTCCGCGGAAATGCGAACAGCAGGAATGTCAGCAGACGACCACATGCTGTACACCATCTTTATTGACGCTCTGCCTGCCGAATACGAAGTGGAGGCTCGGAACCTGGCATCACGTGACAGCATCGGCCGTGATGACATCATCAAGGCTGTTCGAGAACGGCATCACCGATTTTCTGGAAACAGGAAGAAGGGGTCCAACGCTGGCCACGCAGGCCATGCCATGTTCGCCGGCGGCGGCGGCGGCGGCGGCGGTGGTCGCCGGAAAGGTGGAGGAAATGGCAAAGAAAAAGGTGGACGACGGGGTCACGGACGAGGCGGTAGAGGCTCCAACGAGGACGGTGGTGGCTCGGCCGCGGCTGCTGGTGGCAATGGTAACGACGCCAAAGCCGCCAGCGGAAGTATTCCAGTGGGCAAGTGTCATAGGTGTGGCAAGAAGGGCCATTGGAGGAGCGAGTGTACGGCGAAGCTATGCAGTCGATGCCAGGGACGCGGGCACTCTGCCGATGCCTGTCCCATGTCCACGGATCGATGCAGTCGATGCAACGGGCTGGGGCACGCTGCTGATGTCTGCCCCTCATCGAAGAAGAAGCTGTCATGGCGGTGACGAGTAAGGATGGGGCAAGGGACGACGACCCGGAAAAAGGTGCGGTCCAGGCCTCAGCTTTCAAGGTCGAAGAGACAGGCAAGTGGAGCGATGGTTCGGGTGAAGGGGAGTCTGCTTGGCAGGTACGAGACGAGGCTTGGACATGTGATAGTGGTGCGTCTACTCACATGACGCCCTCCGCTGACTGCATGATCAATTATAGAGAATGCAACTTGACTCTCCGAATCGCTGACGGATCCACCCGAGCGATCGAAGGTTACGGTGACGTGAGTGTTGTCTTTCGGTCCGGAAACGGTCCCGTGCAAGTACTGCTTACGAACGTTGCGCACGTGCCGGATCTCCGCTACCATTTATTTTCCCTGCCCACTCTGGTCAAAAACGGCCATACTTTCGAAGGGCGCCCCACGGGGGTTGTAATCAGGCTCAAGCCGGAGCGTTCGATCGTGTTCCCGTTGAGTGGGACTCTCTACAGCCTATACGGCTACCGGGTCGACCGCAGTTGTAGGGAAAATGCCTGTGCTGTACTCGCCCCGGGACAACTGCCCAACAAGTCTGCAATCAACATCAACGATTTCCACTGCGCTGCTGGACACTCCCACGAGGTACTACTTCGCAAGACCGCGGAGCAGCAGGGATTGTCCTCGAGAGAAAGCTGCTGGAGTGCAAAGGGTGCTCCATGGCAAAGGGTCTCCGCAAAGGTATCAAGCAATCCACACACACACGAGCAGATAAGAAGCTCGGGAGGGTTTTTGTGGATTTGAGTGGACCAAAGGTGGTAGAGTCTCTCGGGTGGAAGCGGTATACTCTCATCGTGCGCGACGGTTTTTCACGATATACGTGGGTGTACTTTATGCGCCACAAGTCGGACGCCGCGGAAATGTTCGAGCTGTTCCTTGCGGATTCTCGTGCAGACGGTGTCCCTTCTACGGTGGTAATCGTCCGATCTGATGGGGGTGGTGAATTCCGCGGGGGAAAGTTTGGCGACCTGTGTAGATCACGAGGGATCAAGCAGGAATTCACGACGGCCGACACTCCCCAATTCAATGGAGTAGCAGAGCGCGCGCTAGGTTTGATAGAGACGGCCGCAATGGCGGGCCGAATCCAGGCTCAAGAGCTTTTTCCTGGGGCGAAACTCCCCGCCACGACATCGTTGTGGGCGGAAGCGTCCCACTGGGCGTGTAACGCCTTGAACCGCACAGCAACAACAGCTAACCCGCAGAGCAAGTCGCCGCATGAGATGTGGCATGGTAGCCCCCCCCCGGTAGTACTACTGCCCTTCCTAAAGCCTGGCTATGGCAAGGTGAAGAGGGAAAACAAGTCACAGGCGAAAGCGCAAGAGTGCTTTTACCTCAGCCCTGCAACAAACTACCCCGGAGATTCAGTACGAGTGCTGGCAAAGAACCGCACTGTGCTAATAACGCGCAATGTCACCTGGCAACGCGTGTCGCCTGCACCACCTCTACCTGCCCAGGCGAATGACTCCCTGTCTACGGAAAAGGGGGGGTCAGAGGCAGACGACGTGAGCACGTCGGATCGAGGTGGTGGGGGGGGGGTGGTGGATGAGCTGGACGACGGTCTGGCTCACTTGAACGACCTCGACGTGACGTGGGGTTTTGACCTGGACGCGTTTATGCAGGAGCGCGCACAGCAGGCACCTGCCGCCGGCGAGGCCGGCGGCGAAACACCCGAGACGATGGGTTCGTCTCAAGGGGGCGCCGTGGACGCCTCCTCGGTCCCGACAGGGAGGGCCGAAACAGCCGAGACGATGGATTCGTCTAAGGGGGCGCCGTGGACGCCTCCTCGGTCCCGGCAGGGAGGGCCGGAAGCGACTCGGGCGCAGCATCAGCCTCCGACACCGGGCAAGGGGGCGGTGAGGATCCCCCCGCGGTCCTGTCGGGGAGGCCAGCACACGAGCTCAGCAGCTGGGGCCGGCTCCCCCCGACTGTACGGGGCCGGACCCGGGGTCAAAGCCAACGCCTGGAGGGTGAACCTGCTGTGCACCAGGTAAGGATGGATGAAAGGACCGCAGACGCGCTGCTTGCGGCAGCGTACGAGTCGTGGACGAAGCCTGGGAGTATGCTGGATCGTACGCCCTGGACGACGGAGGACGCAGTGGCTTTGATGGCCGGAGGACCTGCTGTGGAGAACAAAGGGGAGTTGAGCGTGTGCATGCCGAGTGGTTTCCCAGAAGACGTAGAACCGCCCCCACAGTCCGTAGCAGATGTAGAGCGTTCTCAATACAAAGCGGCGTGGCACGAGGCCATGAAAATTTAGTTGGACGGTCACAAAACGACCGGTACGTACGAAGCCGCGACACCGCCAAAAGGGCGGAAACCTGTAGGTGCGAAGTGGGTGTTTACCTACAAGACGGATAAGGATGGCTTGATAGTAAAGACAAAGGCCAGACTTGTGGCTAAGGGTTTTAGCCAGGTGCAGGATGTAGATTATTTTCAAACGTTTGCACCGACTCCCTCGTCAGCGTCAGTTAAAATTCTGGCGGTTGTTGCAAATGAACATGGTTTAAAGATTTTTCATCTAGACGTCGCACGAGCTTTTGTTCGCGCGCAACCCGACGCCGAGATATACATGAAACTGCCCGGTAGGTGTGGTGACATGTCAGGAAAGATCGTTCGCCTAAACAGATCACTGTATGGTCTAAAGCAGAGCGGACGGCAGTGGGCCGGATTATTGGTAGAGACCGTGGTAGAGTACGGAATGGAGCAGTGTAGGTCTGACCCGTGTGTGTTTCGCATGGCTGTGGACGGCAAGGTAGAACTGATCATGGCCGTTCATGTAGATGACATCGTGATCGCAGGATCGGATGAGACATGTAGAGATTTCCATGCCGCGCTAGCTATGAAATTTCCCACGAATAACCTCGGCGAACTGACTTGGTACACTGGTTGCGCTTTCAAACGCGACTGGGAACTGGAGACATTGGAGATTACGCAGAAGGCGTTCATTGAGAGCATGCTGAATCGCTTTGGTGTTAACTCATCCTCTGATATCCCCGCGACCCCCGGTGTGGAACTAGGTCTAAGAGAGGAGGGCGAACTTGGAGGAGACTGGCCGTACAGGGAGGCTGTGGGCAGCTTGATGTGGCTGCCGACCATGACGAGGCCGGACATCTCGAACGCTGTGCGTGCTGTGGCGCGCCACTCCCACAACGCAACGGAGAGGCACTGGAAGGCAGTTTTGAAGATTATGGCGTACCTGCACGGGACCAGGTTTATGGGATTGACTTTTGTACGGGGCTCGGGTTTGGATTTGACTGCGTATAGTGATGCTGATTATGCGGATAAGTCGAACGATAGGCGCTCGGTATCGGGGACGGTAATTACCCTAGGGGGTGCGGCCGTCAGTTGGGCAAGTAGTACGCAGAGGTGTGTTACGTTGTCGACAGCAGAAGCAGAGTATGTCGCCCTGGGTGAAGGGGTGAAGGAAGCTTTGTTTACGGGCGCGGTGTTGTCGTTTATCTGTCCAGAGCTATGCGGATCATGTGTCCGGGTTTTCGAGGATAGCCAGGGGGGCATAGCGTTGACTGAAAACCTTCTTAGTTCTGCTCGGAGTAAGCATATCGACGTGCGTTTTCATTTTGTTAGAGAGCTACTTCGTGCTAAGAAGATCGACATTCAGTTCGTAGCTTCGGAAGAGCAGCACGCGGATATTTCGACGAAATCCCTTGCTGCGACCCCTTTTAAGTCTCATCGTAGGTTCTTGTTGAATCTGCCTTTGGAGGGTGAATAAGGGGTATGAGCATTATTCGATGACTACCATGTTTGAGTGATGCGAGGAATAATTTGTCAGGTCGCTAACCCTGCGCTACTTTGAGGGGCATGGGGGAGTAGGGCACCGCTTGGCATTTTTTTTTCTGGCCATGGTCATCGTTTATAGTGCGGCCGTTGTTTCAATTACAATGGTTTGGAGTGTATGTGTTATACAAGGGGTTTTGACCCGGTGGCCGGGTTTCCTCCTGCGGGACTGTCGTTGGCTGTTCTTAGGTCCTAGCAAGTCTTGAATGTCTTTTCGGTCTCGTCACTGCTGTGAAGAGACAGGGAGGGTGTTCGTTTGGATCGTTCCAGCAGCGACGGTCACAAGTTGTAGAGGGTTGCGTATATCTTTGCAGGCGTTATTACGAATTATGCCGTGTGTTCACGAGGAGAGTTTGAGCACTCCGTTCTCTGCTCCGTTCTCTGCTCCGAGCTACGAGCTAGGCTCCGCTCTCTCTCCCCTCATCTGTCCTCTAATACAACGATTATAAAGCAACTCATCAGACCACGTGGTGGTCAGGGCATCCAGGCTTGGACTCTACGAACAAAGCTCACCACACTTCCGCGTCCAATTTCGTGTCGTATGTCAATTTAGCCCATAGCTCCCTTAGAGAAGGTGTCTACGTTCGATGAAATAATTAAAAAAAAACACTTGATGAAAAAGTAACTCCAAATAAATACCAGGTGCCAGTAACTCCAAATAAATACCAGGTGCCAGGTACTACAGTAGTATACTACTGTACGTATACCTGTACAGTACGCGACATGTATGTGGTGATAATGTAGGTGTTACAAGGTTCCCCTTCGGGATGTGGGTAACGTGAAATCCCGGGGGCGTCGCAACGCGACGAGGGGGAACGCAGAACACAGGTGTTCCGGTGTATAATGAGCCTGTGCTAAAATTACTGGTGTAGTGCCTCTGCAGCTGCGGGGGATTCTGTATCACTGCTGTAGTGCGCTGGTGCTATTGAGTTGAAACTCAGAGGAATTGTGGGTTGGAATCGTCCAGGCTGCAACGTCCAAAACTTACGGTGTGATAAAGATACACAGCAGCAAGCAGGGGCTCGTTGAGTCGACGTCCACGAAATAAATACGCACGGGATAGCAGCATTGTGGAAAACGTTGCGCGTAATTTCGTCTATTATAAGGGGATATCCGTCATTATCCCCCTGAGAATGGAAAAGGCGTATTCCCGTAAAACGTCTAGTAGTGCGGGAACTCCGTTCGGCCTGCATAATGTTGTTGTGCTTGATAGTATTTTTACTGCCGCCAGTGCTTGATGTGCAGGGCGATGCACTGAAGCAGCAGTTCGCCATGTAGGCATTGTATTTAATGAGCCCTGTGTCCATCTGTGGATTGCGTGCCCTCTTTCGCTGTCCTTTTTCTACACGTACGGAGTACGGGGGCAGATGTACAGACGCAAAAAAGGTAAATGGCCGTTCGTTTGGTTTACGCGTAATGTGTTAAGCCGTGTAAGACGGCTGCATTTTGCCTTCTTTGGGGGGCTGCTGTGGGGTGTGTGTTCTGTTACGGTTTTGGATCATTTCAGGAGTTACGATGACTTACTTGCGTTTTTGTATCAGCAGGGGCCGCGTCATGTACGGCCCCTCCCCAATTTGTTGTGGATTGCCACTCCTCTTCGGCGGTCCTACGTGTTGCCTCGGTCATCGCTCTCGACCTGAGGCTCAAAGCAATCAGTTTACCATCTACATACCTTGGAGATCTTCTCCCTAGCGTCAGAAGCACGCTCTACCCCTCTGGGACACGTGCGAGCCCACGTCTCGACTCGATTGGATCGTGGCCAGACTTGAGGTTGGTCTTATTATTCATGATTATTTGCATATTGTAGGCATGTGTTGTAATCCTGTTCCATCTGAAGCGGACTGTGAACGGTTGATCCTTCGGATAGGCTCATGCCGGTGCTGCTTGCCTCATCCTGACCTCATGACCTATACTGGTACGCTCCAACCGAGTCGAGACGTGGGCTCGCACGTGTCCCAGAGCGGTAGAGCGTGCTTCTGACGCTAGAGCGTGCTTCTGACGCTAGAGAGAAGTTCTCCCAGGTACGTAGATGGTAAACTGATTGCTTTGAGCCTCAGGTCGAGAGCGATGACCGAGGCAACACGTAGGACCGCCGAAGAGGAGTAGCAGTCCACAAATTAGGGAGGGGCCGTAAATGACGCGGCCCCTGCTGATACAAAAACGCAAGCCATCGTAACTCCTGAAATAGTCCAAAACCTTAACGTCCCCCTGTAGCATAATGTGAACAACTGAGCAATATGCTATTATAATAGCAATCTTGGACTATAACCACGGGCAAGGAACCGCAAGGCTCTATACAAAAATAATGATCTCGGGGATAGGCAAAAACAAACCGAAAACGCAGGGGCCATCGACTCGGTTGGATCGTGACCAGACTTGGGGTTGGTCTTATTATTCATGATTATTTGCATATTGTAGGCATGTATTGTGATCCTGTTCTATCTGAAGCGGACTGTGAACGGTTGATCCTTCGGGTAGGCTCATGCCCGTGCTGCTTGCCTCATGCTGACCCAAGAAGACTTCATGACCTATACGCTCCCGATCCATAACAGTTTTACTGACAAAGAGTACTTCAGGAGGAGCAGAACAGCACCTTCTATTCTGGGATTCTAGGTGAAAACGTGATAACACAACAACAGCTGGTGTCGTGCCGATCCGTGCAGCGGCGCTGCTGCTGAGGATGTTGTACCGCCGCTGTACTGCGCGGGTGCTTTTAAAATTCAGAGGAAGTGCGGTCTGGAATCGTCCAGCTCATCGTATTGAGGATGACACACCCACAGAACCCCGCACACGCGCACACACAGAAGCACCGTTGGTAGCCGCGTCACAAAAAATAAGATTGTGAAGTACAACTGGTACGCCTAAATGCTGACTGCGCCATGGATCACAACGTCAAACGCTATAAAGCTTACAGCGGCAGCGTGTTGCCTGCACAGACAGGTACGCAACAGATTAAGAAACAGAGATAGCAGTATATATATAGTAAAATAGTAGCATCATGCATATGTATCAAAACAAAGGAAATAAGAGCTCAAATTGCACCTATGCTCTCCGATTGTTACTTACTGCTGTACACAATATACATACACAGACCCACACACACATGCTCACACACACGCAGCAGCACCGTTCGTAGCATCATGCACAACATGTTGTGTAACAAAACAAAGGAAAGAGCTCAAATTACACCTATTCCCTCCGATTGTTACTTACTGCTGTACACAATATTCACAGACCCACCCACATGTTCACACACACGCAGCAGCACCGTTCGTGGTTCTAACAAGGGAAAGGCTTGAAGCGCGGCTGTTGTACCCTGGCTACCTGGCCTTTGCGGGCTGCTTGCTGCGGTACTTGAGAAACACCACCCAGCAGCAGAGAGAGGTGAAATCAACGGGAATTGGGTGAAATCTTGAAAAATCACAGCTCGGGGTTTCCCATGGGTCTGCTTGGCTCTTAGCAGGTCGGAGCAGCTTCCCGTAGTTATTTGCCAGATTTAGCGACTTTGAAGGTCTAGAGCACTCAACACGGAGCCCGGCCGGGGCCAATGCTAGCACCGTACTCTCCACGCCGCCCCCCTGCGGGTCCCGCAGCGGGAAGCACGAGAAAAGACCCGCGGCCAAGCGAAAAAAGTGAACTATTCCGGACAAAAAGTCAACTGGTACAAAGTAATATTACTTTCGACCTTGTATTTAATTACTACATGTAACAGCTGAGCCGAGGGCGCGAGGAGCTCGGACAGGGGCGAGGGGGCGGTGTCTAACACCAAGTGATCCAAAATTTTAGAAAATAGGGGGAAAAAAACACGTTTTTTTTTTCCCCAAATCGTGCTGTGATCACAACTGGAGTGCTCCGGTTTGTTTTCCATTATGACCTTTTTCGGCGTGGGGTGCGACAAAGGACTCTTCCGGACGCCCTCGGCTGGGTGCTTTATTTATTTGGGCGAAACCTCGGAGAGCAAACAATAATTAGAAACCGGCAAGTGCAAAGGGGTC
Organism: Macrocystis pyrifera; assembly: GCA_031763025.1. Classification (NCBI taxonomy): domain Eukaryota; class Phaeophyceae; order Laminariales; family Laminariaceae; genus Macrocystis; species Macrocystis pyrifera. The sequence continues at coordinate 8,535,332 of JASSKH010000009.1, read as the reverse complement.
GGCCGCGAAGAATATATAAGCAAGAATAGTAAGAAAACGCGCAAACACCCCCCACAAGCCTGGATCGGGAACCCAACAGAGCTATATATGCAAGAATAGTAAGAAAACGCCCAAAACATCCACAAGCCTGGATCGGGAACCCAACAGAGCTGCCTCCTCTCCAAAATGGATCTCACACAGCTGACTTAAATTCAAGATACTTGATTTCGCAATAAAAAATCGCCCTTAAAAATACAAATTTCATTATCCAAGCATGCAAATAAATACCGATGGATACACATTTTTCGGAAGGCAAGCATAATAACAATTTTTGCAGCAGTGTTGCGAGTCACGGCGCGGAAGAAAGCGCGGCGTTGGGTGCATGGGTTTTGCTAGAAGAGCGGAACGAGGAAGAGGAGGCGGAGCTAGGGTGCAGTCGGAGGGGGCGGGCAGAACAGCCAGTTGGGAGATTCTGCTCATCAATCAAGAAGGGACACCCGCACTCAGCAGTATATATAGGGGAAGATACTGCTGCTGTTACAGCTTAAACTGCTGTCCCGACTACAACAGCAACAGCAGTGCAGGGGCGTGCTGCACAGTACATACAGTACGGCAGCAGCAGTAGATATTATACTATTACGGGGTCCATAGTTAATAGGACCTATGATATACATAAAAACCTATATATTTACCTATTTTTACTAACAATATTTGGTCCTATTTATTATGGTCCCCCGTAATAAATACAGCACATAGTAAGTAGTGCTACTACTACACATACACCAGGTATGCGAAGTATATTGCGGCAATGGTGGTACGATAATCGGTGAAAGCGGGCAACATAATAAGGAGCTTGAAGCCTGCACACCTCAAACTTACCTGTTGGCCTATATCAGTACCAGGTACGAAGTGCATTTGTTGCGGTGCGGCTGCTTTTCATCGTGAATGGACAACGTGCCCAGCAAAAAAAGCACTCCTTTTTTTCTGTTTTTTTCGCAGAAAAAAATGGATCCAAGAATTTGGATATATGAGAACTTGGCGTTTTGCATCCAGTTTTCACAGAAAATAATTATAAACTCTGGTGACTGGCATTTTGTGCTCAAATCGGAGGGGAAATAAGAAATAAGGAAGTACCTGGCATGCCTCACGCCTTGGACAGAATAAAGAGTTGGGTACCTTGCTTGCGAGGAGGTGTGGGATATGTGCCTCAGTTGGTTATTATATTATTATTCATGTGTAACGCCGTACTGCGCTTTTTTAGTTTGTACTGCTTTGCATTTTATCTGTTGTATTTTGTGCTTATTCCTGGGTATATTCTTCCACACTCCAGAGAGTTCTCTAGAAGAGCCTGTCCTGTAGCCATGGCCCAGTTTTTTGGTGATGAACAACTAACTGTTGTTGTATGTATGTATGCATAATATACACAGAGAGCAGCGAAACACAACAAAGCAACAGCAAAACAACGACCAGCAAAACAGAAGAAGAGGTGCTCTCGTGATACACGAGTACTCGTACGAACGGCAAGGTCTTCTTTTTGGGGGGAAAATCATTATTACTTGTTGTTCTCACATCATAGACGGCTCGTTGGATGATTGCACTTTTACACACATTTATATACACAACAACGTCATGCTGCTGTTGGACCAGGAAGATTATCTGTCGCGGATTCGCGTACTTGTGAAAATCGAGCGCGGCGCGGGAGGCACTCCTGGGTAACGTTTCCATGACATATGTATGGCCAACCTACGGTCGCCGATAGTACCTTCGCCGTGTGGTGCTCTGTTGTGTTGGTTGATGTTTCGTGTGTTTGCTATTTATTTATATAGATTCTGATTCTTGTAATTTAATATTCGAAATTTGAGGATCTTCAAGTATTATTGTCAAGGGTCAAGGGCAGTTTTTTCTTAAAAAACAGTTCTCTCAGTCGCAGGCTACGAGCACGCTTCGTGCATGAAGATCCTTTTCAAGGACGAGGAACAACAGCAGTCAACTTTCCCCCCCATCTCCACCTCTGCCGGTATCCGAGGAGACCGCCAGAGTGTGCATACCCTTCATCGATATACCGTATACCTCGTCACTGCCGACCGGAACCACCATCATCCTCGGAAAGGGGCTCCTAACAACCAGAGAGAGTGGAAGGTTAGCGAGAGATGTGTGGCTTTATTGGGCTCTTTGTTGGTTGATCGTGTGTCTATTATTTTTGTCGCAGAGTTGGAAACAGATAGATCCGTGTGAGACCTTTTTTTTAAAACATCACTTGAAAATGCGTTCTACGGTAACTAACTGCTGTTGTTACAGCAGTAGTAGTACGAGAAGCAGGGAACACAGAACGTGCAACAAGGGCAGAGGTCGTTAATACCAGGTATTATCATACGTGTAATGTTTCTCCCTCCCAGTGCTATCCGACTCTCACGGTACGCAAGTACGACAGGGGTCTCTGGTCGTGAATGCTCTCCGAATATCATAACGTACTCTATATGCCATGGGTCACAGAATCGATAGTGTACATAACTGCAGTAACTACTCCTGTATACGCGTTGGTTATCACGCGTTCTACTAGGTTCAGCCTTCCCTCCGCTTGTCGATTCGCATCAAACTTTGCTGGGTCTTGTGTGATTTCGTCCACCTCGTGTTTAGGCTTTTGGCAATACAAATAGGCTCTCTCCGCGATCACAAGCACAAATAATAATTATTATTATTATATTGTTATTATTATTATTATTATTATTATTATTATTATTATTATTATTATTATTATTATTGTTATTATTATTATTATTTACTATTATTATTATTATTATTATTATTATTTTATTATATTGTTAATAATAATGCTTGCCTTCCGACAATATAGCGTAGATGCCGTTCCTAAATAAATAAACCGAACATCCTTCCGTAAATCAGGAGTATCCCTCGTACGCTTCTCTGCCACAGCCGTTTCCCAATTTCCATTCCCCACATCATTTCATTGTTCAGCTATTCAAAATCAAATAAAAAACGCGCGTGTTTATTTAATTTGATTGAATATGCTGGCTCTTGCTCTACACCCGACCTCACTACAGTACGCACGACTACTATTACGGGGGTCCATAGTTAACAGGACCTATGGAATTCATAAAAACTTATATATTTACCTATTTTTACTTACAAAATTTGGTCCTATTTACTATGGTCCCCCGTAATACATGATATTATACTATTACTATTAATATTAATATCGTATGGCCTCCTGACATATTAAATCCTCGCGCAGGATGGACGGGCGGGAAATTCTTCAGAAAAAGTTTCATAAAATTTCGGCGACCTTTCAACCTCAATCCCCACACATGCACAACAGCAGCATAGATGTTGCCACAGTCAGATATCTACCGCCAGCTTCTTATTCTCTGTTGGGTATGCTCTGCTTGTCTATTACTCGCGGTGCTCTCGTCTCTCTCCTGAACAGGAGTTGTACCGCAACTAAACTCGTAGTGACAGCCTGTAATTTTGGGGAGGAATATCGAGGGTTCCTTACCACTTATTCGAGAAAATGGTTTAGGATCACTGTGTGCGAGGCCAATAGAACTAACTGTTACTCTAGCCCCAACTGTAAGTCAATCAGAGCAACCCTAACACCTAAACCAATCAGGCCAAATCTCGAATGAGAGGTAATCTTTGCTGGGAATATGAAAATTGTATGTATTAAGAGGGCAGGAGGTTATACTTTACCGTAGTAGTAGTGAGGTTGGGTGTACGTCGAGCAAAAGACCATTAATATCCAACAAGCACTTTCAGATTCATGAAGCATAGCTTTGTGAGCAAGATCGAACAGTAAGTCTCCATCTTAACGATATCTTGTTGTAAATTGTAAGTTTACAACTCTCCCACCATCCCGATCTCCATCTCCCTTAGGAAATATGTCTTACTCCTGCTCCTCCTCGCATTGGTCATTGACCTTGCATAATACCTTCGGCCTTAGTATTCTGTGTTAATGCTTGCAACACTCTCTCCTTGTCTTCTCTATTCGCCCTCACGTACACCATAAATGCATCACTTTTCTTACTTCCTTCTCACCGGATGGTCTATGCGTGTAACCCGACGCCGTCAATCTATAGTTGCCCCTTCGATCCCACCAGAATGTACAGTAGTGCATACTCTGCTGGTACCGAATCTCGTTTCCAACTAAACCCCTTAACGCTTTTCACGAGTCCAACTTCCCAACGGTCATCAATTATGTGCGTTGCTAATGATTATCTCCGCCCGAGATGTAGGTTGATGATCGGCATCAACTCTAGCATCATCCCATGAACCCCACAACCGTTCAGTGGATGTGCTGCTCTTTGCATCCCCACGTGTATCTCTGTCCACTCCCAAACGGCGTTTGCTGGGCAAACAACCGACACTTTTCGTGATTTTCCTGCCCCGAAGCTTTTCTGATCTCATTTTGAACATTTCAAACGACCTTCCATAAGGCAGGCAACGGCAATTGCATTGTTCCCGAAAGAAGGACCTATTTTATCTTGTTGGTCTACATGTACTTCTCGTGAATCTTCCCATTGCTACGTATACGCGTAAAATTCTGACGCTCTACACAAAAAAAAACAGGTTACTCCAAGCGTCAACGAGATAGGGCGTCCTTCGTCGCCCTAGGGCGTCCTTCGCCGCCCTACCCCTTTGTAAGGTGACACGCTTGCGTCAACATCACCCACCACGAAACTGGACGACGTATCCGTGGTGCCTCCCTTTTAGAGCACCTTCCCTCGCAATTATTGTTCCACGGATTTTATGAGCCGGTTCTCCTGCTAGTTAAATCAACACCCACAATATCCTTTGGGAAAAATATTGAATCGCCGTCAACTGCCCACCAACCGTCGACATATCATTCCCCCTTGAGAAGTACATGTACGCCAAGTACCTTGAGATCTCTTCCCCAATCAACTCCTCCCCCAAACTACCGTCTCCTATGCCGCAACGTCTAGAGTTACTGGACTATCGTCTTGCTGCGTAGCGTCTGAACCTACTCGGTTGCCTTCATCGAATAAACTACTCGTAGTCTCGCCGCAGTGTTCCAGAGAATCCGCATCGACTGAAGTCCGTCATAGTCTGTATTCTTGTCGGACCTAGTTTTACCCTGGGTGTGCTTGTATAGCGATAGGCTATCGATAAGCTATAGCCTCAACACAGCAGCTCTGCAGCTCACTGGTGTCACTATTGCTATTAATAGCAGTGACTACTTGTACCTTGTACTGAACGTTGACTACGTATGCATAGGCTACCCAGTCTTTACTTAACACTCCCGCTCAGGGGAAGTGCAAATCAAGCTAGTGAGTATGCCCAACGAGGGCCAGTACTCGATGGAATCGATAGAATCATGCCTAAAGTGCCGATCGTGATAAACGATCACCAGTACTTGTTGGAAACGACAGAAACTTGATTGAATTGCCGATCATGGCCTACGATTACCGGCCCATGTCAAAAACGATAGAAACTTGACTAACGTGCCGATCATGGCTATCGATCATCAGCACGTGTTGGGCGCCATAAGAACTTAACTAAAGTGACGATCAAGGCTAACGGTCAACAGCAGGTGTTGGAGCCAAAACTTATTTATCAAAACACTGATCATTAATGACTACCGATCATCAATGCTTGTGGGAAACAAAACATTCGTGCTTATTGCTTCCCTCTGGCCTCTCCGTGCAGTTGCCACAGAGCCCTTCTGTATATTGATGATGTATTTGATCTTACGGCCCTCGATTTACACTTGAGTATTTTATTGACGAGCTCAATTAGGAACCGGTGCCGCTGTTTGTTGAGGAACTCGGTACCCATGTCCGCGAGCTGCTTCTCCGTCGTTTATGTAGTGAATGCTCACGTGTCTCTCCTAGATTTATCTCGCGAGAGTAGAGAAGTATCTCAAGGCCACGTGCTTAGCACGCGAGCTGTAGGTTTGGTTTCCGGCTATTTGTAGTGCCGAAGTGCTGTAGATATGGAGCAGAACGTACTTGAAGTCCTCCTTGAAGTCCAGCTCCGTCACCGTGCCCTGACTTCCAGCTACATCAGAGACAGCTCTGTGCCGTACCCCGGTGTCCCCAACGGTCTGTAGCCATGTGTGCCATACTTAATGAGCAGCCGCCTGCTGTAGTCGTCCTGGGTGGTGACGAGCGATCTTGCATGGCTATGACCGGTGGCTTGCATCCCCATCGCCCTCTTGACGCGGCTCAACTTGGACACCTCCTTGCCGTAGAGACACCATACGGATGCTCTGGATCCTTTAAATCGGAGCGAGGATCCCCCCGCAGTCTCACCCACTCACTTGCTCCCATGCCTGCACAACCACGCCCCCCGTAAATGAGTTGTCCACCTTGATCTTGCAGACCCAGCGCGAGCTGAATGCCTTCTGTCGGGGCGATACGTGCATGGTCGGGCCGAGGTCGTACACCTTGTGGGTTCGTAGGATATCCATTCCCCTGCCCGAACCCGCCTTCCAACCAGTGGCTTCAGTAAGCGCCATAGTTCCCTAAGTAGCGTTTGGAATTACCAACATGTTCTCCCCCTACGCATGCTGTAGCTGCACCTTGGTAGCGCCGTACGCATTCTCCGCGTACGACAATATCTTCAAGTGGTGCGCCATATCTGGCAATGCCGTGTTGGTGTAAAGACATAGTGTAGTTGCTGTAGTCCGTGCAGGGTGGTTGTTGTTGATAGCTTCGAAGCAGTCCAACTGCTGCTCCTTGTCCCTGTTGGCATCACCTCGGTCTGAGGTCCCGCTCTCCCTTAGTTAAAGACCATTCCTCCGGCGGGTCTTCCTTGCTGTCCGCTCCACCGCGTCTTGCCGACTGCTGTCGGCCAATGTCATCTGTTGATGACTGTTGTCCGCCAACGCCATCCGCGGGTGCTCCCGCTGTCTCTTTTCCGATCAGCACATCCGCTTGAGCAATTCCGCGGACTTTGGTCAGGATCTCGGCTAACAATAGTTTGGGCGGTTACACGATGGGGATGGTGTGATCGTACGTCACGTCGTACGGAAGGCGATGCGTGCTGTGTAATCTCGCACACATCGCAGTATGTTGTCGTCCTCTGGTGCGTAGTGAAAACTGATGATTCTCGTGGATGTTTTCCGTCTCGTTGATCAGTGGGTGATACCACGTTCGACGTCGTCTAAGTGAACGCTACGCTCTTGCTCTCCACCGCCTAGTGTGTTGTTACATTATAGATGCTGTACACCTTGCTGCCGTTGCTGTACCTGCAGAGCCTGCCCTCCCATAAGTTATCCTCCAGTTTCTTGGTGCGCGTTTCGATGTGTACATAGGCCCTAGAGCCGATGGTCCTGAGGTGCTGTAGTATTTCCTCCTTCTAAGAGCCTTGTACAAGATTCCCGTGTTGAACGCCGAGTGCGGTGTCCGACTCACAAAGTACGCCGCGTTAAACACTAGCTCTCCCGAAAATAATGCTGGGAGCCCGCTATCTTCAAGCAGTCACCTCGTGATTCCCGCCAGAGTCCTCCGATCGCGCTCCGACACCTCTGGCTGCTGAGGTTCTTTTTTTGGTGAGAAGCTCTTGACTCCTGGCGTTGATGTAGCCCATGCGACGGTGCCATGAATTCGAGTATGTATCCGCAGTGCCTAGTCTACTGCCCCTAGGTTGATGGTGAACGTGTATAGGTCGCGGCACCATCCTGCTTACTGTAGCGGGATGGTGAAATCGTTGGTCTCGATCCGTGACTCCTACAGGCGATCATGGTTGTAACTCCCAGCTCCGTTGGGCTCGAAATCGAAAAGAGATAGCACCCAATGCCGGGCACCACCCCAACCGGCAGCCTTAATTTTTGCCTAACCCCGATCTGGCCGATGATGTAGCCGTTGATGATTGCTTTAGCATCCCCGTTTAGCTCGTGGTTCCCGGCCGATCGCGTGGTTTTCCGTACGTAGTCGGATGGCCGCTCCCATAGTCCGCGACTGTAATCGAAATAGTGCTGTGATGCCCCACTGACCTCCAGCAGCTTACCAAATCTTCGATATTGCCAAAAACACCGTTGCCCTCGTACTCCTCTGCCATGGCCATCGGGTCTGTCGATCCTCCGCCGCCCCAAAAAGCTCTGAACACTCCAAGCGCTTCCGACCCGCTGAGTTCCTTTTCGCGCGTCTCTGTCGGTCTCTTCTGGGGTGCCGGTTCGGCGGCGGTGCTTGCCATGAACGAGTATCCTCCCATGATCCCCACGGTACCTCCGATATAGTCTCCGCCGTTGTGTTCACTGGTGACTAGGACTGATGAGGGCTGCGAATGTTGGCAAAGTTGGCGTTGTAGCTGTTGCCACTGATCTTCTGCCTGAGACACATCGCTGATGTTGGTGGTGTTGCGGGGGAAGCACCATTTTTATCCGCCGCCGCGTCCGCGGCCAGCTGCACTGCCGCCGCGACTTCTTCTTCCTCCGTTGCTGCCTCCATCACTACTTTTTTCTTCCAGAGTGAGCTCCCCCGTTGTCCCCGCGCGTCTTGTTGTCGTTGTTCTGCGGATCTTTTTCTTTCTTATAGTGACCGTACTTACCGCAGTTGAGGCACTGTACCCCGCTGGGGTCAACTTTCGTATGCATGTCAACGCGGCCCATAGCTGATTTTCCCTGTGGCAAGGAGCGAGGTACACGCGTAAATAAATTCGAAGTGTTCGCTTGACATCGTGCAGCCCGAAGTAGCGTTGGTTGTAGAGCTGGTTCCACGCGTGCTCGTATTTGTCCTGGAGGATTTTCAGGATCATGTCCTCAAGATGTGGATCTGTGATTACCTTTTAATGTTCATGGAGTCCGTCCTGCGCTCCCTCCATCGTGTACAGCCGGAAGTCGGGATCCTGTCCGGGCTGCAGCTTGGGGTTGTACAATACTTCGTTCCTGGCCACGCGACCGGCATTGAAAATACCATTGTAAAAATAGCTATATCCACGCTGCTGTTCCGTCGCCCGCGCCACCGTCGATTGACTTTCCCGCGAACTGTTCGACCAGCTTCTGGGTGCCATTGTTTGTTTCGAGCAAGAGAGTGGAGGAGAAGTAGTGTTCGTCGATCTTCTACCACTCTATGGTTAGCATGGTGTTAGCGCTGTCCCTCGACGGTGTCGGTGTCTGCCACGCCGGGTCGGGTCGGGCACTCCGTACCCGGAAGATCCTTGAACATTCCTGGAGCGCCCAACGTGAGGCGGACACGTAGTTCCACCTTCCAGCTGGGGAACACAGAAAGTTCCATTCGTCATACTTTGGAAAACCCCTCGCTAGCATTGCGCTTTTTTTGTTGGTCTCCTCCACTACTTTGTTCTTCAGCCATAACCGGTGCGTGCTGCCGTATGCCGCAGCAGATTAGGAATCCCTTAGTCCCAACGCCCGAACTTACCACTGCTCTATAAAGACCTCTTGCTGTTCACGCGCGGCGGGCACACCCGTACCTTGTACGGAGTCGGCTTGTCTTGGTCCCAACGCGCGCATGTGTAGCTACGCTAAAATTTCCCTCTTACCGCTTGCTTGGCGGGCTTACCCGTACCCGGTACGGAATCGAGTTATCTCGGTCCGAACGACCGAATGTATCACTGCGCCACAGAAACCTATTGCCGCTTGCGGGCGTGCTTACCCGTACCCGTTTCGGAGTCGACTAATCCTGGTCCCAACGCCCGACGTGTATCCCTACGCCACAGCAATCACTTGCCGCTTGCTAGCGAGCTTAGACGGAGTCGACTGATCTTGGTCCCAACTCCCGAATGTACCGCTGCGCTAGAGAACCCCCTTGCCGCGTGCTAGCGCATTTTGCCGCAATTGGTATGGACTGCAATGGTCGCCCGGCAATGCACTGCTGGCGCGGTCAGGTGGTGGTCGCAACTTCTGCGAATCTTGTGAACATTTTGAAAATTGAACGCCTCAAGAGTGACAGCTCGACCCCTTTGACAAAACGCAAATGCAGGTATTCTCGCTCCGAAACAGGTGGAATGGATCGACGCGAGACTACTGCTGTTCAGAAAGCGATGAACCGTAGTACCCGTACGCCACGCAGTTTATTATGAAAAGAGCACAACGACAGCCGTCGACGTGACGCCAACTAAGTGAAGGTTTCGATTTCCTGATCGCCTGCAACAAATTGGCCACCAGATCTCCGGTGGGGATTCAAAAATTAAACCAAAACAGACACATCGCCATTTTCGACAACCCAAAAAACGTATACCGGCATGTACCTAATTTTGGCTCCCCTGCCCTTTGAATGATGCTCCATAAGTATACGCTCTAGACCAGCTTGAGGTCAACATGTCCTTTGAAAATTCCAAATGTGTATATTGAACGCATTCCTTGAGCAATTGTGTTGTTTTGCGAAGTTGTTCACGGTGAGTACTCTTGCAAAGAAGAATATGGAGGTCTTACCGTCCAACGCACAGGTAACTACTGCCTATGGTTGGGGAAGCTGATCACTCCTGATCCCTCTGCGCCAGAACACCAGGTTGTCTTTTCCTACCTTACACGCCCATTCATTTCGTGAAAAACGATGAGTCGCACGACTTTGTCACATTTAGCACTCTCTTCACCAATCGTTCTCACCGATACAACCAGGTTGTGAGTGCTCGAAGCGCGTTCCACGATAGACAGGCGCCTAGCAAAGCAGCGATGTCGCAGCCGGAGGTTGAGGGGCGAGAAGAGGAATCACCACGCGGGTTGAGACTGGACTTGGCATCCTTGGTAGGTAAGGAAGCTAACATCCGCCTCCTCTCGTACGCTGACTGGTTGCGAGCTTCAACATGTTATAGAGGGTGACCAAAGGGGTGAATGCAGCCAAAGTCCTTAATTTCCGATCGGGGGTTGAGTGTACAAGGAAGCGTGCACTTTCGCCTGCGGAAGAAACTTGCTTGTTTTCGGGGAGACACCACTTACAGAGCATTTAGCGCAATGGCACTTGGACATAGGGATCATTTAATTATCCTCGTTCATCTTCTTCTATCATATCCCTACTGCATTCGTGTACCCCCCAAACTCTCCCTGGCCAGTGCTTGTTCTGATTTCCTTATATCTCCACCCATGCCATACGTCGTCTATTACTTTGTCCCGTCTTATTCCAGGTCGCTCTTTTGTTTTAGTTTTTTTTCCGTTCAGCTTTTACAACTGTGGCTGGCAGCCGCTTGTCCCATTTCACCTTGCTCATGTATCTTTTGGTTTTTTGAGGATACGTTCCTACGGACGGTTTAATATTATGATAGCTGTCTCCAGCTGTTTGGCAAGCTTTTCTTTCCATTCCCAATGGTACACTCGCATTCAAAATAATTCTGTAGTTGGTGTGTACCCGTATACCTAGTACGTATTGATGTGTGCACTATGAGATATCTAAGGTACGTTTGGTCTCCCTCTAGTGGTTGCTCTCAGTTGAACACCCCCCCTTCGTAGTGTTTAGGTCATATTACGAGGGGCGAGGGAATATATAGCCTCGTTTCTTTTCTTTTGAATAGTCGCATCTTCTACCACCTTTTCCTGGACGTTTTAGATGAGCTTTGTCATCATCCCTCGACCACCTTGTGGTCTGCATATACGACAATTCAGGGTGGGCTAATGTGATATGAGTGAAGTGCTCATGGGCTATAGATATAGATAATTGTTGGTCGGTAGTTTTGTAGTCTCACGAATACGAGAATAATACAAAGAATGTATTAACCCGGCGGATATTCCGTTAGCCGAGAGTAACGTTCTTTTTGGAAGGTTCTCAAGGGCAGATAGCCCATTAGACGAGAATAATGTTCCTTAATGGAGGTAGGACCAGAAAGTGAGAAGTTCTTATATTAGCAAAGAAAGATCGGGAGCCATAGGAAACTTCTGTAGGAGTACATCAGATAAGTGGAATTTAGGAGAGCTTGTGGCGTGGGGTGGGACGTATATCTAGGTGTCGAGTCCCTCCCCCCTACCTCTCACTTCTCTACCAGAGTATCTCCTCAGCTCTCGCCATCAATAAGAAGATCTAAATCAGAAGAAGCGAAGCACTGCTTTCCAGCTGCCAGAAACCTGCGTCCCTTACCCTTACCCTATCTCGGTCCCACTTCACATACGCGGTACGATACATATCGTGTGCGAGGTTTTTGGGGCTTGCGCCGCCCTCTCATGAAGCGCTTGCAAGGTTAAAAAAAGACGCACGAACGTGTGCTACAACAAATATGCAGTGTGTGAGGCAAGGTTATTTGCTTAATATATGAGTAATCGTTGCGAACGAACATACATCTAGAGATCGACATCTAAGGAAGGTCTTAAGGGGTTGGACGGCAGAAAAGGTGGCATTGGGCGTGCTGTTTTGCCATCTAGCAGGAGCAGAGTACTGTATGTGGAAAAGGGGCGCGCGTGATGATCGTAGAGAGAAGGGGTGGTTTAGACATGTTGTACGCAGGATACCCTCATGGGACCCAGGTGCGTCGAGCGAAAATATGCTAGCTTAATAAAAGTCTATAGGGAACGCGCAACAAATGGACTCGTATTTTACTGGGCACGCGTCAAAGATCTCCGTGCGATGCGCTTCGGAAGACCCCCTATGCCTCATTATCTCGGTTTGGCCAATGCCGTAGTTATCTCTATTGATCAACCATTGTTTCCCTTCGAAGTCCGAAAAGTGAAGAACTTCTATTGTACCGTTCATATTTCTTATGCTTCATATACAGCATATGTAATGTCATGACTGTACTGCTGTATACGATTCGTAGGGGAGAGATCTGAAACGCAAACCATGACACATGACACGTGTAATTATTTATTTTTCCATCGCTTTTACTTTCCAGCGTATCTCGTAGAAGTTTTTTATCCTAAGCAATTTTCTGGACAAGCCCAGATCACAGGTGTCGTCCCTTCTCCCCCCTCGTACGTGCCTTTACTTTTATGGCGAATATAATCCCGCATCCCCACTCTCGTCCATTTTCATTTAATGTTGCTAACTCACGCTCTCGCGCTTTCCACTGACCAAGTTTTATGCAAGAAAAAGTCCCGACCGGTATGCACTCGGTGAGACTCGAACCCAAGAAGTAGTCTTTGTAGGCACGCGTACAACCTACCAACCCACCGGAGAGCTGGGGGGCGCTGTGAAGAATGCAGGCGTGTCGGTCGGATTTTTGTCTTTGGTGTGATGAAACCCCAGCAGCGGCGAAACGAATGCCGTGTAGTATTGTCGTGCTTGACACGATACGGAACATATTCAGTCGAAAGCATTCATTATACAGCAACTCTACTCTAATGCTCTGACAGCTACCGCTACGGCGTCGCCGGTGGCTTGGTAGGTGGTCCGCGTGCCTGTCAAGATCAATTTCGTGGGTTCAAGTTCCACCGAGTGCATGCTCATAGGGACTTTTCCTTGCATAAAAAAATGATAAGCGGAAAGCGCGAAAGCGTGAGTTGGCTACATTCGATGAAAATCGACGAGCAGTGGGAATGCTGGACCCTATGCGCGACAAAAAATATAGGCACGTACCGGGGGGGAGAAGGGACGACACCTGTGACCACGGCTTGTCCAGAAGATCGTCGAGGGTAACACCTCGTACGAGTGGGCTGGGAAGTAAAAGTGATGGATAAAAAAATAATAATAATAATAATAATAATAATACGGAAACTGGGAAGGAACGCACCGCGTAGTAGTTAGTGTTATTAATAGTAGCGTACCGGGTAGGTCCGTAGCTGGGGGGGGGGGGGGGGGCGTATCGTGATACAAAATCCGAGTTACGAAAGGGAGAGACGAAAGAAGAGAGAGAGAGAGCTGGAGCAGCACGAAGGACAAATTCAGATAATTTCATCACTGACTGCGAACGCATTTTTTTTTTTTTTCCCGACGCGAGTGGACCTCACGAGATGGAATTAACGTTGAAGAGCTCGTTTTTCCCGCCGCGAGTTGTCGCACACATCAATACGTGTGAAACGATGAGATGAAATACAGTTGAAGAAAATGGATATCCCTTCGACCGCCAGGCTGCAAACGAAGGTGGCTAAAACCCTAATATACAACATGAAAAGAGAAAAAACGGACCCCTCGCGTATGTATATAGAAGCATAGCACGATAATACCGGTACGTTTGTGGAGACAACCACGCGGTATTGTTAGAAAGGGAAACGTGTGATTGGAAAGTGATTGCACTGCTGCCGTTGACGCGTTCTACGATAGAGGTAGCACTTTTCCGCCTACAAAAAAATTCTGAATGACGGGGTTCCTTAACCCAAAATCGTCGGAATGCCAATTTTGTTTAATAAAAGGACATTTTTGTATACTTGGACCATGGGATTATTCATCGGGATGCAAGATTAGTCTTGCTGAAGTCGGTTTTCGGGTTAGGTATGGAGCTCCTTAAGGTCAAGCGAGGAGCCTCGAAAAAATGGGGTGAACCTCTATCGTAGAACGCTCCCTTTGCTCACCGTAAACCGCTGTTGGTCTAACACAGGGGGTGCGATCGTTGTCAAAATGCCGTGCAGCGTGTTTTTTTTAGAGAGATAGATACATGTGGTCGAGCGAAAGCTCCCGAAAATTGCGGTGGTGTTGAAGGTGCTCTGTTTTTGTCAGCTTTTCTACTGTATGCCTGGTATATTCGTACCTGCGCTCGTCAGCCTGCCGCAAGTGCACGCCACGAGTTGAACGTCCATAAAGAAGGTCGCGAGGAAACAAAACTCCAATCGATGCTGTGACACCAGTATTTAAGGCTGGTAATTCTTATCGGAGAGCTTTTTCCACATATTTCCATATTTTTCTCGAGCATTTTTCTATCTTCCAGATTTTGTCGATTTTTTTTGCAAATATATGAAATTTAACTTTCCTGTTATTTTCGCTTCTGGAGAATTTCGCGGATAGTAACAGGACGCCTCAGTATCTTCATGCATATCTCCAACTATTTCCAAACCTTGGAAAGTGTGGGAAAAGCATTTGAAATCTAACTTTCTTGATTTTTTTTTTGCTTCTTTAGGAAAGTTAAATTTCACACATTTGGAAAAAGAAAAATGAAAATCTGGAAGCTTAAAAAATTGCGCGAAAAAGATAGGGAAAATACGGAGAAAAAAAAGCTCTCCGATAAGAATGACCCTTAGGGAGAAGAGGGTGCCCTGAGTCGGGAGATATAAAATCTAGACTCCCTCAGGTGCCTACATCCTCGGAGTAAACCACAGTTTGATGACGGCACGGTCGGTCAGAAACAGCCCCGACAAAGGTGGAAGAAACGAACCGGGTTCGAACCGGTACACGAAAACGTGAGAAATCAGTATGGACAGGGGTTTCTTCTCGCTCTCCGGGGCGCTAAAAAATGAAACAAACAAAAAAAGTGGGGTGCCTCGAATACGAAAAGAGAAAGGACGGACCTCGAGTAGTAGTGGAAGTAGCGTAGCTCCGCAGCCTGGGCGGGGAGGACGACTTTGTGAACCGGTATCTGAGTTACGAAAGGGAGAGAGCTGGAGAAGCTGGGCATATGCAAGGAAAGGAGAGAGCTGGACCAGAACGGCAACTTCAGAAAATATCATGACTGCGATTGTTTGTGTGCTAGTTTGCCCGCCGCGACCGGACATCACGAGATGGAAACACATTGTAGTTATGAAAGCGCGTGTTTGCCTGTCAGTGACCGAAATAGTGGAGCTCTGTCGGCGACCGAGCTAATGAGGCCGGTGAAGTTAAAACATGGCTCGACGAAAATGTTAAATCCACGTAGCGTGATTAGGGAACAGTGGCCAGGGAAACGGCAGAGGGTGAGCCTACAGTAGCGGCGACGAACCCCAGGTAATTCGCTGGTCAAAAATGAAGAAAGAAGGATAACGAGTAGATGAAGATGAATCCTGAACCAAGTTCCGAGACGTGCCTGAACGAAAAGGCTCGAGGAACACACATTGCACCCCCCCCCATGTCACGCAATGGTCCGTAAGCGGAAAGACGAAGTGTTAACTTGTGTCGCCCTTTGGCCTACGATCGGCGTTTCCTCTTTGCCTCACTCCCTGTTGTATGATACATCGTATCGTCATAAAATACCACGCCCACTGCAGTTTTTTTTTCCTTTTCGCTTTCACTTTATCTTTTATGACGTATTCCTTTTCGCTGTTCCTTTGAAGGCGGACTGTTATGCGGGCGGAAAACAGCAAATAAATCAGGTTTTCGCCTTTGTGATGGTGACACCAACACCAAGGTTCTGCCGTACTTTTTGATGCCCCAAACCCTTCCCCGCGGCAGCAAAAAATACCATGATTTTCGACTAAGCACCAACCGGCGCCACCGAGTGCTCGCCTCACAGAGCACGGATCGCTACAGCACGTAGAGGGTGTAGAATCAACTGAGCAGAGAGTCGTTCGTCACAATTATAAGGGCCGTAGGTGTACTGTGTCTGGAAGTCTAGCTTGGGGTATGAAGCCTGGTGCATTCATGTGTCTTCGTTTCGCTGAACAAGAACGGGGGGTCATTTCCGATCACAAAATGTTGAAACAGAAATGGGTCATGCTTTCACGTCTCAAGCGAGACCTCCGGACACTGGCCGCCTACAGCCCTCGAACTTGGCAGCGAGGACTCTCAGAGAAATTGAGCATACATCCATGGAAGTCTAGCGTTTTCTGTGTTCTGCGGAGCGAGGATTTGAGGCGGCGGTTGGTGTTGTGTGCGAAGAGAACGTTTTTTCCTGGCAGCATCTAGAAGGGATCCATCACTACCGACGGCAATGCTCGCGGGTTTCTGCATACTGAAGGGAAAACATGTTTTGTTTTCTGAAACATGTTTCGTTTTCTGCGTTTCGATCTCATGCTGGTGGACCCCAGCCGCGCGGTAAACAAACGGGCGAAACATGCTATCACAGCAGTTCCGAAACACCTGACAAAAGGACAAACGGAGTGCGAGAAAACTGAAAACAGAAAATGGCACTCTCTCGGAACACAATGACTCGGAGAGTAAGAAAATCGTCACGTTGACATGCATAATGCTTCAGTTTTCATTTTGGGAAGAGAAGTAAAAACACCCAAAAGTAGGGTGTGAGTTAAAACTACTCAAAGTGAACTGGGGCGGGAACGAAGCAACGAATAACGATCCCTGAAAAGGGACACTTGCGATCATTTCTCATTCTTCTGTGCGTACGCTTGTCAACATACTCTTGCGCCCCGTCTGCTTCTCAGATGCAGCTTTGGTCGAAATGGAGGATGGGGAGGGGTCTCCGCCGAGGGCTGCTGGAGCCAGGAAGGGAAACCCGTTCAGAAGACCCCAAAAGAAGAGGAAAAAACGTCCGGCGGGCGCACCCGTCCAAACCCCGAAAGGCGAGGAAGCGAACCCAGCCGATCATCCTGCCGCGCCGAGTCCACTAAGCATTGGCGGCGGGAGCAGCGATAGCGAGTGGGATACCACTTCACGACGTGGCCGAATGCGTATGGATTCAGGTGTGAGTAGTGGTGCCGCAAGCGGGAGGGCAATGGACTTCGACCTGGAATTGAAGGCCTCCAGACACGGCGCCCTTTCTCCGGTCACGGGGACGCTGCATAAGGCTCGCACGACTGGCGGCTTCAACCGGTTTTCCGAGAACGACGTTGCCGCCTTGAAAGAGGTGTACTGCAATGTTGTCATCAAAGGAACCGGATTGCCGCTGGCTAGTCTTGTCGAGGAGGCTGTGGAAGAAGCGCTTGGCGGGGGCGCTGGTCCTCCAGACGGGTTCAAAGATTACTTTGAGGGCAACAATAGGCGGCTCTTTCGCGGAGTGTGGGAAACGACATACCTACTTGTTGTGGGCTCTCTTCTCTTGGCCTTATGGGCGTATGAGGGAAGTTCGCCGAACGTTACCGACTTGATAACGGTTGTGGTCTCCGCAGCAGGCTCTCTTGGCGTTGTCGCTAGGGCGTTCTCTGCGCGTGGCTACCTGGGAGTTATTTACGGGGGATATGTCGGTTCGGGAATAGTTGACCTACCACCCGTGTCTGCCGGCGCATTGTGTCGGGGCATGCGTATGAGAAAAGCCCTGATCAATTGCGTGTTGTTGGTGATGGTTTTCCCGCTCTTGTTGCCTTATGCGATATGGAGCGTATCGAAGGTTATTCGCTTTGTTGTCTATCTGGTGGTTGGAAGCGAAGACAACGGGAGCTGGGTGCTGGGAATAGGAGTACTGCGGTATCGGGACTGTGTGATAGCGGTACCGTTCATGGAAAAACGAGTGATGGGATTCGATCGAAGTACGACCGGAAGGATACAGTGGCCCGGTGGTGCTTGGAGGACATATTTCGGTGGCCCCCCAAAGGGCTCTTGGGCGCTGCACTTTTCTAGTAGAGGCTCCTTCCTGGCTGACCCAAGTTGCGAAAGAATCAGCCTTCAATTCGGCACGGAAAGAAGGCTCATTGTCGAGGCCGGGTCGAGGACAGTATCCTTCGCGATCGCAAGGCGGGACTCTCGAGGCGGGCTCCTTCTCGTTCCTGTGGAGACTTCGGGGGGTGTTCGGGTGCGGCTTGGGGTTCTCGCTTTCTCCGGGGCAACAGGTGGCGTGACAATATTGATGGCAGTGGACTATCCGAGGAGAGCGTCCAGTCCAGAGGATGCGGTGGCGAAGGCGCTGAACCTAGAGGCCGACCCATTCTGCCTGGACGTGTCGGCATGCGGCATCGGGGTGCCTGACGACACCAAGAGTGGTGTTTTTGACGTACTCGACGGTGCAGGGGCGGGCGCTGTGAGCGATAAGTGCCCCCTTTGGAGCTCTCTGCCACGCATGTGCTTTCCATCACGCGCGGCGTCATGGGCGGCGGGATTCTTCGGTGGTCACTTCGGAATGCTCCATGAGTACGGCCGAGACGGCGTGATAACCACTCACTCAGGGCAGGGAACTGGTGATCGCCTCGTCACCTTGAAGCCATCATCTCACGATGGACCGGTGCTGGACCTGTTCGATGTCGTGTTGGGCCTGCAGACACATGAACTTGGCATGCTCAAGGTTCCGGTGGACCAGGCTGAGAGCATTCTCGTCTTTGACACGCTTCCCACGTACCGACACATTCGATCTGAGGGTATCAGAGGAAAATATTGCCTTATTCCCGGAGGACTTCAAGCAAAGTGGAGCGTCACTTTCCCTTCGAAACAAAAGACGCGCATCGAAAACTGTGAGGAGTGCTTGGTCATTTAGGATTGAAACTAAGAAATGCGAACGTTTTCTCCCCCTTCGGCTTCATAAGCAAACCATCTTACCTTTTATCGGCGGGCCTCGTATTGTTTTATTCGCGGCAAGGAGCACCTACATAAGCATCCCCGGGAGAGACGCCAACAATATATCCACGGATATAACTTACCAGGTATACCATTAGGGTGGATTGTTTCCTATGGTTTTGGTAACAAGTTACTTGATCGTATAGTGGCCGCGGGGGTGGTTGGGAGAGGGCAGTCACTACCAGAAGTAGACGTCTGAACAGAAGCCCAGACTCTAAGACGAGTCGCCACCGCCTGTTTGATGTTGGTACTACGGTAATAGTAGAAGTTTGTGGTGTTGTGTGCGCCGTGCATTTAATACGTGTAAAATATCATCGGTATGGCCTCGACATAGATAGGTACTCGACACTTCGGTGAGGTTCGGTGACATCTCGGTAAGTTCGGAAAGCCTATCCTTAAACAGACCCCGGGTACAGGTACACCCTTCCCCAGAAAACCGAGGGAGCCGGTACTCCTCAATATCCTGTCGAATACTCCGTTATATTTCCGTGTTCGGTACGCACTAAATACCGGCAACCGATACTTCGGTAAGTTCGGTACGACCTCATTACCGGTACCGGACACTTCGGTAAGTTCGGTACGACCCCCATACCGATACCCGACCCTTTGGTAAGTTCGGTATTCATGCATTACCGGTTTCCGGGGTACCGGCATATGCTCGACCACAATAATACCGGGGGTCCCCCAGTATTTGTTCGGTACGGCATCAATACCAATATATCGAAAACTCCGGTATGGTTCTGTACGAACTCCATACCGGTACCCGGATAATTCGATGATTTCGAAGTCTTCTGATGCATACTAATTCGATTACTGCAGCTTCTGTGCAATCAAGTGTCTCTACGGGGTTGGATTCGCGCCTTGTTTTTTTATGTTTGTGTATTTGTTTTCTTTCCGTTCTCGATACTGCTTGTTGTGTACGCATACGTCCTTACCGGTATAAGACCGCTGTCGTGCCTCTTTCCGTGAGTGAAAACAAAGTGGGCCCGGAGACAAGCAACGCGAATGATACATATTCGATTGCGATGCAAACATCGCTAGATATGCTTACCGGTATCATTCAACCTTGGCAAGCAGGCGATGTTTGCGCGTGTTTTTTTTTCATGGGTTGCATCCGTCCTGTCCTGCGTGAATGCGTGCCTGCAGGCCACCTCCGCGGCATTGCTACTTCGCCGGGAGACTCATTCTCTTTTCGAGTGTCGGGACACCTTATGGGTACGTATCAACACAGGCGGGTCCACTTTTCTTTCATGAAGGTCCTTGGAAGTGTGTACTGCTTATGTTGGCGCTGACTTTGATCCGTACAACAAACAGACACACATGCTGATGATGGGCACTATTTCGCCGAACGGAAAGAATGTACAGTCTCCAGTCAGTGTGATTACCATCGCTCGTGATCGAGCTATGATATGAATGTTACGTCAAGGTAGGTTACAACTGGCTACGAAGGTTGGGTACACCGTTGTTCGTGCCTTTCGAACAATACATAGTCGGCAGAGTGGGCGGCATGGGGCTGATTTTACTCCCACCGCAATGTTGCTACTGCCACCACTCACGGCAGTAGTCGTGCTAGTGTTTTACTACAGTCAAATCGTCACCCAATATAATCAGATGAGCTCAAACTTGGCACAAGATGAGGATTTACGATTTGATGAGATCAACTAAGAAAATGAACGCCCGGGTCGATCACTTTTGTTGAGGGCTAGCTCCCCTGCCAGAACAGGGCAATAGGCACAGGAAAAATACAGGCCTTCCCACCCATCATACAGTCTTGGTAGTATTTTTCTGGAAGATCATTTCAATCCCAAGGATGGACACCGCGCTGACAACGCACTAAGCGCGGACTTTATCCCGGGCGAGCCCCCCCCCGCTTCGGGGCAGGAGGCCTCATTCAACCCAATAGTTACACTGTATGATCGGCGGCAGCGTAAAAGAATAATACAGCCGCCGAATGCTACAGTATTATTTTACGCTGCCGCCGACCATTCAAGTTTAGTACCAGTAATGGATTGGATGAGGCCTCCTGCCCCGGTCGGTGGTCCTGCCCCAAACTTCCTTGTATACCTTGGTTCCTAATTGATCACCTACCGGGGCGCAGCGCTGTCTCACCCAAAACTTGTGTTGTTACGTGCTTGTGTACTATAGGTGTGATCCGGCGCGCACATGGAGAAAGCTCACTCAAGATCCGGGGACACTAGCGCTGCGCACGGTCGCGTATAGTGCTCTGGTGCTGTTTCAATATTGATACCTTGAACGCGTGTACCAGTGGTCGACCCCATGCCGTACTGCACTACTCTCTTTGTCTTCCACCTCCCGATCTTCAATAAATCTGGCCTCCGGACGTACCCGCCAACGGCGTGCTCATATAGCCCCCTACGCGCCCGGGGGTGCAGAGCGGTTGGGCATTCCCACCGCTCGCCGGTGCCCCAGCATCGCCGCATCGTTGTACACGTCGCCCAGTCTTTGCGCTTGCCGCCGGGCGACGACATGTCGCGTGCAGAACGGAAGCAGTTCGTGTTACCGTGAAAACAAATACGTTTTTGTTTTTGCTACAGTCGGGCGTATGTATGCAGAAAATGACGAAAAAATGGAGTGATACGTAGATCATAGACCGGACCTGGATCTATGCGCGTCCTGCCTTGTCAACCAAGCTATTAACGTGTTTAGTCTGGTCCGGAAAGCCAAAATCACAAGCGCGAAGGCCACCCCCCTCGAAAAACAAAACTAACAAGCAAACAAACGAAACAATTACCCCGTCTACCCGGTGCACACCGCGATCATTATGCCACAACAAAAGTCCAGGTATTTATTACGGGGGACCACAGTAAATATGACCAAATTGTAGGTAAAAATAGGGAAAATATGCAGTTTTTTGTGTGTACGATAGGTCCTATTTACTATGTCCCCCCGTATTACGACGGAACCTACCACATGGTCGTTCTCTCCATCCTCGAACTAGCTAAGTAGCAATTACAATTGGTTTGTGTGTCCGCTGGTGCTGAGGCGTAACCACTAGATACGCCTATGGCGGAGTTCAGGCCGCATTCGTTTTCTCCCCAAAGGGTCCCTAACGACTGACGCCCCTCCTAGTATATCGCGATCGACGCTAATCGATAGCTGACACACGCAAATTATGAGCCCCGCAAAACACCACGTCGTCAGCACAGCAGCGGCGGCAGTCACAACATTCTCGTTGTCGTACAGACTGTGCGCGGCGTGGCAGGGGGGCGCGCACTGCTTCCTAGGAATTTTTTTTTTATCGATGTACCAGCTGTACGGTAAGCTCTATAGCAGGAACACGCAACAACAACCCAACCACGGGATGAGAGGCGGTCGAAACTACCGTGCTGCTGAACCCTGTGCCTGGAATATATTCTGTCGTGTTGTCGTGTCAGCGAGCTACTACTATGTACTGCAGCATGAACGGCCAGTAGAACAAGAACTCAAACGTGACAACAGCACCAATGCTTCAGTCTTGAAGGAACGCATAAAACAACTACAGTGACGGGCAAGTAACCACCCTTCACACATGACGTCTTCCGACACGGACCAGTCACTGCTACGTAGAAGCACCCTCGTTGCGCCGAGTTGTCTTGCCCTTCGATTTTTCGATCCCGATTGCTGTTTTGGGCTTATTGAGAATACATGCCCGGCCCCGAGCCTCCACTTTCAGCTCCGTAAAGGGTGTTCACTATTGAAAGAGGCGTCTTGGCCTCATTGCGAGGTGTCGTATAAATCTGTGTGAGCGCATTTGTTTTCCGACAAGCTTCATCTTCAATCCTCTTTCCGACTTCTGGATGTCGTCGTTGACATCCTTTCTTTGCTCGTCGTGTGATCTGCATCCGTCTGCGACAGACTGTCTTGAGAGTGCGCGCTAATCTGATAAAGCGACGAAAGGCAGACATATAGCTATATAGGCAAAAACAAAACTATGGTTGTTCAGGATTCAGGATTCATTCGCAATAACACGCGACGTCACGCTTCTGACAGGCGGTACTGTACGCATGATGTATTGGACCATCCTCTGGTTAGTTCAATGCTTTGCTCTGCCTTGGTTCCTGGAGACTAGAGACAGCATGGAACGGACTAAAATTACGGGCGCTTAGCTAATGTACATACCCAGCACCGGCATCCCTTGGTCCTGAGATAGACTCCTTCGCATCATGCGCACTACGTACCTGGTGCGGCAATCGCATGTCCCGAGAAATATTACACCGTACGAAGGCCATATTAAAAGTCGTGCGTTGTGCTTTTCGACACGTAACTTCCACCAGCATAACGTATCTGGCAGTTACTACTGCTGTAGTACAAATTATCAGGTTGTTTGCGCGAAACAAACTAACTGCCAGGATCTTGACCTGAAGGGGTTCCCCGCACGATCCTGTTTGTCTCGAGAAATCAATCGTATTGTTTCCCCTGGAGCGGAGTCTCGTTGAACGAACACAGAGGAGCCGTTTCCGTAGGAACGTGTGATGCGCGTTGAACAACAACGGCAACGACCAAAGAACAGCTACAGCGGCAACAGGTTGTCCTACTGTAGTTCGGTACGCACTGGTGACACTTACGTGTTATTTAATTACTGTACCTGTACAGAAACAAACTAAATGCACAGCACTATGCACTATGTACAGCAACTAAGTAGCAACAGCTCGAGTCGGGACCCACTAGTAACAGAGGCCACATGAGAGCCGGCATGTCCTACGTACACACAAGAGGGTGGGGGGGGGGGGGGGGGGGGGGCAGGGGCGTATGACGAAAGAATGCACGGACAAAGAAAGAGGGACAGGTCCGAACTGGGCAACTCGTGATGTGCATAGAAACACAGCAAACAGTTGATAACTACACACACGTCAAACACAATCATACAGCTACTATTATCATAATATCCGAACATTCAACAATCACTATCAAACCATGAGAGAAAATCTTCGAGTAAGCTTGATCCTTGTCTGATATGGACCGCCGCTTACTATAAACCTGGTGCACGCCTACCGGTATCCGTTTCTACCCCCTCCCACTATTGCTGCTGAAGCGCCCCCCCCTCCTCCGGCGCCCACCCCCCCCCGCTCTTCCTCCTGCTCTTGCTCCTCCTCCTCCTCCTCCTCCTCCTCCCCCTCCTCCTCCTCCTCCTCCTCCTCTTCCTCTTCCTCCTCCTCCTCCATCAACACCTCCTCCTCCACCTCCTTCTGCCGTCCCTTCTTGTCCATGACGAGGTGTTGATCGCACGTGCCTATACGCGCGCCACACGCGCATGCACACATACATGTACACATCATTGGGCCACAGTGAGAGTTAAATACACGTCAGTCGGCGGTGGAGCGTTAACCAAAGTTACTGATCCAACTCCCACGGGTCCACGGCGCGGCTGTTGGGGGGGGGTGCTGCAAATGCCCGTTCACAAAGGTTAAATCTCCAAGTCACTCGGTCAGCGCTGATTGGGTAGAAGCTCAGTGGCTTAACCTCATTAGACGAACAAGAGAAGTACCTTCGGGCTCAATTCTCCCTCCCACCGACAAACATTTTCAAACGACATCCTCCGGGGTTGATCAAAACGCCCCTATATCAGCCCCTGAATAACCGCTCATCTTCAGAGTATCCTGGAATTCGCGATAGATCGCATCTATCCGTCGTGTACATTTCAAGCAATCCACGTCCACACGCCCTCTCGTGTGAGGTACCAGCACAAAAGCACAATCAAAACGATGGTCGGGAGTTGGCTACAAGCGTTCGCTGTACACCCAGACGAGCTGATTTACGCCGTTACCGTCTACAAAGAGCGTTGAGTTGTCACAGGTTGGTGTGCGATCGTTTTTCAGCGCTCGTTTTTCCTCAAGCCAAACATCATACTTACGGATTTCCGAAAACAACCTTTTCGGTACATGGCAACCTGAATCTTGCCATAAGGGGTTCTGAAAAACGATCGCACCCCTGAGCTCAACGCTCTTCACCACGGTAGTTGCGCTTGCCTGCGCTTGCCCCGGGTAAGAAGATTTGGGGAGTTACTGAGCGGAGGTCTCTTTGGGCCGCGGCAGAGCAGACGAATTTTGGCTTCGGTTGGCAGTCAAGTTCGCCGGGGAAAACAAAAAGAAAACGCGACCCCGACTAAAACGTGAGCACGCCTGTCTCTTCTTGAACATATTGCGCCGGCCTTTGAACCATAACTACATTAAACGCGCACCCTCCGCATCTGGAACGAGCCAGCATTATTTTTTGCTTTTAAGACACCTGGTGGTAGTGGTGGTGGTGATGATGGCGTTGTATGGTGCTTCGTCAAGGATGCAAAACGGTCAATGAAATTGAGCCCCCCCCCCCCCGCCCCCTGTGCCTCTCTTCGGGGGTGCAACGATATGGATCCCTAACCCTAACCCCAACCCGAAACCCAAGGACAAAAAAAAATAGATGGTTCCGAAATGTCCGCGTAGTTAGTGGCGTCTGGGCCATCCTAGGATACCCGACCGGGTTTCTTACTGACATGCAGGCATACATGCAACCTGAGTACCTGCTGGGATGGCCCCACATAATATCACTCTGTATTTTGTGCATCATAGGTCATTGATTAAATATCGCCTACTTGGTCGCGTCTAGAATGTTATCTGTTTCCCTCCCTCCCCGCCCGCCTTTCCTCTCAAGCCCCACCTCCAGACGAAAACACAGGTGCCACCAACAGAGACGAGCCGCCGGTCATCGCACATGAACGCCAACCCAGATATCCCGCTGGCGGATGTATGACCCCAATTCGCTCGCGAGCCGGCTCCCTCCGGTGCGGGGTTGCGCATTAAGGTTACACAGCTGTCCTCGTCGCACGCCTGTATTCGAGGAACGGGACCGGTTCATGTTGTCCGTTTTCATTTTCATGCATGCATGCACGCAAGATAAATTCTTTGTGGCGTTCACGCGTGCGTGTCTAGCTACCTGTAGTCCAAACGGCCGGAAACCCACAAGAGACATGTTCGTTCACAACTAGAAATTTACGTCATTCGGGAGAACATGTAACGGTAACCCGACCTAAAAATGGTTGTGTGAACATAGGGGGCTCCATCGTGTGAGTTATGATTATTTTGCCGCTCCGTCATAGGTTTCGTAGAGGCGGTACGCGTACGAAGCGTGTGCTGTTGATATGTAGACGGCGTAAACGCGATAATAGTGCCTTTCCGCGCGGGACTTTGGTGGATATCCCCGCTGTGATGTAAGCTGGTCGCCTGGCGGTCAGTAAGGGTTGAGTCTGAAGCTAAAGTATGCTACTACAGGAGGGCATGACAATCAGAACCCACCCAAGACGCGACCCTAAAATCACATTCCCATATGTATATGAACAATATTTGGTTGTGACTCCCACAGGAGGTTCCCCGTACCAGTATGTAATAGCAATGGGGTACGTCAGACGCCTCAATCTAGAAACAAAAACACGAGTAAATTGATCAGAGGGGGAGAGTTTCACGTGTCGGAAGGCGCATCAGTTCAGACTTCAGCACCCTCAGCGGTTGTGATTGTACGGCTTCACACCCTTTGCCCCCTTGCTATCCCGAGCTTCTTCCTGACAACTCCGAACAACCAACAAAGCGGTATATCGACATGCATGAGCGATTTTTAACATCCAGTCAATTCACGAAGATCACGCGTAATGTCCTGCTTCGTTGTGCCCCACACTGTTGTACCGTACGTGCATGTCCCAGTCCAACTTGAACCGAATGTCCTCTATCACGTGTAGTATCGACCTGCTCCCGTCACTTGCTGCGAACACAACGGCACAACACGACGACGCCCCCCCCCCTCTCACCGCTAGCACATCACCCGCATTCGAACGAGTGACCGCCACAACGTCTCCCGCCGAGAAACGGGTGTGGCTTGCACCACCAGTCCCCCCCCCCCCCCGCCGCCGGACGAAGCCAGACCCTGAACCGGCCATCCAACAGAACTCGACCACGAATCCATCTCCAGGTCTTTAACGCTAAAGCCGCTAGTGATCTATGGAAGAGTCGCCGTGGGTAACGGTGCGTGGGGCACGCACGGTGCCGGCCGCGACCCCGTCCGGCGACGGCGCCAGGCGAAAACAATGTGGAGGGGGTGAGAGAAGCGGAGGCGAAGAAGAGAAGGCGCTCGGGAGTTCGGGGTTGGTTTAATATGTCACCACAGGTTTTTGTAGAGGAGATCAGTTCATCGGGGGGGGAATAATGGACGAAAAATATTATGTAATGTTGACGCTCGAATTAGTTTGCGGTGCACTGGGGAGAGAACACCTTGTCACAGGCGCTCGACTGAAAGCCACACTTCGTACCCGGTACGCATATACGAAGGCGAGCGAAACCACCCCTGCCGCCGACGGTCAGTCAACTGGCTGACGTATATATCTACACGCGGATGGGTGGGCTGAAAAGACCGCCTCTAACAGAACGAAGTTCAATCTACAAGGCACGTATGTTAATGGCTCTGCCGCGCCAAGCAGGGCCCAGAAACCCCGGCTGAAAAACCGATCGTGGGGTGGATCGTGGGCCCACCTGTCTCCCGGTGGACACCTCCCAAAACAGGAGCTCGCCCGAGGCATCGTTGCTCTGCAGGGTGGAGCCGTCGCGAGTGAAGTCAAACGACCTCACCTTGGTGCTGTGCCCCGTGCACACCCAGTACCTTCTATATGACCGCCTGCCATCAGCGCCGCTATCTTCACCGTCATCGGCACGACCATCGGAGTCGCCGCCGCCGCCGCCGCCACCAACACCACCACCGCTGCCAGTACCACCGCTGGTGCTCAAGGTGCTGACAGTCTCACGGTAGAGATGAATAAAGCTGCCGCACGCGGCCGCCAGCACTCTTCCGTCCGGAGAAAACCTCAAGCCGGTCACGCTCTTCGTTGCCATCGCTCCAGCCCCGCCCCCAACCACCGGACCCCCCCCCGCTCCCGCTACCGTCGCTGACACCGCTGACCCCGCTAAAATCGCCGTCGTCGCTGAAAGACCCGCCGGCACTGCCGCCGCCGTCGCTGCCGCCGCCGCTGCCGCTGCCGCCGCCGCCGCCGCAGCCTCGATCGCTCCTGGCGGCAAGTGGGCCGGAACCCCGTCCTTTCGTTTTGGAGGCGGTGGTGACAACACATCCCCCGCCCCTGGTGGCCGCCAAGCCGGATGGCTCAGGCTACCACCCCCGTTCGGACCCCACCCAGCCGGCTGTTGCTGCTGCTGCTGCTGCTGCTGCTGGTGGTGGTGCTGCTGCTGCTGGTGCTGCTGCTGCTGCTGCTGCTGCTGCTGCTGCTGCTGCTGCTGGTGTTGCTGCTGGTGGTGGTGGTGCTGCTGCTGGTGGTGCTGCTGCTGCTTGGATCGTCGAACGCGGTGATCTGGTGCACCTGGGCCCGAGGAAAACGAGTCCCCTGTCGCAACGGCGGCGGCGGGGGCGCCCCCGGTGCAGGTGTTCTCTTTCCTGTCGGTCTGCCCACCTGGGGAGGGGAAGTCTTGTCGAGGAGCCCGGGTGGAGATGCCGGCTCCCCCGACAACGATGCGCTTTCGGGCGAGCACGTCCCACGAGAAGCCAACGGACTCGGCGGCGGCGTCTTGCTGGGACTGTCGGCGGCGGTGATGGTGGTCTCCGGTCGCGGGACTGGGTGGTGCCCGCAGGGCCATGAGGAAGAAATCCCCCGCTTCGTTTCCGACCGCAAGGACGACTCTTTTCGGTGGTGGGGGTGGCGATGGTGGAAACAACACAGTGGTGGTGATGGTGGTGTTGGTATTAGTGTTGTTGTTATTGAAGTGTTTTGACCCCAAGCAATGTCGGGGCCGGCAGGAGGGATAGAGCGCGCACATGGGGGGCGGGAAGGGGTACTCGTTGTCATGTATGGTCTTAGTCTCATCGCGCGTGGGGAGGGGGAATAATTTTCAATAGAAGACCTGAGGTTTGCTTTCGGGTGTGAGTCGGGTGTGTGGCAAGCGAACGCAGTTTTTACCGCGGAAAACAGTGTACGTTGTACTAAGAGGCGCGGTCTTCATCGTCGAACTACAGTAGAAAGCTACGAGTGCTGCTTTAAGTACCATCAGTAGATATCTCTCGTAGCTGTGGACACCGCAGTATCACGGGCACGCAACACCCCGTCAGCTCGCTGCAACGAAAAATCTTGCGTCTACTCCGGCACCGGCACCCTTTCGGACTGGTCCCGTTGTGCGCATGTATATAGTGTTCACGCCTTGGTCGTCGCCGCTAGGGCAAAATTTTCAGCGGCAAAAGACAAACGCCTACGCATACGATACAATACTGCAACAATTGCCGGTTTCTATATGAACGATGAGGCGCCAAATGACGGAAGAGCAAAAGCAAAACACCTACCCGGCCGGGTGGAAGGCCGCGCTGCAGACCCGCTCCAGCAACCGCGCGGCACTGAGCTGCCTCCGCGATCGCGCGTCCCAAAGACGCAGCACGCAATCGGTGCCCCCCGTAACGAACCAGGGTCTGGTAGGGTGCGGGGCCAGAGCCTTGCAGGAGCCCGTATGCCCCTGCGGCGACGAGTTTCGAATCGGTGCGGAGATGCGTTTCGGTAGCAGAGTGTAAGGACGAAGAAACGACGTCGACGTTTCACCGACAAGACAACAATGACGACGAGACAACGACGACAGAAATGACAGAAAATGAACAACGATGTCGACCAAAGAAAAAAAAAAAAAAGGCAAAAAATGACGATAATGCCGACAAAAACGACGAAAATGACGACGAAAACTATGATATAAAAAAGACAAACGACAAACGCGTATATTAAGTCATAAAAGGCGTGTGACGAAAAACAGCGGCAAAAAAAACAATGTCTGACAAAAAAACGCACAAAAACAAAGTGGAGGCGGTAAGGAATAGAAACGTCAACCAATGTAAAGCGCGTTGCATCACCAACTAGAGGCGACAAAGGGAAGAGGGGGGGGGGAGGTTTGTCGAAGGTGTATGCTGGACGGTGCTACGCGGCAGGCGATCGTGCGTTGCCTTTCCTTCAGCAAATCGAACCAAACGCGTCTTAATGTCCTGAGGCGGAGCGAGGAACGACCCGAGAAATGGCTTGACTCGATCGGACTCAATCAAGGCAGTCGGTGATCCAGAGCACACACCACAAGCATCCAACTCGTCCTCCTCCTGCGCGCCTTTCACGTCCAACATAACCAACCCCGGATCGAGGCTACGGGGATACCCTTGGCTAAAGCATCTGAGACGATCCCTGCACGAGTTGCGCCGGAAAAAGCAAATGCAGACCACTCTGGGGTCCCCAGTTATAAGGATCGCTTGGATTCCGTGTTAAATATAAAAACAGTCCTTACCTACAGTAGGTCGGGACAGAGTGGTTGGTTGGTATGTCTCTGTATCGGTGCCCAGATCGACTTTCCAACGAGGCGTTTCCCCCTCGAGAGGCTACGTTGGCTGGAAGAGAAAGAGACGAACTAACACCGCATAATAACACACAATATTGCACACGGCTGGTTTTTCTCTACGTCGGCAGGGAGAGTGCAAAACCAAATAGCGACGCGTACATCTATATATAGGGAAATATCTCTGACGAAATGTTCCCCCGAAACCACCATTTTCGTTGTGTGTGTGCGCGGCCCATCGTTTATTTTTGGAGAAAATCGGCTCCGAAAATAATCCCAGGGGGACGGTGTACTCGATGCATGGCCGTAGTGGTATGACCACAGACCCTCTCATCCCTATAATGCCGGGACGGGGCACGTCGGGTTTTCACCGACCAGGCAGGCATTTCTTGCGCCAAAGTATTAGGAAATAAAAACGTGAGGTGTTCGGCCAGTCGCAATGATGGGGGGGGCTGCATTCTCTTCTCAAAACCGCTTGTCAGGCGGACTTTCTCGCATAAGGGTGGCAGCGTCAATGATTTCATCCCAGGTGGGGGGGGAGGGGGGTTATCTTTCCTTTTATGCAGTAGTATACTCCATCAGCGCGCCGCCTGAGTGCAGGCCATCAATAGTACGAAGAAACACAATAATCAGAACCTCATGTGGTGGCTAAGCATAGGGGGATATCTGGCTTGTTTTTGTCCATCGTGAGTTCTGACTACCATCCATTTATTTATTCAATAGGGAGTTGCCCCTTCTAGCCAACAAGCCATACCTGGTATACGTTCGTGAGTCAGATGCGGGTCTCGGGATGGATCGATCTCCGGGTTGAACCAAACCCTCCACACGCGCCACTAGCAATCGAAATGGAGGAATCTAATCCCCACCGTCCCCCTTGTTTTTCCCAAAAAATGATGATTTTGTTGCCCGGGGATCGAACTCGCGTATGCATACCAATGCTATCTAGATTGAGGTATCGCACACAGCTTACAAATATTAACTTCGGCGAAATAATTCTCGATATCACAACTGAGGGTTTTTTTTTTCAGACTTATATACCCTGGTATTTCTTATGCATCGTTGCATCCAATATTGTAACACGTCCGTGAGGGTTATCAAATAAGCCAACAACCGCCCTAAAATTACCTGGACCGCGAGCATGAACATCACACTTCCGAAACCCCGCCCTCCGTCTGTTCCGTTGTCAACATCCTGTCGCTCGCGTGTGCATTTGGTCGAGGGAGGTGGTGGGTGGGAGCGGGTCGGAGGGAGGGAGGGAGGGAGGGAGGGAGGGAGGGAGGGAGCGGGGGGGGGGGGGGGGGGGGGGGGGGGGGGGGGGGGGGTTGTACTCAGGTCATGCATGGCCGTAGTCGCATAACCATAGACCCTCAGGCTCGCATCCCTACAATGCCGGGACGAAGTATGGACGCACTTACGCCATGGGGAGTGTGCACCCATGTCATGCATGGCGGTAGTCGCATGACCATAGACCCTCACATCACTACAATGCCGGGACGGACGGAGGGGGGAGGGGGGGTTGCAGTTCATGCTTCCACGCCTCGGACACAAAATCGATCCCTCGCATCCTGATCTAGAAATTTCAGGGCAGATACATTCCTGATGAATATGATCTAGCACATATGACCTGCACGATCTACACTATTAATAGGACATGTTTCCTTGGATCAGATCTCAAATACGTACTAGGGAGAGGGGGGGGGGGGGGGGAAGCAAAAAGGGCTCGCGCTTCGCGCTCGCTCGTCTCAATATTACAGATTCCTGCACGACATCTCGCAACGGCAGGAAAGGATTTAGTAGATGATCTATCTGTAGATCGTGATTTGTCCCACGCCTTGAAAGCATGTAAAAGGGCCCACGATGCAACAAGTGCGTGCACGCACCGTACACCCGCCCGAAACGTTTCTTAGACTGGTGAGAAACGAAACTGCAGCTGTCGTAGACGTCTCCCGGCCGGGTTCTCCACCAATCATCCGGAGAGGGAAAAAAAAAAAAAAAAAAAAAAAAAAACGGTGTTCACAATAAAGTGCGGCCGGAGGCTGGCAAGAGCCATTGTCGGGGGCGCAGAAGCGAAGAAGGTCTTGCGTTGTACTCTTGCTTTGACCAACCGCGTGATGAAATAACACACCCGCTCGGACGATTTTCCGAGACGATTTCCCCTCCAAACCGGGGAGGGCCAGCTACGCATCGAAACTGGTAATAATAATAGTAGCTTTGGAGAGATACCGGCGAGACATTTCCATGTATAGACGCATCGCTCGGCGTTCCGGACTCTCCCCAGTCTGTCGGGAAAAAACCCAGACTGGAAAATGGCCCGAGGGGGTGTGTTGTCTCATCGTAAGGGTTGCACGACATGCGGTCTGATACGGGACAGAGGGCGGATGAGACGGGCGGGGGGGGGGGGCTGCCCTGGAAACGGCGACGATAGGAGGAGTCTCATGTAACTCTGGAGGGGCAGAGGGCTTCATTCCTAGCCCCTCTACAAGCTGCTCCCACGCTTTGGAGGGGTGCCATAATCACGTAGGAGTTAGATCTGTGTTATAGTTGCAGTGGTAACATAGTTAGTGAAGCGCCGTGCGCCCTTGCCAAAGGGCGTGTTGGCTCCTGTAACATGTTGGCGCCCGTCGAGAAGCCCATAGTAGGCGCTTCTACGAGGACGTTTTCTTGAGCAAACGTTGCTCTTCTCGAAGCTGGGGGGGCATCGACCAGCTTCGCGGGCAAATTTTCTTACCATCATGCAAAGAATGCGTACGTAAAAAGAGCTCGTCTTTCGTTGCTGCTGTGTGCATAAGCCACAAAAAAAAACACACACAGACACATATTTTTTCTTCCAACCTCCCGAAATACGTACTCTCACCGGCATTACAAACGTTACACCCTCAAGGCGGGCAAGGCGCGTGCGTGACAGGCGAAATTTTCCCCGAGAACACCGGCCCGTGAGGGCTGTTGCACGAGTATAAATCGAATATTTATGTGTTCACCGCATGGATTGCCCTCTTGCACTAGCCCTGTAACAACCAGATAGATGGCGGTCACAAAAAGGCAATCAGGAAGGGGATGAGGTAGGTCGAGAGGTGTTCAAGTAATATATGGAGGGGAAAAAAAAAACGTGATAAGCGCCCAGCTGTTGGAAGTGGCTCTACTGGCGGTAGAAACGGTGCTCCATCTCAGAAAGGGATGCGTGGTCAATGGTCAAACGACAGGGGCAAGAAAACACTGAGCACGCCCCTCCCTCCCCCCTCCTCTCCTTCCACCGACGCAAGGAAGAAAAGCCAACGCTGCCACCGTCACCGCCACCGCCGCCACCGCCGCCGCCCATTGGTTTGTCTCACCCTCTCCCGGCTGAACCAGACAGACGGCGTTCCCCACCGTGCCGAGCGCCAGCGTGGTCCCAGATCGGTCCCAAGAAATGCTCCTCGCGTGCCCGATTCCTACCCCCCCTGCTAGATACTTCCACAGTCAGCAACAGCTGCAGTGGCGACGGTCCCTCCCCCGTGACCCCCCACAGGCGTACCGTTCCTTCCCCGCCGCAAGTAGCGAGTCGTCCCCACTCCTCCCCTCCTGTCACCCCCCCCGCCCCCGCCCCTCGTTCGTCGGAGCGCGCCCTGTGGTGTTCCTCGTCGTGCGGGAGGTAGGAGAGGTCGGTTAGCGGACCATTGTGGGCTTTAGGTACGACGGCGAGGAGCCGGCCGCGGGGCTGCCATCCGACCTTGCCCGCCGCGCCTCTTAACCCCGACGACGGCTGCTGCTGCTGCTGCTGCTGCTGCTGCTGATATGGATCGTGCTCTTCCGTGATTTCCCAGAAGTAGATCTTCGGTGAAGGCGTAGGCCGGAAGGGGGGGGGGGAGGAGGAGAGGGAGGGAGAGAGGGAGGGAGGGAGGGAGGGGAGGGAAAATGAGGAGAAGGAAGGGGGCCGGGGTGGGAGGGAGATGAAGTGCGTCGAGGCATATACAACAGCGAGCACAAGGCACATAGGCGTACGTTTATCAAGCGGTGGAAGTTTGGAATTCATTTTCTTGAGAGAGACACAGAGGGAGGAAGACACAACTAGAGGAAGGGCACAAAACCCTGGTTTCGAATGCAGGACGGGGGCGGGGGGGGGGGGGGGGGGGGGACTGTTAGGGTGGAGGACAGGGTGATTTAGCAAACGAAAGTCTGTCCACAAAGAGCGCACCAACACACCGTCCCAAGGCGCTGTTGACGCCGGTGGAAAACGCCAGGCGGCGCTAGTACGGGCCCCTACGATGAACCAGCAGCATAGGATGGTGGACCGAGCTTACGTTATGATGCGTAAACTCCCCCTTGCTTTCGCGGGGCAGCGTAATCAACCAGGTGGAAACACCACCAACATTACTGCATGTACGGCATGCATACTCGCTACGATAGTGATAGCGGTAGCTGCACAGCACCTGTTTTTTTCTGAGATTCCTCACTTGAGGAGCTCTACCGAATTTGGGGAAAAGTTCAAGCTACGTAAGACCGGTACACAATCCCATCGGTCGATATACTGTACTGGTAGGTGCCAGACATCTACGTCGGAAAATTTTTCGGAAAAAAAAAAAACACGACCCGAATATACTGGGCACACAAGGAGCTAGCTCCTCAGCGTGGGTGCTCCGCTCCGTCGTTTTTGTGGGGGCTCAAAAAAAAGTAACCTTGATTCCTGCCGTAGCGCACAGCTCCCCCACCTGTCCGTTCTCGGCTCCGGTAACGGCCCTCGCCATGGGAAGCCGGCGACCGTCGCGGTCGCGCGCGGCACCCATGTCCCGCCCCCCGCCGCTCTTTTTCACGACATGGCTCCCCGATGAACGTCATGCACGTCATGCTATCGATCTCCCCCCTGTCCCCGAAATTGCCGGGCTTGCTGGTGAGCGTCCACACCCACCCGGCTCCACTCGCACCCCCCGCCCCGCCACCACCACCAACACCACCACCATTGCCACGACCATAATATCCCGCGTGATCGCTCTCGCCACGCTTGTCTAGTCCACCCGCCCCGCCCCCACCGCCGCCACCGCCACCGCCACCGCCACCGCCACCGCTTGCTCGCCTTCCTAGAGCCCGCTCGCGCGTCAGGGTCCAGAACCTCACGTGCCGCTCCCCGCAGCTGACCAGGTGTAGCGAGCGTCGCCGGGGGGGAGGCCTGCGGCCTCGGCCCTTGCGCCCTCCAGGAACAGCCACGGGTTAAACCGCACGGAGTTGGCGGGGAGGAAAGACACCTCAGCTTTGGCGGTGGCCAGCCGCACCCGCGCGCCGCCAATCCCAGACGCTGAGGATCTGCCCCTCGCCCCCGGCCATTGCCAAAATGAGGTTGCCGTCCGACGAAAAATCCAGAGCTGCCACCTTGTTTTATGTGTGTGTTTGTACGGGTATGCGTGAGTGCGTTGTGGGTTTTGGGCAGGGAGGGAGGCCGGGGGGAGGGGTTGTTGTTGTTGTTGTTGTTATTGTTGTTGTTTTCGACTTGCTGTTGGTGAACGTTAAACAAACTCGGTACCGTCCCCTCGAGTTTTGTTTAGGGGGGGGGGCAGTTGTTTCGTTCGTGAGTAAGTTTCGTGGAGATAGAGCAACCCCCCCCTCCCCCCCCCCCACCCCCAAGAATTTTTTTGTTGCGGTAGAGAAAAGTGGGGGGCGGGGGGTCGACAGGTAGGGGGAACAGGGGGCAGGAGGGAGCAGTAGGGGTCCACGAACGAGCGGGTTGGGAGGTGCACCGGCTTAGGCCTCGAAGAAGAAGAGCGCAAGGGCTTCGTTAAGAAAGAAAGGATCTTTACTCCTGCGGAACTGCACCTCACGTCCGTGCTTTTGGAAAATATATTCGGAAGTGAAGTCAGATGTATGCTAACGTGCAGTGCAGTAGTAAACACCGTTCAGAGGGCTCGGCTTCGTAGTAGTAAACCCAGGGATGCACAATAGTATCCATCAGGTGTAGCGCGAAACCGCTCCTGCATCTCGCCGGAATGAACACCTAGCGGGCGGTGGGGGGGGGATATTTTGGTAGCCCACTGAGTATCATACTAGCCTCTCTCAAAAACCCCGGGCTGCAAGAGGATGCGAGAAGTTTCTCGCGAAGTCGCAGTCGATTTCAGGGTAAGCCGCAACAGCCAGGAGCAGACAGGAAACAAACGGGTACCGGGACAACCCCAAACCTTCGCGGCTTGTTCTTGTCTGGTTCACAGCCGACCAATCAGCAGACTACTGCCATTATTCAGAAAACAACATGGTTTTATCTAGGAGAAGGCATGCATGACACTTAGGAGCGATTGATGTATTTGTTGGGGCTGACAGTAAGTTCTGCGCCGTCTCTAAGGTGGCATGCATTCGACGGGTCTCACCCCTCGCTTTTCCTTCTTCCCAGCGACAGCTCCCTCAGAAACAGGGGCGTCGTTCCCCCCGCTCCATCGGCCGCCCCCGCCGCATCCATGCCCACACCTCCACCCACACCCGCACCCCCTGCTCCCGCCGTCCGTGCGCTGCCGTGACCAGGGTCGCGTTCACGCCTACCAGCCTCGGGACGGCGGGACGCGTCGAAGAGGCATACTATCGCCTCTTTTCCAGCCTGTCCGCTGACAACGATGTCTTCGTGAGGGTGCACCGCAAGGGCCGTAACTGCCTGTTGCCGAAGAGAAAAACGAAAGACCATAAGGAGGCCGTACACTTTGGGGGGGGAGCGAAGCAAAAACCTACTAAAAGCAGTATATTTTGGGTTATACGTATACACCGGTATCAGATAGCCTATATTTCTAAGCAGGAGGTGGCGCATCAGAAAAAACCATGGAACACGCGTGTGCGTGCGCGCATGCCTGATCATACTTATTTGTTGCATGCCACCTATCTCGCGCGCGGGGAGTGTGCCACTTGCCTCGTCGTGGCCGGTGAAGAACCGCTGCCGGTTGGTCTCGAAGTCGTGGATAACAACCACGGCCGAGGCCGAGCCGGAAACACCACCTCGCCGGTCCGCAGCCACATGACGTTCGTACTCCTCGTCACCGAGTTCCGCGCGCCGCCGACCCTCCCGTCAACCCTCCCGCAGCCCTGTCCGCTGATGCTGCCGCTGACCCTGCCTCGTTCGCTTCCACCACCACCGCCGCCGCAGCCGCCGACGCCACCGCCGCCGGATCCACCCGGCGTTTCTCCGGCGTACCCGTGCACGTACTCCAGAGCTAGTCCGGAATCAGGGACGGATGCATCCGCCTGCTTTGGGTCGTACCACGACGGGTAGTAGAGGGCGGACCGGCTCTGGCGAGGGTTCTTCACGAGAGCGGCCGCCTCCGCAGCCTTGTGTCTCTGCTTCTCTAACGCCACCCGGTTAACACCTTCCAGATCTGCGACACGCGGGAACGGCAGCGGCAGCGGCACCGGAGCTTTCACGCTGGTTCTGGCTGCCCCGGCTGCCCCGGCGGCAGCAGCGGAGGAGTTCGCCAGAAATACCCGCTCTGGCGCCGCGCCGAGGTTGCTGCTGTCTACGTTAGCGCTAAATCCGACGCTACGGCTTGCCGCTGTCGAGTCGTTGTTGTTGACGGCGGCGGCATCGTCGTCATCGTATTGGTACTCGTTTTCGTAGGCGTAGGCGTAGTCGTCATTGTCGCTGTGCCCACCGTCATGGGAAGAGTGCATCGGGAATGGTGCTTCTGGTGCTGTTGCCGCGCCGGCGAGCGCCCGGAGCGGCTGAGAGCGCGACGGCGGGGAAGACGACCGCTCGGTCGCCAATGGAATCCCACCGCCGCCACCACCACCACCACCACCACCGCCCCCTAGAGAAGACCGGGCGGCAACGGCACGGTGAAAGTGCGGGCAGGGCGCTGCTGGGGTGGGGTTTAGGTTATGTCCTGGCGGGGTGGTGTGTCCAGGAGGGGAGCGCGTGGTCAGCCGCGCGCTAAGGTCGTGCAGTGGGCTGAGGTTGCCGGCCGTACTTCTCGTCCCCGTGGGGTTTCTGTTGTTTTGTGGCGTCAAGGGGCGCGGGGGAAACCCGTCGGAGGAGGCGTCTCGGGGATGTGCGACCTTCTTCCGCTGCCGGGTCGGGGACTCTGTGATTGGCCAGAGTTGTCACCGCTTCTCGGATGTCGGAGAGGACGCCGTCCCGGTGGTGTAGCTCCTCCTGAGTGTCGAGAGAGGGGGGGGGGGGTAGATAGGGAGAGAAGCTACGTTGTCAAGATGTTCGAACGGCTTTAACCAAGCTTAGATATTTCAGGTGAGGATATTCAAAAAGGTGGCAATACCGGCGGGCCAATGGTTGACGCATCCTTTGCAACGCAAACAAGGCTAGATGAACGATAAAAACCGGGGGGGGACGGGACGGGGGGGTCTACTCTCGTCTCTTCTCTCAGATGACAGGCACATAGAATAGCTGATGGAGAAACATAATTCGCGAAGTCAATGCTTGCAGAGCAAATGAAGTCCCGTCAATCAATTATGTTCCCCGACTGGGCCCACGTAACATCGCGGACGGAGTGCCATCGGTTTCTTGGCCTAAAACAGAAAATCACCCAGTGTATATTGCTGTTGTGTCAACCTCTACGAAAGCCGCGCAGAAAACAAAACTCGCCGTGCCGTGCACGTGTCGTACACCTTCCTCCTCCCTGAGTTACACTCCAGGACACCCACCCCCTCCTATACCCTAAGCAGCAGCAGAAGCAGCCCACCGGGGCTGCTTCGTACAATGGCGGATGCTGTATTCGTATTTCTTTTTTCCCTCGCTTTTTTTTCTTCTCTGAAGGTCCCAAACGCGGTTAGTCATTTTAGGACTGCGATCCCGTTTTGAGGACAAACCGCTCATCTAAGTAGTTTTTATCCAAACCGGGACTGCAGTACTAAACAGGTTGAGGCAATACACGTATCTACCAATATATAACATGAAACGTCCTCCAAGCAGCCCAATGACAGATACCGACATCGTTTTCTGGCCGGTGTACCCTCCAACCAGCATACGAAGTGTCAGGAACCGCGTCTCACCATCACCCGCTCGTCAACGAGAGAGGCAATCAGCTTCGCCGCCCGTCTGTCAATCACTACCCCTCCTGACACCGGCCCCGCCGACATCGCTGCTGCATCCCGCGGCGGTGCGACCCTTCGCTTCCCCTCCGCCAGGCCCCGATGGTGTTCCGACCCATCGCTGCTATCGAGGCGATCTCGGTGTCGGCGATGGTCGTCTTTGTTAGGTTGACTTTCGCGATCGAAAGCAGCATTATTTTGTCGCCCGTCGGTAGTGGTCATCACGTTGCCGTCTGATACCCGCGTTCGACCCCGTGCCTTGGTCTTGTTGTTCTTTCTGGCGTGTTTCCCGCGGCTGATTGCCTGAATACGGGTGACGGCCTGCTCTCCAGCCTCTCGGCTCTGCTCGTTGGCGAGTACCTGATCGCGCCGCCGATAGGTGTTGAAACTCTCAGCGAGCACGTTGAAATACTCAGCTCCTGGTACACCCTAAGACGACCAATGCACTCGTACTAGTAGACTCGGTATGGCTGAGTATAACTGAGCATGACCGAGCATGACTGAGTACGACTGAGCATGAGTGAGCATGGCTGAGTCGTACCACGGCAGCGGGGGTGCTGCATCTAAGCTTTCTCCAGTTCCTATCGAAAGGAGCTCTACTCGCATGATAACCTCACCCAAAAAATACGACCCTTGTGTATGCGTGTGCACCCCGACGATCGATCTCATGGGCTACGCTTGCAACGAGTGTTCTTATTATAAAAAAGGCAGGATTGCAAATGCGTTGGGGTACATAAACCCGACAGTAACCCTCTATTAGTAGGAAGCCCGTCAGTCAGAACATCTTCCTCCTCCGCATGCCACACAGACAGGTCACGATTTAGATCATCTAGATCGTCTAGATCCTAGCATGCCGTTATGACATGTTGTACAGCATCTGTATAGTACAGATCCAACCCTGGCAACATGTCCCGGAGCTTGCAGATCATACGCCACCCACTCGGCAACATGATCTAGATAGCACAGATCAGGACCCTACCTGCCCTGCAAGATCTAGGTCATGGAGTGGGAATCGATCGTCGATATATGGTGTGCAACACGTTTTTATAGTTGTAGGCCCAAAAGCCCACCCCCCAACCCCTACTCCCCCTTTTATATACCTTGGTATATATAGGTTGGGTTGGCGTCGGTTGGCGACGACGCTGTAAAACACGCCTCTCACTGCCTGAGCTAGACAGCCAGGGTACCGTCTTTTTTTTGTTTTTTTTTTTAGCGGCTACCGCGGCTGGCGGCCAAGTTAGATCATTTTTGTGCGAAGAGAACCTTCACTCCGCACAAGGGGGATGATCGCATTACGTAGTGTATATGGTGAGGCACCCACGACGCAGTTACATAATATCTCCATTGCTGTCTCTGGAAGTGGCCACACCAGAAATTAAATCAATCAATTGATGCTGTCATCCATATGCAAGAAAATCCGCCTCTAAAACGGTTCTTAGTAGGATGTAGCTCACCCTTCATGCGACTCGCCCAACACCTCACGGCGCTTCGCGCTTGGTGCAAGCAATGTCTGCCTGGTCGGTGAAAACCCGACGAGCTCCGTCCCGACATTGTAGGGATGCAAGGGTCTATGGTTATATGACTACGGCCATGCACGATAATGAGTGCACCCCGCCCCCCCCCAACCCCTACCGCACCGTGGAAGCACCGCACTCTAGTGCCACCGCACTGTAGAAACATTGGCTCAGCCTCTACAGTTCGGCATAAAATACTTGTAGAACGGGCTACTTGTCTAATGTCCTTGTACTCTCCTGTTGGCGCAGGATTATGCCCCGGGGGGGTTCTTTTTGTGTCAAGGTCTGGTGGTGTTTTTTATCGCGGACTCTCCGGAAGTAAACTCCCACTTAGTTTACTTGACCATTTTACTACTGCAGCGTGTGTTGTCTTCGCATTGACCGTTCGTGCTACCCAGCTACAGTACACCCAATGTCCGTCCTGGCTCCTTATCCTAGAGAGATGCTAACTATGTGGTCATAGAATGTGAGACAGAGAAGACACCAAAAACAAAGCAATCGCAGGTGAAGGGGTAAAACAAGTGAAACGTCGACATACCAGGTGGTGAGAACACAACAACACAAGCCAGACCGGAAAATAACAACAAAAAAGACGGTGAAAAAGCAGTAGTAACTACGAATAAAACAGAATACAAATGACGCAAAGAGTTCATTCAGAAAGGCTGCCGGAAGAAAAACATACATGCTCCAGAGGTACAGATAACTGCTGCAAGGACGAAGCAACCCAGAGGAGAGGGAGATACCGGCATAAGGACGGCGGGGGGGGGGGGGGGGAAAGGTACATACACCTAACTATGACTCAAATTCCCAAGTGTTTTTCCCCTCAACGGTAGTGCAGTCCTAAAGGGCTGATGGTTTTTAACAAGAAAAGTCAGGTTCGTCCTTGGCATGTGAGACGAAAGCAAGCCCACCAGCAAACAAGGAACGACTTGATACCTAGCGTGAGACAGAGGGCGTTCCGGACGGCGTACATACGTCGGGACTTCGCGGGGATGGGTTGAGAGGAACACACTACGTAAGTACGCGTACGTGCAGGTTTCTACCCCGAGTATCGCACTGCTACTTACTTGAACAGTTTCGCAAAACACTGCTCGTGCGCAAAACGTTAGTCGCCTGCTTTTTCCTGGAGGTCTGGTGCTAATATAACAAGATTCCGGCGTTATCTCAAACGAGATTCAACGTCAAAAATGTTACCTGGTACCTGGTACTTTCTACGTCTCGATATATTCTAGTGCATTCGTAGCCACAAATGTACTGCAGACATACACGAGTACAAGTAGTATTTTATAGATTGTGTAATGGTACATAGCGGTACTTGCTGCAGTTTTGAGTTCGTCTAATGCAGTCAGTTAAAATATTACCGTTCTAGACTATTAATAGGCACAAACAACATATTGCTGTCGTACGTGCGTACGTACGTATGGTGGCAGCGCTGATGACTACTATTATTACGTAAGTGGACGAACCTAACCGGTATATCCAAAGGCATTCATTGCAAGCGGCAAGGACAACCACCGTGTACACCGTAGAACACTCTGAAAACCACGTACACACCCCGTAGCAGGCGCGATCGATCTATCACACCAAGCTTGCAAACTACGAGTGGGTACGAATCAGTTTTTAAGAACTACTCGATCTCACAGCTGTGTTTTTTTTTCACATGTACCTCTGGTGTATCGCAGAAACCTGCCTGGGATGCAATTAAATACATATACACGTACTCACATATTTGGCGTTATCGATACTCGTAGCACCACCACCACCACCACCACCACCACCACCGACTCTGGAGCCATTGCGCATCGCCTGGACGCTAGTGCGCTCGTTCTCCGCCGCCAGCGGCTCCCGGAGTGCCGCAGCAATCGGTCTTACCCACGAAGTCTGCCCGTCCGCGGTGTAATAGTACTCCAATCCCGTAGCCTCATCCGTCCCCGAAAACCACCCGTGTTGAAGGCGATGAGAAGCACCACCATCATCATGAGACGACGAACCTGGTAGGGTCGTACTGGGAGCAACGACATGGGGCAGCAGCAGCAGCAGCGGCGGCGGCGGCAGCTGTATTCCTGTCGCTGTAATAAACGTCGTGATCAGCGGCAACTACTTTCCCTGGTGGCAAGAAGACCCCCGCGCCGGCTGAGGGCGCCCCACCGTTTTGGCGGCCGCCCTGTTGTGCACGATCCGCCGGCTTGTAGTACGCTGGTGTGGTGGCAGTAGTAGTACTACCGCCAGGCAGGGCTGCGCTCGTAGAGTGATCGGCCCTGTCCGGTGGTGCAACGTTACCGCTATACCCGTGAGCCGGTAACACTCCTTCCGGAGCCGACGGTGTCGTATGCGCGTCGTTCCTATTGCGTCCATACTGTTGTTGTTGTTGATGTTGTTGTCCGGGTTGACCCCTCCCTACCCCTCTTGTTTCTTTCTCCTGGCCAGCGACGATAGACTTCCTGTTGTTCAAGGCAACACCACGTTCATCATGATCAGCCTGATCACCATGATCAGCATCAGAAGTGTTGCTGGGATTAAGAGGAGTGCGGCAGTCGACAACGTAGTTCGCGGGGAAGAGTCCGTGGTTGCCGAGCAGGTCTGACCCCGAGAGCCACCCCTCCTCTCCGACGTCGTCGTCGGCGCGGCTGCGGTCGACGCGTACCTCGACGGGCTCTCCCGCGCGCAGCCGCAGCTCGTCCGCAGTGGTCGGGGTGTAGTCAAAAAGCGCTCGAGCTTCGTAGTATTCAACCATCCCTCAGAGACC
Source organism: Macrocystis pyrifera (assembly GCA_031763025.1). Taxonomy (NCBI): domain Eukaryota; class Phaeophyceae; order Laminariales; family Laminariaceae; genus Macrocystis; species Macrocystis pyrifera. The sequence continues at coordinate 8,491,654 of JASSKH010000009.1, read as the reverse complement.
GGGAGCAACGGAACAGCACGACGACTGGTGACTGACGTCGTTGAACCATGAAGAACAAAGGAAGCGACACAACCGCGCCAAGCTACCAAACAAGAACAAGGTATTATGTCTTGCAGTGCTTGGACGAGCCGCGAGAGGGCCTCTGCAGCAGGTTGCAAGCCTCGGCGGGGCACGTGCGTAGGAGCTACGGAGCTGTAGGCAGTCGGGCGTAAGTGGTGTTCATGTTCAAGAAAATATATAGCAAGAAATACGAAAAAAAAACACCATCACCACAGCTCGTATGTCACCTGTCGCGGTCCTCCAATCGAATTGTAGGCGTTACTGGCGAACCGGCACAATTTATGCCGCACATTGCTGTACTAAGGAATGCCGCATGCCGCGCGTGCCGCTGTGTCGAGGGTCGAGCTTGAGACGCTGAATACGTCCACCGCGGCATACAAGGACACCTGTATTGCTGCGTGCCACGCGCTTCGTAGCGTTCTACGCCACGCATAGATGTTTGCGTGGCCTAACTAATACCACCACGAGCATATGTTCGCCAATCAATGCGTTTTTTTTCCATCTGTTTATTATTGTTATTATCTTATTATTATTACTATTATTATTATTATTATTATTATTTTATTATTATTATTATTATTATTATTATTACGTATTAGTATATTATTATGCTTGCCTTCCGACAATGTAGCGTAGATGCCGTTCCGATATAAACCGAATATCCTTCCGTAAATCAGCAGTATCCCTCATACGCTTCTCTGCCAGCCGTTTCCCAATTTCCATTCCCCACATCATTTCATTGTTTAGCTACCGGTATATAATAATAGTGTATTACAAGGCTTTCCTTGGGAGTGGGTATTCCGTCGTTTCGTGTACATATAACCGCAATTAATTGGCGACATAGCCCAAAGCCAACCAAACTATTAATAAATGTATTTTGTGTAAGAAACGGTGAAGGATGTAATGATCGCGTTTATTTATGAATGTAATGTGAAACGTAAGATCGGGTGACGCAAGAGTAAGAATGACATTCGTCTAATAATAAGAATAACATATTTCATCAGTGTGGGGAGAGAGTGGAGTAGTGCTTGGCATGTGGATGATATACAATATACAGGCTGTTGTTTAAAGGAAGGTTTGGGACAGGAGAGAAAGCAGCAGTGCCGGCAACGACAACGGTTATGGAAATGTTGTATAGTTGCTGGGCGGCCGCGATTTCGATGTAGCCAGCATAGGAGTTTGGATGAGACATGATATGTAAATAGTCTTCCAGGATGCTGTAGTAACGAGGCGGGAGGCCCAGAATGTGGATCTGTTCGCTGTTGAACCCGTTGGATATGTGTAGGAAGAAATAATCGTGATTTTGGGAAATGTGTGAAACAATTTGTTTCCTTTCGTTCGTCCTGGCTGGCGACAATCTGCTTGGCGTACTGCTTCGGAATTCCGCGAAGCCCTGGAGCAGGCGAAATGGAAGGGGGAATGTTTGCGCTTGATGATGATGTCTCCGTCTTCAAATGGTGGAGTCCGTCAGGCGGCAGTTGTAGCACTTCCCACGGACCTGGTCGAAGTAAACATAAAGGGTGCGCGGGGCGGGAGTGGCGTGCAGGGAATGGCGGGGGAGGGGGAAGGGGGGGGGGGCGGGCAGAGTTCATTATTTGTACTACTCTACAGCGGCACAACAGCAGTACGTAATCGCTTGCTATACGACGGCAGCAGCAGCAGCAGAAGCAGCAAGTACGTAATTTCCTTGACGATACAGAAATATGTACACACACAAGTGTAGTACACTTCACACACAAATCACGTGCAGCATGATGTACGGCAACAACGCAGCAGCGCCACAAAACGACCAGGAAACACAATTATCCGAGTACATACATACAAGCATTCAGTGAATATTGCGGCAGCACTAAAAGCAGAGCAGCAGCAGCAGCAGCAGAAGCAGCAACGGATCGCCACAGCGTTGGCAGCAGCAGCATAGCAACGATATGAAAAGAAGGGAGAAAAAAAGTATGTACCCCGAGGCCGTCCGAAAAGTATTTTTGGTACCTCACTATAGACCCTCCTCCGCATGCTGTACGGCAACAACGCAGCAGCATGGCAACAATACGAAATACGAGAAAAAGTAGTACGTACGCAAAATGCAGGAGCAAAACGACCAAAAAATATTTTTTTTACGTATCAAAAAAAACCATTTGGGTACGAAAACGGCCAATAAAAACAATAATCCGCGTTGGCAGCAGCAGCATAGCAACGACATGAAAATAAAGAAGAAAAAAAGTATGTACCCTGGTATGCCGCAATCGCAAAACCTACGGAAGTTCATTGACGATACCGCACAAGTGCAGCATGGTGTACGGCAACAACGCAGCAGCACCATAGCAGCAGCATAGCAACGATATATATGAAAATAACAAAGCCAACAACGAGAAATTGCAGTACGTACGCAAAATGCAGGAGCAAAACGACAAAAATATTTTTTCACGTATCAAAAGGAACCATTTCGTGTGCCCGAAGACGGGAAATAAATAATTCTCTCTATTTACAGTACGAAATAATTAAATTGAAATTGGGGTCAAGGGTACAAAAACGACCAAGAAAAACAGTAATCCGAGTACATACGAACATTCAGTGGATATTGCGGCAGCATTAGCAGCAGCAGCAGCAGAAGCAGCTACAGCATTAGCAGCAGCAGAAGCTGCAACGAATCGCCGCAGCGTTGGCAGCGTTGGCAGCAGCAGCAGCAGCAGCAGCAGCATAGCAACGATATGAAAATAAGGAAGAAAAAAAGCATGTACCCCGGTATGTCGCCATCGCAAAACCTACGGAATTGACGATCCGAAAATATGTACGCTTCCAGCATGATGCACGGCAACAACGCAGCAGCACTACAGCAGCAGCGAGTGCACAGGAGAAGCAGGTGCACAGCAGCAGCAGCACTCATGGCGTGGCGCTGACAGCAGCAGTGGCAGCAGCGGCAGCCGAAAACGAGCAAAATGAGTACGTGGGTCACCAAAACATGTACACACAGAAATCGTGTGCTTCACGTCCCGCAAACAGTTGTGCATGTGCGCGTTCGCGTGCACTGTGTGTAAGAGGAGCCGACGCAACGCACGAAGGGGAAAGAACGAGCATGGGTGAGTAAAAAAAAATAAACGCCACGTAAAAAGTTTGTATGCAAAAAGGCAATTGAAAACCCCCCAAAAAAGTACTGGCAACATACAGCATGCACAATAGACATAAGACACTCACCACTGTCAGCAATCTCGAGGGAGTACGAGACAGTCCCTTCCTTGATCGGGCGAGCACAGAACTCGCAGTCGGTTGCCCTGTCAGGATGATCCCGCCACCACGCACGTGAGATCCTTGCAGGTGGCGAAGGCCACGTTTTTTGCCACCAGGCGCGGAGTTCTTGACCAAGTAAGTGCTGGTCCGTGCACTGGTCGCAAACAACAGCCGGCACCAGGTCGGTCTTTGTCGTTGCCGCTCTCTTGCCAGAGGGCGAGGACCACGCGCCTCTCGACGAGGGGGAGGTGAGCTTAGGGGGGGCGTGGAGAAGGGAGAGGCGAGACGTAAAATCTACTGACTGGTTGGTACACCTTTTTATGACATTTCCGTATATTTTACGGCGTTTTTGCGAATCTCATACATGTTTGTCGGACACACGCTTGGAATTTCCGTCATGAATATATAGCCCTCGGTAAACCCCGTACGTACGAGGGAATTTCTGTTGTAAGGCTTAGATTGGGTAGGCGATTGGTCACCCTTTCACCAGTAGCCCAACGAATGAAGACCATAACAAATGGCGTCGTCGGCAGGACATGGGTCGCTTGTCGTGAGTTCGAATCTCACGTCCACCATGAAGATAATGATTTTCAGTTTTCAAAGAAAAGTGGATTTCCTCATGATGGGATGAGCTGCTGGCGACCATTTTTCCGCAATTCGTTCTTCCGCAGAAAAATCTGGGGCCGCTTGCAACATGTTTGACCAGCAGGTAGCAAAACCGGCGAGGGCAGGGGCACCATTGCTGCTGGCCAAATCGACATCGACAAGTCGATGGTCGCCAACGGGGAGCGTTTGTGAGGCGCCATGGCAGGTGCAGGAGGAAACCGAAGGGGCGGAGAGTGTTATAAGGCTTAGATTGGGTAGGCGTTTGGTTATAACCATTTTACCTTAATTTAGCCCAACGGAGTAAGACCTTACTTTCGTACCAATTCGAGTTAAGAAGGGACATGCGATCAAACAACTGCTTTTTTTTTGCTATGTTAAGAAGGGTCATTCTTATCGGAGAGCTTTTTTTTCCGTATTTTCCTTGGGTTTTTTTCACGCAATTTTTTAATCTTGCAGATTTTCCAGATTTTTTTTTTCCAAATATGTGAAATTAACAAACCTGATTTTTTTTGCTTCCGGAGAATTTCACGAATAGTGACAGAACGCCTCCGTATCTTGATACATATCTCCCAATTATTTGCAAACTTTGGAAATTCTGGAAAAAAAATCTCTCCGACAAGAATAAGCCTAAGTCGTATGACCCACCCTGCGTTTTACGCACGTCTCGGAAATACGAGTCTTGAGACCTCTGGGGCACGCACCTCAAGCACCTAGGGCCGGGGCGCCTGAGGCAAATATGTGCGATGGAAGAAGCGTAAACATCTGCCGAATGATGTATACATGATGCATACGCTTTGTGATTTAATAGGGTCAATGATTTCGACTTCAAGAGGGTACCTTGGATCAAAGCACATTGCCATTTGAATTCAATTATTTGCTCACAGCAGTAGGACCCCTATATTGTGCTGCTGCTTTGTAGTGAGCAGGAAACGAACGCCACAGCAACATCGGCGACAAACAATACCCCGCAGCGGCACATGAGCAAACACAGCATCACCAAAACAAAGGGCAGCAAGCCGTAGGTTCGTTATTTTTTTGGTCGACGCCTAACTCTCACAAAAAAACACCTTGCCCGTGCGCTCAACCCGCACAAGGAACCCAACACTACCAGGACAGAACCCCCCCCCCCCCCCCCCCCCCCGTCCCCGTACCATGTTGGCGGAGGGTAGAACCCTGACGGCACCCCAGGTTTCTATCGACCCAAAGTAGGCGTTATGCAACGGGGACGGCATAAACCTGTACCAGGTACGTATTACACAACCCTTCGAGAACGGACAACGCCAAGATGATACTGTTAGACGCCCCCCCCCCCCTCCCCCGCCACCCCTCCCCCCCCCCCCCCGCTCTCCCCGCCGCCACCCTCCCGAACCCGCATACGCCTACCACGGGGTTCTTATCACGGCCAGGTTTGACGGTAACCCCCACAATGGTTGGTTGAAAATTTCGCCCATTTCAGCGAAAACAAAGAACAAAAAAGCGCAACAAAAAGAAAAGGAAACACAAAAAAAGAAACGCACACACACAAGCCGAAATACTTAATTACCGTTTCAAAAAAAATCCCTCCGACAAAACCAACCAACCAATCAGCGTCGGGGTGTGTCCCAACCAACCGACTGCCACCAACGATCCAGCGAGGCATGGGAGACAAAAGGGCGAGCACAGATGTGATGCGGCGCCGCGCCGCACCGCGCTACACATGCAGCGCACAACGGCCATGTATATAGCTGGTCGCAAAAAAAAGCCGCGCTTCACGGATAAACAAGCCCTAAAACGATTTCCTGTCGAAAAAAGGACGGGGTCACCGTGAAGCTTCCCCCCCCCCCCCCCCCCCGCCCCCCCCCCCCCCCCCCCCCCCCCCCTCCTCCAACCGCCTCCCCTGCTGCCCCACCGGGGGAGCGCCACGCTTATAACCCCCCAGATACCATCGTCGAAGCGGCACACGGCAACCCGTTCCGCCTTCCATGTTTCCTCCCGCCGCCCGACTCGCTAAAAGAGATTAGACAAAAAGGGCAAACTCTCCTGGTAAAGGAGGGGTCCGCCAAAAGCTGCTGTAAGGCGCGCTCGAAGCCCCACCCACCTGCTGAAAAAAGGAAAGCACGCACGACGCAACAACGGTAACATCACGCACGCGGTCAGTCGTAGTCAACGCACAAGCGAATATAAGCAATGTTCTTTCCCGTGGCGTGAAGCCAAAAGCAAGGTGAACCTTTCCGCACGGCGTAGCCAAAAGCACAAAGGTCAGCAAACGCACGAAGCTCAAATACCACGAATCACGGTACATTTTGGTGTTTGTAGGAATAACCATTCGTCAGGAGACACGGGAATACACAAAACAAAATCAAGGACGACCCTTCTGACCCGTATCATTGCCCCCCCCCCCCCCCCCCATCTCTCGCCTCCCCCCCCCCCGTCCATGTGTGTGTGTCCATGCGGCAAGCGTACGCTCCCCACCCAACCGGTTCGCTCGACTTGCATGCATCCCCATCGACAGTTCGCTCGAGCGCTCCAGACCGCCTTTCCAGGGAGAAGCCGCGGAAATCCATTGCGATCAATTTCGTCAAGGGCCGCCCTAAAACCCTAGAATCAACCATGGGACAGCACACATTTCAAAACGTACCGGTGCGACCTACATACAAATTTTCAAAACTGTACCGTGTCGTACAACCCGAACCCCGATGCTGACCCCAACCCTAACCTCTACCAGAGCCCCAACCCAACCCTAACCCCAACCCCAACCTTGACCCCAACCCCAACCCTAACCTTAAAGTCAACCCCAACATCAACCCCAACCTCAACCCCAACCTTAACCTCAACCCCAACCCCAACAACAACCCCAACCCCAACCCCAACCCTAACCCTAACCCTAACCCTAACCCTGATCCCAATCCCAACCCGAGCCCTAACCCTGATCCCAACCCCAACCCAATCCCAAGCCCAACCCTAACCCCAACCCCTCACCTCAACCCCGACCCTAATCCTTAGCCCCATCTCTGGCGCAATCGAGCAAACACAAGCAATTGCACGAACCTCTTATCTCCCGACTTGCATCAGAAGAAGCCGCCCGAACCCCCTGGCCCAGACAAACCCCCGGGCATGATCGGACCCGCCGCGCCGCCGCCGCCCCCGGCCCCCGCACCGGCCTGCACGCCTCCTTGCTTGTTCGCGCCCATAACGCCTCCGCCACCCTGCTGCATCCCCATCCCCCCCATCTGCTGCCCTTGGGCTCCGCCGCCCATCCTCATTCCCATGCCCATTCCCATTCCTGTTGCCGCTCCAAAGCCCTGCTGCTGCTGCTGCTGAGGCTGGCCCATAACGCCGCCTGAAGCTCCCCATGCTCCCATCCCTCCCGCTCCCCCCGCCACGCCTCCCATGCCCATGCCTTGCTGCGCTCCCATCCAGCCTCCCTGCATATGTTGCTGCTGCTGCATCTGCTGCTGGAAGCCAGGCTGCATGCCCCCGGCCATCATCCCGCCGCCTTTTAGCTGCTGCCCGCCAGACATGCCCGTCATGGCAGACAGGGGGCGGTTCATTCCCATCCCCTGGGGCCGAGGCGCGTTGAAACCGTCCAGGCCTGCGAAAGAGTTGTTGTTGGACTGGAATGTTTGCTCCACCACCTTCTGTTGCGCAACCTGCACGTGCAATGTTATATTCCGCCATGTCGTCGGGAAAAGGGTGTTGACGGGGCGGGGTGTTCACGCCGGCGGGAGGGGGCGAAGGCGGGGGGGGGGGGGGGGAGGGCAGGGAAGGGAAGGGGAGGGATGGGGGAAGGAGGGAGGAATTGGTCTGTCTCGACTTTTCTTGAATTTTTTTCGACATGAAGCTCATCCACAACAACCGAAACCAGTCGACGATGAACACACAGAAAGAGAGTGTTGTCGTGTGGCACACAAGAAAAAAAGCAAAACGGTCAACAAGCGCTGCTCCAGAGCAAAAAAGAAACGAAACGCGAACTAAACAAAACGAACACCAAAACGATTATGCACGACGTACAGAGATGAAAGCGGGGGCGGTGGGGGGGGGGGAGGTTCAAAAGTAAAAAAGAGGCTTGAGTTGATATCTCGTCTAACTTCGATACATACATTCCCGCGCTCCGCCCTGTCGGCCTGGTCGGTGAAAACCCGACGTGCTCCGTCCCGGCATTGTAGGGATGCGAGGGTCTATGGTCATACGACTACGGCCATGCATGAGATCGAGTACATCTCACCTATCGAGTACACCTTCCCCCCCCCCCCTTCCCCCCTCCCCCCCCCCCCCTCCCCCCCCCCCTCCCCCCCACCCCCCCCCCCCCCCCCCCCCCCCCCCCCCCCCCCCCCCCCCCCCCCCCCCCCCGCCCCTGGAAAAAAAAAACACCTTTTTATCCGTGTTGCTGCTCAGCCCCCCGAGGTCCACGAGAGACGACACGTCCCTCCACTTCGCGTTAGTAATTCCAGTTCCGGCAGCGGGGGTAGCCGCGACACTACCTCCATTAGTCTCCCCGCCGACACCACCCGCTCCGCTACCACTTCCCTGGAAATCGCTGAAGTCCTCGCCGCCGTTAGAAGCGGCCGGCGCGTGCCCACTGCTCGCTCCGGTTCCATTGTTGTTGTTGCTGATGCTGTTGCTGCTGGCGCTGCTGATCCCTGGAAAGCCGCCACCGCCCATCAGGCCCGCACCGCCACTGCCGCCGCCGCCGCCGCCGCCGCCGGCCGAGAGAGGGTTCGGCGCGGACGCGAAAGGATCCGCCGATTGACCGAAGGCCTGCCACCGGAGTAGGAGGAGGGAGGGGGGGAGGGAGGGAGGGAGGGGGGGACCGGAAGATAAGAGAGGTATCATAAGGCAAAGGTAAGACGGGGGAGGGAGGGAAGTCGCGAAAGGTTTGTAGGACGGCGTGGATACGAAGGTTGGGCAAAAGTAAGTTGAGGGTCAAACGAAAGGTTGGGCCAAGGTAGGGCGAAGGTATGGTAGGACGAAGGTATACGATAGGACGAAGGTAGGGCGAAGGTCAAGACGCGGGCGGAGACGGACGTAAGGCGAACGCATGAAGTAAGAAGACGACGAAATCAAGACGAAAGCGAGAGGACGAAGGCAAGTCGAGGGTGAGTCAAAGGCAGGGCGAAGGGAAGAAGAAAACGCCAAAACGGAAGCTAACACAGACGTGAGTAAGACGAAGGAAAGACGAAACTACGACGACAGCTAGCAAGCCGAAAGCAAGTCGAAAGAAAGACGAAATCGACACAAAGGTAGCACAAGAAGTAACAACCCAGGCAAGACGACAGCAAGACGGACCGGGTGAACGGCGGGGGGTGCGGGGGGGCAAGGCCGGCAGGCATTCCAAGGTTCTGGCACGAGTCACTATTACGGGGGGCAATAGTAAATATTGTTGGTGAAAATAGGAAAATATACAGGTCTTAGTGTGTACCGTAGGTTCTATTTACTATGGTCCCCCGTAATGGCTGGCCTCGGTGTGGACGACTCTCACCGGTTCACCACCCAACAGGCACCGCCATGACATCAACCGAAAACAACAATCGTCAGCGCTGTCTTGAGAGCGTAGCGACAAAAAGAAAACAGAAAAAAAGGGCCCCGAGTAAGCTCTTCCTTCTACGAGTACGTGCCCACTTGTTTTCTTGCGCCGGCAATTTTAGCCATCACCTCGCCCCGCCCCGCACAGCCTTTCTACAAACACACACACAGCAAAAATCGAGCCATTGTTTCGGGTCGGAGCGATTGTTGAAGATTTCGCACCATGGTTTCACGTCGCGCTCGGGACTGCGGAGTACGCGCGTGGTACCGAAGCACCGTCAGCAGTAGCTAAGTTTCGACAAGAAAAAAAAAACAAAATCCCACCCAGCTGACAGCTGAGGTACATATATTTGTTTTAACTTGTACAAAACAAAAACCTCGACGAGAAAGGCGGCGGCCGCCACAGGGGGGCAACGAAAAACAAAACCGTCCTACGAGCAGCAATACGGTCCTTTTCGTCTCTCCGAAACCGACCGCTCCCGACACTAAACTAAACCTCCTGCAAAGGACTACTGCACCAAGGGTGGTGAAATTGAAAAAAAAAAAAACGCATTTATATTCTGAAACTAGAAACTCCGACATAAAACGTATTAATATATATATTATATATACATTAAATATACATACGATATTGTTGGCCCTGTGCTCTCAGCCCTCCTCCGCGTTTCTTAGACGTAGTTCTTTGCGTTGTTCGTGCTAGCGCGAGATGAGATTCACGTCACGGGACGAAACTGCCTCATCGTGATCCCCGACCCCGACTGTGTCGGGGGCGGCCTCGGGCGTGCTCGCGCCGTGCCCTGGCTGCCGGCTGGCCGGGTGTGAATACGTCAGCTGCGAGTTGGACCAGTTGAGTGGTCGATACTTGATTTATCAGTCTTGTGGCCAAATAATTTGGTTGTCGTTCTACCTTTGCTCCGTCAGGCTTCCTCTTGGCCCGTCAAACCCTCTTCCAAAATACAATAGTTTTTACCATTAGGATGTCCTTAACAGCTGTGGCCGGGTGTGCTGTGCTCATTTCTTGCATAAGCCTTTATTAAAACATCAGCTGTGAGTTGGACAAGTTGAGTGGTCGGCACTTGATTTATAACAGTCTCGTGGCCAAAGATTTTGGTTGGCGGGCTACCTTTGCCCCGTCAGGCCTACCTTTGACCCGTCAAACCCTCTCCTGAAATATAAATTTTTGAGCATTGGAATGTTGTTAACGGCTGCCCGTCAAGGGGCAAATGTGCCGTCAACCGATATCTATGCTCGCTCGTGACGGTAAAAATATTCTGTTTTCGATGCCAGCACCCAGATAGGACCTCTTCTCCTTTGGCCGATCCTCCACGGCTTTCGACAGCTCATGGCGGCAAGAGTGTGGGGAAGATGGACTGGGGTGGCCGGTCTCATGCTCCGCCGTTGCTTGTGCGTTGAGGGTTGGACGTTCCAGAAACGAGTGTCGAAATTTCGACTCGGGCTATTTTACGTGTGAAAGCACGAGTTTTGCGCAAAAAAAAATTAGGTTCGTAGGCTAACATATGGTCGGGAAACGAGCGTCACGAGCCTCTTCGGCTGCTGTGCACGCCGGGCGACCAGGCTCCTTGAGGCAGAGAAGACGGGGTCTCTGGTTTCGACCCAATCGGACCAGTCTACGCCGCGGGAGGAGCAGCACTGTGGTGTAGGTACAAACGGTGTCTTCGATTTTTGTTTTTGGTTTACACGCAGCAGGCAGCAGCAATGCAATGATTGCCATCAATGGGAATGACTCGTATAGTTATTCCCATTAGGCACCAGCAATGGCAATGACGAGTTTGCCATTGGGCACCAGTATCACATGAGGCGTGGAGTTTCGGTTGTATTGTGAAGGCGTTTTTCTTTTTTATCGTGTAACCGCCAAGCAAAAAAATAAGTCATATACATGTACCGGCTACGACGAGGCACGACGACGTGCGACACCGGGCTCCCCTGTCCCGACTGTTGTGCCAGGGGCAGCCTCGGGCCTGCATGATGTGCTACTACTGCTGCTGCTGCTGCTGCTGCTTATCCGCTGCTCTGGTGCTGCTAATATGTATGTGCGGTTACTGTCCTGTTCTGCTGCTGCTCCTGCTGTTGATGCTGCAATGCCTGGAATATGTTCTGCTGCTAACCCCCGTGGGCATGGTAAATACCAACCCCTCTAGGTGATGTGTCTCCGCATTAAAGCTCAAATACGGACCCATCTGCTTCGGAAGCTGTACGAGTACCGTCTCGCAATTGATATCATTTTTTGTTGTCTCGGCGGAGCTCTCGTGCCAGCGGAGTTTTCTTATGAGACGTACCTGTACGCCATGCTGCTGGTGCTGCCTGCTGCTGCTGGCTTGCTGCACCAACGTAGTCGCTGGCGCTTCGTACTGAACGACTGCGGCCCAACTATTAGTTTAGTATCTATCTGCATATGGAATATACGATACGGACGTCGAGCGTCTCGCACGTACGAGCTGGACCATCCGAAAAATATATAAACCATCCGAAGGTCCTATCTCGTGAACCACTGCGAATTAGGACTTGCAATCTGCAGGACTTCACTCGGGATTTTTCCCGTTGTGAACATACCGCGGGATTCCGACGGCTACGGAATAATCCCGTGATCCCGTGGAATTTTGAAAATCCCGTTCCCGTCAAAACTGATGCCGTGGAAATGTTCGCGATCACAATCCCGTCCCGTGTTTTGTTTTTTAAATCCCAATCCCGTGCAAACTAGTCCCGTGAAATTTGGGCAATTCCCGTGAAATCCGTGCCCCGTCCCGTGCAAACCCTTTGAAATCCTTTTCACGCCCCGTCTGGGCACTGCACGAGCGTGTACATGGGAAAAAATAAAAATGTCCGGCGGCAGTAGCAGCAGCAGCAGGCCTCGGGCGTGCGAGGTGTGCTGCTGCTGCTACGTACAGCTGCTGTATTATTCTATTGTTGCTGCTCACGCAGTCTCCTTCGCGGAGTAGGTTGGCCTAAGATATACCAGGTATATCAGAAGAGGGTTCAACGGGCCAAAAGGTAAGCCTGACGGGGCAAAGGTAGGCCGTCAACCAAAATCTTTGGCCACGAGACTGTATTATAAATCAATTATCGATCACTCAACTGGTCTTACGCACAGTTGACCTATTTGAAACGTTTCTGTAGAAACCGAGCAACAGCACACTCGGTCAGCCGGTAGCCAGGGCACGTCACGCTCTCACGCTTGCCGCTCGTCAAGTTTTTACGCAAGAAAAAGTTCCTACGAGCAAGAGCACGCACTCGGTAAGACTCATTCCTGCAACTTGACTTTAGTGGGGACGAGATTCACCAACTGCAAAGTAACTCCATCGGGGACGCCACATTAACTTTCCTCGTCGTGCCCCACCGTGCTCCCCTGGCTCGACTGCTGTGCTCCCCTGCCCCGACTGTTGTGCCAAGTCACCCACGGGCGTGTATGATGTGCTACTGCTGCTGCTGCCGCTGTTCATCCGCTGCCCTGGTGCTACTGCTATGTATGTCCTGCTGCTGTTCTGCTCTGCTGCTATTACGGGGGACCATAGTAAATAGGACCAAACATTGTTCGGACAAATTGGTAAATATATACCTGGTAGGCTTTCGTCTGTACCATAGGTCCTATTTACTGCTAACCCCCGCCTGAGCATGGTTATTGTGCAAGTCAACTCCTCTCGGTGACGTATCTCCGCATCTTAAAGCGGAAAGACGGATCCATCTGCTTCGGAAGCTGTACGAGGTACCGTCTCGCAATTGACATTCATATGGCGTCTCGGCGGAGGTCTCGTGCCAGCGTAGTTTTCGTACGATATGTACCTGTACGCTATGCTGCTGCTTGCTGCTGCTGAGCTTGCTGCACCAACGTAATCGCCGGCGCTTCGTACTGTCGACTACTGTAACTCGATCGAGTGCTGCTCAACTAATTTTTTAGTATCTATCTGTACAGTAAATTTACAGTACAGACGCCGAGCGTCTCGTACGTAGTACTTTGTAGTGCTGCTTACTGCTGTATACGAACGAGTAATGCGTTGTGGGCCGGATGGCGGATGGCAATATTTGCTTTTCTCGCGTTTGCAGCGTTTTCTTTCTCTTCATTCAAAATTGTTTTTTTTTTTTTTCTGCACCCCTTGGCAGTACTGTCGCACTAACAGCCTCGAGTTGCCTACCGGTACGCCCTTAGCCATTACGGGCATGCGCGGAGCCGCAGGCGGGCGTCAGCCCGCCGCGGCGAAGCCCCCCTTGTATATATATATATGTGTGTGTGTACCTCGTATACGATCACGAGACAACCATCCACAACGCTTACCATCAACAGTGGTACATCGAACGAAACCTGTCATGAAAACACGATTAATAGTAGCACCACGATACGTACGTGTAAGTGCAACCAACCAACGCAGAAAGCTAAAACCAGGCCAAATACAAAACAAGAAGCATACACTAAAAACCATACACCCGGTATTACGTATATGACACCCGATACCCACCCAACCCCCTCCCGACACCACTCACCGTCCCCGCCGACGCCGCCGCAGGAGTCGCCACCGAAAATCCCGCAAACTCCTGTCCAAACAAGTTCCCCCCCCCCCTCCCCCCCCACCAGCCGCCGCGACTGGCACCACGGAGGGCACAGGCACAGCCGCCGGCGCCGCCGCCGTGGAAACCCCCCCACCGCGAGGATCAAACCCATCAAACCCGCCGCCACCTGCGCCAATTGTCACAGCAGGAGCGGCAGCAAACAGGTCGCCAAATCCCGAGTCACCAGCTGCTGCCGGCGCGGGAGCAGCCGCAGACGACAGCAGGTCGCCGCCGAGTAGGTCCGGGACAGGAGCGGCGGCTGCCGCGGAGGCCGCGGGAACCACGGGGGAGGCGGCGGCTGTGCCGCCGCCGCTGCCCTTGTCCTTGATTTTGATGGCCAGCTTGGAGCCCGACGCTTTCTTACGCTCGCGCTTGGGCTGTGATGGGGGCGGGGGGCAGGGGTTTGGTAAAGGGAGAGGATAGGAGGAGGGGGGAAGGGGGCGGGGGAGGGGGGGGGAAGAATGGAGGGAGTTGGAGGAGGAGGAGACGAGGAGAAAGGAGAGACGGGGGGGGGGGGGCTCAGCTTTCTCAGCGGAGACGATTGTGTTCATATGTGCATGTCGCTGTCAATCAATCAATCAACCTATAAAAGAACTGTCAGTCGACTACGGCAAATAATTCAAGATATGTAGACAATTCTCTGTAGAGCGATAGGCCGCGTTGTCGCGGCAAAATCTTGTTGATGATTCGATTACAAAGGGCAGAATCAAAAATAAAACAAAAAAAAACGGGAAGAACCGTACATACGCACGTAGAGGAACCATACTACCAGTACTTTACACGGCCCCGTTTCTTAAGTGGGGGAGTCGTGATCGACGCATGGGAAAACAGAGCGCGCCGGCATAGGCTTGAAAAGCGTTTGTGTGCCTCCTGCAACGACTGCTTGAAAACCAGCAGTACGACATTCTATTCCGCTCGCATTTTTGCCACTTTTGTCGCCCCGTCCCGTTATCACCCAGATGCCTGTTTCGCCGAACAGCGCCCGCGGGGGGGGGGGGGGGGGCGTTCCGAGCGCACAACGCCTTTCCACCCAATATATAGAATAAAAGAACGCACAAGCGAGCACACACAGAAAAAACGCGACAAACTGCATAAAAAAAAAAAAAAAAAAGAGAGAGAACTGAAAAACAAACAAGACAAACAAGTAGTAACAAAAAAAAAATCCTGTTTCGTACGCTGGAACAAACAAACAAACAAACAAACAAACAAGTCACTTAAAATATGCCAAGTACTGTTAAATACGCGTAAGTAGCCTGCCTTGGAAGGTTCCTTGTCGGCGTCGTCGCTCTTGCTCTTCGAGACGCCCTCGTTTCGGCCCGCCGGCGCGTCAGAGTACTTGTTCCTGGCGATTGTCCCGCTGCAGAAAACAAAAAATAACAGGACCCCCGGCGGCACACAGACGTTAGAACGCGCCTCGCCCAACGAGCGACACATTACAACAGGACAATGTGGCGGCGGCGACGGCAGCGGCAGCGGCGACGGCAGCGGCAGCGGCGGGCGACGAGAGCAGTCCCCTCTACCCTCACTTGCCGTTCCCCGTGGGCTGATCACGGGTCGGGTCGAAACTCGCAGGTCCGGTCGCGGTGGGTCACCTAACCCGACCCGACCCGACCCGACCGACCCAAGAGGTTTGCAATACCTCCTGACGCGACCCGCGGGCGGAGCCATGACCCGTGAGCGGCCCTCATATTTTCGCGCTGTATACGCTCTACAGCAACCGAGGGCGCCATCCCATTCCGACACAATCCCTCACCAAAAACGTTGCTGGGGGGCGCGGGGTCAGAGACGTAGAGGGGCCACCAACAACACAGAGGCGGCCTCAGTCCCGATCTGTGAAATGCTCCGCTCCCCGGGAGGGAGGGTTTAGCAAAAAATATAGCCCTACCGGAAGCCATGTTTTGGTCTGTCGGACTTATCGGCCTGTCGGGCGCCTCGCTCTGCCGGAGGCGTGAAAATTTGCGAGCCGCCTGCATGCATGCATGCACATGAAGGAATGCATCGCCCGTCAAAGAGGCGGCGGTGGACGATCCCCCGCCATCGCCGTACGTGACCCGTACAGACATGCATGCACGCACCGCCCATCAAAGAGGCGGCGGTGGACGATCCCCCGCCATCGTCGCATGCGACCCGTAAAGCACCTAACCCCCCCACCACCACCCACGGTGACGGTCGAGACGCGGCGAGGGAGTACGTACGACAGCGTTGCCCGCGCGCGGAGTGACGTACTACTACTGCCTGCTTGCGTTGGGTCAGTCGGTCGGAGGCGGTTTCGCCCCAGTCGATAGGCTTCACGCATCATCGCGTCTACTTCTTTTTTTACCGTACTCAGGAAACGGCCACAAAAAGTTGAAGGAGGAGAACGTCGGGGGTCGGGGCGGGTGGGGGACGCATGTCACTCCACAAACACCTCTCCCTCCCGGAATCGTGCACGGCGGAATGGATCGCTATAGGCCGTATACCACACGTGTGGTGAGATAACACACACCCCTCGTACGAGCTTCCACTAATGAATATCTCGACAACGAGGAGAATGCAAAACGCCGTCCAACCTGTGCGTGGAAAGGTGGGTTTCGACCGAGATTATTCCAAGGCCTACATATCGGGTAGTGCATGCCCCTCCTTGCTTTTCGAGAAAACCGACTACGGAAAATTCGTCCCAAGGGGTGTGATATCTTTATCACCCGTGTGATAAATTATCACTCGTGTGATATATTATCACCCGTGCGATATCTTCACCCGTGTGATAAAAGTATCACCCGTGTGATATATCGTCACCCGTGTGCTGCATGATACGGTACTAGGAATGTCAGCAACCGAGCACGCTCAAGAGATCGAGATCTAAGTAAGTAGTTCTATGTCAGCACGTGCGTCGAGCAAGCGCGGCAAAAGCGGTAGTTCATTTTTTTTTTCTTCTTCTCTCTTCAAGCAGTGTTCCAGCCAGCATCACATCGGCACCTGTAGCCCTCTCGCTCGGCAGAGTCGCTGTACCGCCCGCCACCGCCACTGTAGCCCCCTCCACCGCTGTAGCCACCACCGCCACTGTAACCGCCGCCGCCGCCTCCGCTGCTGTAGGGTGCGTCTGGAAACAATTCGACGATAAAGCACACGAGAGAGGCACCGGGGGAGCGGGGACGCGGTGTCTCAGGCCCTCCAACACCACCAACAATAACGACTACAAACAGCCACAACCCCAAACAACAGCAAAAACAGCAACGTCTACAACAAACCACCACCACCACCACCACCACCGCCACCACCGTCAACTCTCACGAGCTGCCTTGCACCCTCAAAAAACGCCGCCGGGTGGCGCCCGCCCTTTCCATCTCACTACTATCCCACCTCCGTATCGAGAGCTGCTGCCATTCCCCCCGCCCCCGCTGTAACTGTTGCTGCCGCCGCCTCCTCCGTTGTAGCCGCCTCCTCCGTTGTAGCCGCCACCACCACTGTACCCCCCGCCACCGCCGCCGCCCGCGCTGTACCCGCCTCCGCCTCCACCGCCGAACCCGCCCCCGCCGCTACCCAGGCCGACGTACTTGTCCCTCAGCTTGCGAGACTTCTCGCGCTCTTCCCGGATCATCTCGTTGTCCTTCAGGAGCTCGATCAGCTGCTTCGACTTCTCGCGGACTATACATTGTTTTCGGGTGTTTTGGGGGAGGGGGGGAGACGGAGGCCAAGGGGGGGGGGGGGGGAAGGGGGGTGAGCCGGTGGGGACAGGGAGGGGGGTCACGCATGGTCGTAGTCGGAGGACCATTGACCCTCGCATCCCTACAATGCCGGGACGGGGCACGCCAGGTTTTTCACCGACCAGGCAGACATTGCTTGCATCGAGCGCGGAGCGCCGTGAGGTGTTTGGGCGAGTCCCATGAAGAGCGAGCTGCATCCTACTACGAACGCCTGGGAGACTGACCTTGTATATGGACGACAGCGTCGACGGAGAAGGGGGGGAGTACTCATTTCTTGCTTACATTAAGTCACTTGACCATCGACTACCCATCCCTCAGGCTATAGGGATAACTCAGAAAAGCTCGCAGGTGGTGGTAGCGCGCGCTGCGGGTCGCTTCAGCACGAAGCCTCTTTTTCTTCTGGCGTGCTTTTCCGGGTAAACGACCGTCGATAATCTCAAAAAGACTACAAGCAATTCCCAAGTGCCTTGTAAGACCACGAGCGCACCAAAAGACGTTCTGTGAACACCGGAAAAAAAACTACCGGAAAATTGCGCGGGGTTTCTAAAGGTCGTCGAGTACTACCCAAAACAACCACCACCATTTTCTCGAGGAACGTTTGTCGAGGTCATACACCGTGGCACCTCAGGCCAACCAGCACATTACCAGCGCGGTGCTGTGGGTCCCGCTTTCCCGCCCACTACGTTTCACTCTGTTCTCGTCCGCACCACACCACACGACATCATATCCCAACCATCTCACTTCCCATCCCGCCCCACCCCCACCCCCACCCTACCCCAATCCCCACACAACACAATAAGATTAAAGCAAAGCGGAAAGACGGCACGAAAGAAACACGGGGCGACCCGAGTCACCAAGAACATGAAAAAAAAAAAAAAAAAGCCTCCGCGCACCTCCACTGCCCTTGTCGATCGGTCCCTCGTAGTAGTTAAAGTCAGCCAACATTCGGATGCGGTGGAGATTGTCGCGTGCGTCCTCAATCACACGCTCCGCTCCGTTCTTTACAAGGTGCTCCAGCATGGAGAGCGCCTGTATGCGGGGAGCGGGGGGGGGGGGGGGGGGGGGGGGGGCGGGTCCCCACATAGCAGCAAGTGAGCAAGATTAAGGTAACGCAAGGCAAGGCAAGGCAAGGCAAGGCAAGGCAAGGCAAGGCAAGGCAAGGCAAGGCAAGGCAAGGCAAGGCAAGGCAAGGCAAGGCAAATAAAGGCAAGGCAAGGCAAGGCAAGGCAAGGCAAATAAAGGCAAGCCAAGGCAAGGCAAGGCACGGAAGCGATGAGGGGGGAGCGGCGAGGGGACACTTTTTTTCTGGTACATGGCTCACGCCGCGACTATGGCTGCGGATAGCGCAGCTCGAGGGCACACGCACGCTTCTGTACCTTAAAAACCTTCCGCCACTCGCGGCTCGGGCTCTGCAGGGCGGTCCAGATGAGCGGCAAGATCATCCCATACTTTTCGCTGATGGTGTTACAAAAACAAAAAAACAAAAAAACAGGACAAGACAAGAGAGCGTAGCAAAAGACAGGGACAGAAGAAGAAAATGTGCCAGGAGAGAAAAAGGTGGAGGAGGCCGGGGGGGGGGGGGGGGGGGGGGGGGAGGGGAGGGGAAAGGCCAGGGGGGGGGGGGGGGGGCAGGGGAGGGGGGGGGGGGGGGGGGGGGGGGGGGGGGGGGGGGGGGGGGGGGGGGGGGGGGGGGGGGGGGGGGGGGGGGGGGGGGGGGGGGGGGGGGGGGGGGGGGGGGGGGAGGGGCAGGGCAGGCCAAAGGGGGGGTGGAAAGGGGGGGGGGGGGGGGGGGGGGGGGGGGGGGGGGGGGGGGGGGTAAGGGAACGGCAACCTACAAGATAAGAATGAAAGGGTTGTTGGGCTTGTTCTTCCTAGAGAAGGAACGAGAAGGCAAGCGGTGCGGAATTTTCCCAGCGGAAGGGGAAATTTGACACAGAAAACAACATAAGGCGTGTCCATACGCAAACGCAAAAACGTAAAACGCAACAAAAAAAAAACAAGCACAACAGAAAATCGAGACCGAACCATCGGAAAATCGGACCGCTGGACTCATGGGGGGCAGAGGCGGTTGCTGGTTGGGGAGAGGGAGGGGGGCGGGAGCAAAAAAAACTGATGCGATGGCAAAGCACGCGATCACTAACGGTTTATTCTCCACGCCAGTTTTACACCGCCACCACCGCACCACCACCATCACATCGGGGAAGATAGGGAGCGGCGTTTGCTACTAATAGAAAGCACTAGCACATCCCATTCAAAGTCAGATGCCGACTATCGCCTCTCTGTGCCGTCTACGTAATGCTCTCGTGGCGAATGCAGCCAGCCTTCCGGAACACAAAAGAAAAAAAAATCGGAGATACTCTAATCTTGTTTGCTCGGGTCACTGACACGACACGACCCAACATAACCGCACCCAACCCAACCCAACCCATTGTCCGGCCGGTGCCTGGCCCCGTGCGACAGAGACCATCTCGGGCCACCTACAGCAGTGCACATGGTACTTTGTATGTATCGCTTCATGTTCGCTGGTCGCTACGTCTTCTGTTTCCGGGGCGGTATAGACTTAAAAAATTCAACGGCTGGTCGGGCTTTTCGTTTTTTTCAGCTGAGCAAAAACGTCACCGGGTTCTTTACATTGAGTCTCCCCGTCATCCTACGTCCGAATGCCTCCCAAGGGAAACCCCATATATGATACATACTACTCTGCAGTATGTACCTTCGCCCGAAGGAAATACACGTGTGCAACAATAGAAATGACCAGAGAAATCAGAAAAAAAAAAAAGAGATCCATGTTAACCTCGCAAAGACCACGAACAAAAACAAACACGTCCGCCCGCACATACACACTCGCACAAACATCGCGGCCCCGCCTATCTATTCATCTATCTACTCACCGTCGTTTGCGGTTTTACTTGATGTTGCCTTTTAATTTCGTGCTTGATTGATTAAAAATGGATGAACAAAAAACACACGAAACGGTTACACGAAGGACACAACCCCCCCCCCCCCCCCCCCCCCGCCGATCGCTATCCTAGGAGATTGATGGTGGCCACAGGCGGCCAGACAGGAAGGGGATAAGATTAGCAAAAAGTTTCTTATCTAATATATGGAAACAACGTAATGAGCGCCCAACTGTTGGAGGTGTCTCCATTAGGAGTAGGAACGGTGCTCCGTCTCGAAAGGGATGCGTGGTCAACGGTCAAATGACTAAGGCAAGCAACAAATGAGTAGCCCCCCCCCCCCCCCCGCCCCCGCCCCCATCTCTCCGTTCCCGGCCTCTCTCCCCCTGCCCCCTGCCGAATCCCCTCTACTCGACCGTTATCCTCCATACCGGTACCCAGTCCATGATACACATAGAGTAATGCACACAAACAACACGTCAATACAGACCGAGAAAAGGAGAGAACACTAAGGGCCAAGTAAGAAAACGAAGCAAAGATCATAAAAAAAAAGAAGCGAAGCAATCATGAAAGCAACAAAAACAAGAAAGAGAAACAAGGGACACGTCGACAGAAGTTAAGCAACAGGAAACGTAAGAACAAAACCAGAAAACGAAACATAGACTACCCGGTAGAAAATAAGAACAAAACAAAACAAAACAAGACAAGGCAAGACAAAACATAGCAGTGAGCTAGCTACGAAGGGCGTGTGTTCCCTCCTCCTCCCTCACAAGTCGTAGGTGTCCCTCGAGATGTCGTTAAGCAAGGTGCTCGACGCGCCCCAGTTCTTATTCGAGAGCGCCTCGTACACGCGTTTCTCCGTGTCGTTGCGCGGCGCGATCGTGTCCCGGCTGAAACCGTCGGCATAAAATCCCGACACCGAAAGAGAAGAAAACGGGGGGAAACGGCGCATCATACAAGGAGGCGGTAAAGGGGAGGGGGGGTCAGTGGAAGGAGGGAAACAAAGCGGGGAAAACAAGGCATAAAATAACGAAGGGGGCGGAGGGAGGGGGCGGGGGGTGGACTCGATATAATGTATGGCCGTAGTCGTACGACAGGGGATGGGGGAAGGGGGTGCACCCATTCGTGGCTTGCCTTACAGCGGTCATTTGACCAATGACCACACGCGTCTCTTTCGAGACGGAGCACCGTTCCTACTCCAAATAGAGACACCTCCGACAGCTGGGCGCTCATCATTACGTTGGGCAGGGAGAGGACGGGGGCGCTCATGCTGGAAAAAAACAATAATAATGCCTTCCTGGCACCGAAGCGCCTACATGTGACCAGAGCACGCCGTCGGCGGAGATACGCCACGAGCATTCAAATAGTACAACTCTGCTGTCCGGAATGGTTCGGAATTTAAGGACAGTCATACATTTTGGAATAAATATTACTATCCAAAAACCATCCTTACATTTCCGAACAAAGTGATATGAACACATGGTATTGTAGTACTCATTGCATTCATCCCGTGCCGGTACGCATCGCATCGTTTCCCGCTATCAAAGGAGGCGATAACGAGGGGGGGGGGGGGGGGGAGGCGTACTCATTTTTGTTGCTTCCCTTAGCCATTAGATCATTGACCACGCACTCCTTTGAGCACCGTTCCTACTCCTAACAGAGACACCTCCAACAATCGGGCGCTCATCATTACGTTGTTTCCATATACTACATAGACTCTTCTTGCTAATCGGGGGGGGGGGGGGGCACTGCGCTGCGTCACACTGCACCGCGAAACTACTACACCTAAACCACGTAATACCACTTTGCGCGAAAACACAAGAACCGCCTACTGCGGGGGACCATAGTAAATAGGACCTGCGGTATACACAAAAACCTATACATTTCCCTTTTTTTACCAACAATATTTGGTCCTATATACTATGGTCCCCCGTAATATTAGTAGTAGTAGTATCAATATTAATGCCTAAACGGCCCTTACATTACGGCCCGGGGTGATGTATCGATTTCCTCACAGCAGTAGTACTAGTAAATAGCTTCGCTGCCATCCGCCGATAGGCGTACAGCAACAGCTACAGCAGCGGCAGCATGGCAAGCACTCCGTACTCGTATACAGTATCTATCGCCCCTGGCTCTACTATTAATACTTCTAGTGCACACAACACTACTCGTGCTCGTAGACGTGGTGTACCGTCAATACATACCGTAAATAAGAGCGTTAGATGCCGCACATAAGAGGGGTGTGCGATCGTTTTCCAGCTGTCGTATTTTTTTTCTCTCCCAACTCCAGGAACGGCGCTAAAGTCGAACATTATCATTTTCAGAAGCCTCTCTCTCTCTCTCTCTCTAGATTTTTGCCAAAAGCGCCTTGTTCGGTACTATTACGGGGGTCCATAGTTAACAGGACCAAATTTTGCTAGTAAAAATAGGTAACTATATAGGTTTTGATGTATACCATTGGTCCTATTAACTATGGACCCCCGTAATAGCGACCTTAACCTTCCCCTTAGTCTGGAAAAAAACCGAGCTCGGACAAACGATCGCATCCTGTGAGAACTCCAGGCTCTGCAACCATTTTAGGAATGCAGTCCCGTTTTGGGGACAAACCACTCAAATCTCAAGTATTACGGGGGATCACAGTAAATAGAACCTAAGGTACACACAAAAAAACTATCTATTTACCTATTTTTACCAACAATATTTGGTCCTATTTACTATGGTCCCCTGCAGTAGTTTGTCCACAAAACGGGACGGAGGTCCTAAAAGGGTCAAGAAGGTACTATTAGTACAATACCAAACCTACTATAAAGTACCACGAACGTACCAGGCACCAGGTATTAATATTACAGGGGTCCATGATTAATAGGACCCACGGTATACACAAAAAACTATATATTTGCCTATTTTTACTAACAATATTTGGTCCTATTTACTACGGTCCCCTGCAGTAGTCACGTACCACGTAGCACGTACTCGTACGGTATTTAGGGTTGCACCTACACCAGTAGTGGTCCGTCCCTCTATAGTGCCGGCTGCCTGCTGTATACAGACAGTAGTAGTGCCTGTGAAACGAATCGCTTGGCACACATGGGATTGACCAGTGTGGTAGCTAGCATGCGGAGCAGTATTGCCGGTTCCCGCTATGTTTAGTGCCGGTATAATTGGCTGGCGCATACACACCGGCACTATAGGCACTACAGAGGGACCATTCCTTGTATTTGTTTCTGAGGCCGTTTCCTATGCGGTTCGATTTTTGAGCCTCAGATTTTGACCCGATCGCATTTTCAGATGTGAGCTTGGCAAATCGAAAGGGTCTTCCCATGCGGCATAATCAGATTTATTGTGCGTGCAGAGATTCGAGCAAACGCCGAGACCAACTGTTGTTGTTGTGGTTTGGCGCCGCGAAGAAACGCGCTGGGTGCCCTGCCCTGCGCGTAGGACCCAAGCGTCCGAGCCAAGGCTGACTGCCTCTGGTCTGGCGGCGAAGAGACGTGGCGAGTGCGCTAGAGTCAACCTGTCTTGGTATTTTGCGTTTAATTTTGTGGCTGACTGCTGCTGTACAGCAGTGTAGTCTACGACTACGTATCCCGGGGAGGTGCGTGCCGAGTGCGCTTCTGTTGGTCTCTAGGCCCGAGCCCGCGCCAGCCGACAGTAGTCTGGCCACGGAGGGACGCACCGCCCGCCGCCCACGCGTCGGGCGCGAAGCAACGTCGCTATACAGCTGCTGTGTCACCATCCAACTCATCGATCGTTGTGCTGCTGTTTGCTGTCGTGGAGAACATCTTGAATTTGATGACCCAAGTCGTCGGGTTTTGGGCCAAAATCCGACGAGTTGGGTCATCGGATTCTCAAATCGAAAAAATTCCGGTCGGCTGTTGATATTAGGACTGCATACGCAGAGTCATTCATTTATGAGATCGAAAAGTACAAATCTGAAGCTCGAAATCGAACCGCATAGGAAACAGCCTGAGGCTCTTTCTTCCCTTGAGAGCTTTATTCCTCACCCGAAACACTGATTTTGAGAAAAAAATGAAAGCTTACGAACCCAATCAACACTGATTTTGAGAAAAAAAAAATGAAAGCTTACGAACCCGATAAACAATCCCGTGGCCCACGAAACTAGACCACGAAAAACACATACCTGGTGCTAGGTATACATGTGAGGTAGAACGCTGACAACCTGTGTACCAGGTATATTCCGACGATAAAGCATGTCTTATTGCGTAGTTTAAGACATGCTTTTATTGGGCAGTTTTAACCCTTTTAGTACCGCAGTCCCGTTTTGGGTACAAATTACTTAGAAATTGACTGGTCCGTCCCCAAAACGGGATTGCAGTCGTAAAAGGCGTGCCTTATTGGGAAGTTTAAGGCGTGCGTAAGTGGTATTTTAGTTCCTCAGTGCCCTTAAGGGGCCCCCCTCTGTCACAAATGTGTGTGGCAAAAAAAAAGTGCTTACAAAACCCCCTATCGTGATACGCCTCTGCTGTGGCGTGCATGCAACTATCAATACACATTTTTTTTTTTTTTTTTTTTTTATCATCACTTTTACTTTCCAGCCTAACCCGTAGGAGGTTTTACCCTCAGCGATCTTCTGGACAAGTCGTGGTCACAGGTAGGTGTCGTCCCTTCTCCCCCCCGGTACGTGCCTTTATTTTTTGTCGCGCATAGGGTTCAGCATTCCCACTGCTCGTCGATTTTCATCGAATGTAGCTAACTCACGCTCTCGCGCTTTCCGCTAATCAATTTTTTATGCAAGAAAAAGTCCCTATGAGCATGCACTTGGTGAGACTTGAACCCACGAAATTGATCTTGATAGGCACGCGGACCACCTACCAAGCCACCGGGGACGCCGGCCCACTACGTAGGTATGGATGCTATCATGCAGAGTAAACACTGCCGAGCAGTATTCCGTACCAGGCTTACTGCAGCAGTAAGTCACTCCGACCACCCCAATAACACAAACTACTATTCCGTACGAGGCCTTATGCAGCAGTAAGTCACTCCGACCACCCGGCGGAGAGCTCGGACTCATCTCAACTCCGTCGGCGTGCGTATTTCTCTCGTGGTTATTTTCCTCCACCAACAGTATGCGAGATAGTTACGTCCTCTTCCCGAACTACTTCTGCGGTACCGCACGGCTACCTGTCACACCAACGCTGCTGCTGCTGCTCCTGTACTCCGCAGGACAGGCAGGCCGTGTCGATGGCACAGCAGCTGCTCATGGGTTGACGAGTGTTTCACGTTCCCTCCACGCTGCCTATTGCATTTTCACTTACTGACTGTATACATGGTGACGTATGTAGCCTCGCACCACAGCACTACGTACACTGGTACTGCTGCAATATGTTATGATACGTATGATACCCGGTCTGTATCATTGGTGCGTGCAGCGTACAGCAGTTTTTCTTCTCTTCACATGTTTCCTTTCATCGGTTACCCTTTTTTTATTTTCGACTTCTCGCCTGCGCTAAGGGCCGGGCCGGGCCCGGTCGGGTAGGGTCGTGGGAGCGTAGTGAGCCGATCATCTCTCGCATCCCCGACAGCACGAGGCAAAACAAAAAAACAAAAAAAAACTTTTTCAGGCGGGCGGGCGGGCTGGCGGGTGGATTCGCTGCAAAATACCAGTACCCGGTATGGAATCCGGACAGATGTATTATTACGGGGGTCCATAGTTAATGGGACCAAATTTTGTTAGTAAAAATAGGTAAATATATAGGTTTTTATGCGTACCACAGGTCCTATTAACTATGGACCCCCGTAATATCAGGTGTATACCATGGTAGAGAGGTGCCTGCGAGGCGTTACGAACAGTTACCAATGTAAAACCCGGTACGTACAAGGTATTGATATCAGGTATGGATACTTGCGATACTGCTCTGTGCATCAACACATTCATTACGATGATACCTGCAATGCATCGATTGACGACATCAAAATATATAATAGTCGAAGGGTCGACGCACCTACAAATACACATTACGGGGGACCATAGCAAATGGGACCAAATATAGTTCGTAAAAATAGCGAAATACGTAGGTTTTTGTGTGTACCGTAGGTCCTTTTTACTATGGTCCCCCCCCCGTAATACCAGGTAGCTGGCAATAAAAATCACTCGTCAACGCAAGCACCGGCAGGCCTTGACGCCAACAGCCGGCTGAAGCAAAGTGGACACGCTCTGACGGCCTTGCGAGCCGGGCGGGGCAGGGTGGGGGAGAAGCTGTACGCAGCCTTTTCCAAAACGAAAAACACAAACAGGACGCCATCTCGGCTACGTACACAATGTAGGGGCCAAGGCCAATGTACTGCCGTTCACCTCCGGTTTACGTGCAGCGTGTATATACCACATATACCCGCCTGGTACTCTATAGCTACTGCGGTTGACATTTTTTTTATTCGTGCTGTCGGCCGGAAGACGTGAACAGCAAAACAAAGCAAAGCGAAACAAACATCGGCGGTGCAATGATGTGCAACTGACTCGGCGCACTGCTCTATGCCTGGTACGTACACATACACGGCTCAATGGTGACGTTTGCTGCTAGTATACTGGTATACCTGGTATAACATTAATACTACACTCGTACGAAGTCTTCGTAGAGTATAGGCCGACAAAAAAGAGGTAACCTATCAAGAGTAGGAACAGACGACCAACTATTATGATAGAATTTTTTGAGCCATTACTTGTGGATTTTTCAGCGATCTCCGAAGTCCAAAAACCAGAACCATCTATGATGGGACAGGAAATCATCCAGATGTTTGGTCTCAGTTCCTAGAGGGGGGCAAAAATCGGCGAATCCTCTCAGAACTGAGCCCAGTTCTGAGCGGTCTTTGGTGCTTCCAGGACCTGAGAGTAACTTGAATTTTGGGTACTATCACAACAGCAGCAGCGCTACTGCTGCCCATACGCCGAGAGACGCCAATGCCAAAGCACACGGCGAGCTGTGCCTAAGGGCTACCGCGCTCGTGTAAGATGCGAAATCTCCCTGACATGGAAGCGATAACAGCAGCAGCAGCAATGGCGATTCGACGTCGCCGGCGAAAACCAACCCGAACTTAGGTACCGATACTTGGCTCGCGGCGGCGTGGCGGCCATTGGCTTAGCTTCCTTTGACACAAACCAGACCGACCATGACGCGATAAAAGAACAGTTTCTACAATCAGAAGCCATAATAATAGATGGTCCTTGTTTCTTATGCATATATTTCTGGAGCCTCGAAACTCGAAAAACACAATCGCCCAGAATCACGGCTCAAATTTTTCCCCATCATGGTTGGTCTAACAAGACTCACTTTTCAATGGGCGCTTTTAGTACTGCAGTCCGGTTTGGGGGACAAACCATTCAAATTCCAAGTAGTTCGTCTCCAAAACGGGACTGCAGTGCTAATAGCGTTAAGAACTTTTTATTTTATTTTTACCTTCCAGCCTAACTCGTACGAGGTTTTTACCCTCAGCGATCTTCTGGACAAGCCGTGGTCACAGGTGTCGTCCCTTCCCCCCCCGAGTGCGTCCCTTTATTTTTGTCGCACATAGGGTTCAGCATTCCCACTGCCCGTCGATTTTCATCGAATGTAGCTAACTCACGCTCTCGCGCTTTCCGCCAATCATTTTTTTTAAGCAAGAAAAAGTTCCTACGAGCATGCACTCGGTGAGACTCGAACCCACGATATTGATCTTGATAGGCACGCGGACCACCTACCAAGCCACCGCGGGACGCCGGCAACAGGAAAACGAGCTCAGCGGCGACGAGATATGTTGCCTGGCTATAGTGGGTATAAATGGATGCGGGCATGCGTATATGGATTTGGCAGTGTTTTAATGTTTGCATAAGATACCAAAGAGTAGTATTGAGTATTTATACGAGAAAAGCCTTTGGGTAAGAGAGCGGGATGTTTTTCGAGTGTCGGATCCGCGGGCCGGTTGCGCGGGTCCGACCCGCGGGTCAGCAGAAAAGAACTCGCGGGTCACGCTGGCCCGACCCGCGAGTGACCCGTTTCTCGCGGGTCATGACCTGACCCGACCCGTGAGCTTTTCATCACCTCTTGACCCGACCCGACCCGTGAGATTTGAAAAAATCTTGACCCGACCCGACCCGACCCGACCCGTAGAGTTGAAAACCTCTTGACCCGACCCGACCCGACCCGACCCCGTGAGATTTTGAACACTTCCTGACCCGACCCGACCCGACCCGTGACATTTTGAACACCCCATGACCCACGAAAAGCCCTGAAATAATGCTGCTATTGTGCCGCCTCAAAATACGAGGTATATCCCAGGTATAACCTATTGTAGTGTTGCTGCTGCTGTGTACTCGTACTATTACGGGGGACCATAGTAAATAGGACCAAATATTGTTAGTAAAAATAGTGAAATACATAGGTTTTGTGTGTACCGTAGGTCCTATTTAATATGGTCCTCCGTAATACTGCAGTCATTGGTATTAGTAGTAGTGCTACAACGTTGAATTTAGCGCTGTGCGCGCGAGGAAAGGAATGCGAGACAAAAAAATATCCGTCCCTACGGCCCCGCCCGGCCACCGGACGCCAACAAACACCTCCGCGTCAATAAACCCTAAGCCAGCAGTAACAGTAGACAGCAGTAGATAGCACCTCCGCGGGGTGTAGAAAACTCGCAAGTCCTCCCGGGCGCGAGCGAGCCCGCAGCAGGGACACGGGGTTTCTCGAAATAATGAGGCGTTCATTCTTTGCGTTCACGCTTCGATCGTCGCGGGAAACGGGAACGGGGCCACAGAGCCATCCGAGGCGAGAGCCCCGCCCACCACCTCAACCCCCCCCCCCCCCTCGTCCGCCCCAAAACAAGGAGCCCTATACAAGATGATGTCGGGGTCGCGCGAGCCTCACTCACCCTCAAAGGCTGAGGGGGTGGTCTACTCGTGCGAGTCTGTCCGATTGAAGAACCTAGTTGGAAAATCGCTATTGCTGCTGAAGACTCACCACATCTATTTTTAGGACAGATGGATGGAAAACGAGCGGCGTGAGAGAGTCGCAGGCCGGTCCATTCAACCCTTTTTGGGGGGACCGCAGTCCCGTTTGGGGGACAAACTACTTGGAATTTGAGTTGTTTTCCCCAAAACGGGGCTGCAGTCCTAAAAAGAGTCAAGGGAGGTTCCATTATGTCCCGAAATATAAGGAACGTTTGGTTGTACATATTAATATGCAAATGTGTATTATATTAAGGGACACAGTGGTACACAACAACACACCCTCAGGAACTTACAGTTAGTAGTCAGTCGTTGACCACCAGGTACGTCGACGGCTGTTCTTGTGTTTTTTTCATATTACGGGGGACCATAGTAAATATGACCAAATGTTATTAATAGAAATAGGGAAATATACGGGTTTTTTTGTGTGTACCGTAGGTCCTATTTACTATGGCCCCCCGTAATAGTACAATACAGCAGCAGAATGTGTCACAAGTTTATCAGTCGTGAGTTGAGAGACAGAACTCGGGGTCCATGTGGGTACGTGCTGCTGCTGTGGATAATATAATAGCCAGCAGGGTATATGTACTCCTGCTGTTGTGTCATACGAATGTACATGACAGGCGCATCGTATTGTTCGTCGTCGATTGAGACTTGAGAGACAGCAGCAGTACGACAGCAGCAGTATTGCGTGCACCTGTACGAAGCTTTTTCGTTCATTTCTGGTGAGCAGCACAAAGATGTCCAAGAATACGATACGATCGGTTGGTCTGTCTCTTGCCGTTGTCACTCCTCACCTCGTCACTACAAATTCAAGACTCCCCGAGGTACTGCTTTCCCTGGTACGTACGTATCATTTGACAGGCTGCCGATGTAATGCATACCTACCTGGTATTATTAATAATAGTTGTACAGCATATTAATAATAGATGTACAGCAGTCGTGTGAGTGATGAGCGAAATACGATCACTCGTGCTTTTAGAACAAAAAAATGGGACAAAACAAGCAAGAACAGAGTGCCGTACGTACCATACCTACGACAACGTCGTAGCACACCTCGGACAACCACCGCCCCCTTCGACTACGGCACAGCACACGCCATTGCCCCGAAAGCCACGCAATCGCTCAACCTGTAACCCCCCCCCACCGTTCCCTCTTTCTCTCCCTGGGCACACGACAGAGAGGAGGAATGAATACAACACGGAGTAAACCTAGCCCGTGAAAACCGCGCAAATGGGAAGAAAAGGTTGGGTTTGGGTTTGCAACTACTTTCCACTCCCTCAGCTCCCGCTCTGAGCAGCACCGGGTCGACCTGACAGGTACTCACACTTCGCCGACCATATTCTTGACCTTGTCCAGAGACAGCTTGTCCAGCGTGAGTTGCCCTAGCTTGTCCATGGTGACTTCTCAAAGCAAAACCTCCCCTCGGCTTTCTCGTTCGCTTTTCTGGGCACGGATCGATCACGCACAAAAGAAGGAAGAAAATACGCGTGACGAAACTCCCTTCGTGCCCAACCCAGAGCTCCCTGCGGTGGCCTCACGCTACGGGATTCGATCAACCCCTTCGCTACTTGTGCAACCGAAGCGCGCTTCTTGGGTGCGCTCGCTTTCAGCTGCGGTGATGACCTCGTCGCGCTTAATTTCGAAGTTCGCAAGTCCGCAGGGGTTTCCAACAAATATAAATTGCGTTTTAAAAGCAGGGGAACATGCATCGTTTTTTCTCGACGCGCTGACACTGAGCAAGCAGGAACAAAGAACGTCGCGAGCTAGGCTTGACAGGCTCACACCACTCGGTGGTAAACTTAATCCCAGATACGACGGATCAATTCAAGCGTGGTGTGCCCCTCGCTGCTCTGGCTCGCCTTTCTCGTGCTCACAGGCGAAGAAAGACACCATGACTTCGACTGAGGATGATTCTTTGGTTCCCGGCAAGCGGTACGGCAGCGTCATGAGCACCCCCAACATTAACCAGCTGATCGACCACCGCGTTGATAGCGCGCAGCACGCCAAGTTCAACAGGAGCTCGTCCGTCGGTCCCGGGGTGACGGCGAGCTCACTCAACCCCCAGCAGCGCAACCGCCGGGCCCTCTACGTCAACTTGCCCTTCTTCAGGTGCGCAAAGATTGGGGAGGGGAGGATCCAGTCATGGACAAATGTTATCGGTGCACCCACAGCGAAACAGCTGATGAAAAGTTGGCAGGGTGATCATGAATGACACCATATGGCAGCCTGGCCTGGGCTGCCGCTTGGTTGCATGCGATGATGACAAGCGTGCCCTTGTGTGGGGCTGGCCCCTTGCTCCTCGGTCAGCCGAACCGTTGGTTCCCTTCGTGCCGGCTGATGTATCCTTTGCTTGTTTGGCCTTCACGAAACAGGCTGGTGGTTGATATAAGGTACCAGGTGGATTTCAACCACATCTCGTATCTCCCTCTGGGCGGTCCGTGAAACGTCATCCATCGCTCTCAACTACTGTTATATCTGTTGACATTGATTGTTCTTGTTGTGCGTGAGTCTGCACCAGCCGGCATGCATATTGCCATGCAAAAGTGTGAATGAATCGACGAGCATCATTTACAATTTAATTAAACTATTAATAACTGCTGTAGCATAGAAGGTATAAACGGAGAAAGGAGAAATTAGCCAGCAGCAGTAAGGGCCACTCCTAACGAACAAAAAAAAAAAAACACGATTCTTGATATTTTTGTCGTGAATCGTGATTTTTTTGTCGTGAAGCATAGAAGGTGTAAACGGAGAAAGGAGAAATTAGCCAGCAGCAGTGAGGGGCACTCCTAACGAACAAAAAAAATCACGATTCGTGATACTTTTGTCGTGA
Source organism: Macrocystis pyrifera (assembly GCA_031763025.1). Classification (NCBI taxonomy): domain Eukaryota; class Phaeophyceae; order Laminariales; family Laminariaceae; genus Macrocystis; species Macrocystis pyrifera. Next base: position 8,459,353 of record JASSKH010000009.1, on the reverse strand, counting down.
ATCGTAATTTTTTTTGTCGTGATGACACCATTTTTTTTAGCTTTTGCCTAAAAAAAACAAAATCACGATTCGTGACATCTGCCGTGTCTCAAAATACGCCTGATCAAGGCACTACGCAACCCACGTGCACCAACGGTATCCGATGGTCGGCATAGGGGCATGGCAGACTCTGCTTCGTACGCCGCTTGTGGACAACGGGCGGCTGCCCAAAGACACCGCTGGGCGCGGGCTAACGAGGAGGTTGTGGCCTCGAAATTTCCAGGAGGAGGAGCCACTGCTGGAAGACAAACGCGAAAATGACCTGGGGATGTCACAGGCCAGGCGGGGCAGACGGCCTGCGAGATGGAATCTCGCGAAACGAGCTTGGCCGACGGCCGGTGAAGTTGGAATCTCGCAGGCTGGGTCAGGCTTCGGCCCGCGATTCGAGTATGTCACGGGCTGGGCCAGGTGCGGACGGCCCAGCCCGGCCTGGCCGTGCCCCCACTCTCGAGAGTTTGCTCCACACCCCCAAAAACGTTGGGTTTGAAATATCAGAACTTTTAACTATTTGAAAATATCACGAAACGCGACGTTTTTTCGGCTTTTTTCGTTAGAACTGAAATGTCACGGATCGTGATCTTTTGGCATGCCTAAGAATCACGAATCGTGATTTTTTTTTCGGTTTGTTAGGAATGGCCCTAAGATGATCGTGTGATTGTCTGTACACCCCCCAGTCTCTGTGTTTCCTCTGTTTATGGTGATGGAGCAATGGAATTCTTGCACCAGGAGGAACAAGTTAGGGCGGGAGACGTCTCTCCGTCCGGGGGGCAAGCCCTCGACTTCACCCTTTTAGGACCGCAGTCCCGTTTTTCGGGACAATTCAGTCAAATTATGAGTAGTTTGTCCCCCAGACGGGACTGCGGTCCTGAGAGGGTTAACTGCGCACTGCACATGTTCTTATTTCGCGGTCACCTATGAGTACGTCCCTCCCAAACCACGCGAGCACTCTGCCGATGCTCCTATTGCGTACTTGTACATCAGATATCAGAAACCTTCCCTCTCTCGTTCCTCAGGTATCGATAGATTCTGCTGCTGTTGCTAGCTGCTGTACACACACCAATATGCTTGCATCAGGAGGACATAGCCTAGGAGAGATGATGGTGTATGCCCGGTCAAGCCCTCCAAACAACTGCGCATGTTTTCTATTCGCTCATGCCCTACCCACATGACCCGTGGCTCTTTGTCTGCCTGCTTTGTCTGCCTTTGCTGCCGTATGGCATCCCATGCCAGGCACGTGCGTATATTTATTACATACTGGTAAAAAAAAAAAACAGCTGTGATACCGTGGATTCCGAGTATGCAGCATGCTTGGTATCCTGGTATGTAGACATGACATGTACTCCAAGCAGCAAATACTTACCGCTTCCTACGTATGTACGCGCATATCATAGGTTGGGAAGCTCTGCGCATCATGTTGACACTTCTGCAGGTCGAAATGACGATGCGCCGTCGACTACAGCAACTTCTACAGCGGTAGGGCCACCCCAGCAATTACTACGTAACAACTGCGCACGGCGCAAATATACGCCCCAGATTTCAAGCCCCCACCCCTGTCATCGAATAGTTCGACCATTTATTGTCATCCATTTCCTACAAAATCCGCCTCACAGGCGGTTCTTGACGGGATGCAGCTCACCCTCCATGCGACCAGCCGAACACCTCGCGGCGCTTCGCGCTCCATGCAAGCAATGCCTGCCTGGTCAGTGAAAACCCGACGTGTTACTGTTGGGATGCTGGCCTCGGCATTGTTGGGATGCGCGTCTCGGCTTTGTTGGGATGCCAGGGTATATGATCACATACATACGACTACGGCCATGCATGACATGAATACACCCCCCCCCTTGTCACCTATGATCGAGCACATCTCTCTTATCGAGTACACCCCCCCCCCTTGTCACCTCCCGCTTGCGCCGCGCGTCCTTCCTACATACCGGCGTGTACTAATTGCTTGTGCCTCCCGTTCTGGGGACGAAATACTTGGAATTGAAGTTGGCTCATGTTTTGCGGTATGATGTTGCGGACATCGGACGCATCACGATCTACGTCTACATATACTAGTGGAGTAGATCATCTCTATGTTACCGGTATGTCCTAACCCGCCGTGAGGACACGATCTACGTATACACAGGACCCTGGACAATAGACAATAGTCCAATAGTCTATTAATAGCTTCCTGTTGCAATTGACTTGTCTATTGTGATCTCTAGTTCCAGTTAATTGAAAGGCGCCGAGCTCTATTATCCAGACAATTTCTATTGAGTGACCCCTAGCCCTATTGTCCAGACAGTTTCACTTTCTAGGCAGTCTCCGTAATCAATGGTCCGGACAATTCCAATTAATGGGCCTTGTCCTAAATAAATTGTCCGGCCAATTCCATTTGACAGATTGTCTCCTGAATCAATTGTCCCGACAATTCCAGTTGATAGTCGGCCCCCCGAAATAGTTGTCCGGACAATTTCAATTAGTAGACTGACGCCAAAATTATTTGTCCCGACAACTCCAATAGAATACGCGCGCTGGGTTTATCACAATACTTGTAAAGTTCGGTAACAATGGAATATAGACGATACGTCTTACGCAGCTTTCAAAGTTGAGTATCAATTATTTAATCAGTCGAACTCACGGCTGACGTATTTCAAAATGTATTGAAAAAAAAAAAAATACTAGACAGTCTCCCAGATCAAATGGCCCGACAATTCCAATTTATACACAGTAGTCTCCAAAATCAATTGTCCGGACAATTTCAATTAGCAGACCGCTTTCTAAATCAAATGTCTGGGCAATTCCAATTAATGCGAGACGGTATACAACATCAATTATCCCGACAGTTTCGACTAATACATAATCTCCAAAACTACTTCAGACAATGCCATTGGTGGGCAGTCTCCTAAATCAACTGCCCGTACATTTCAAAATAACAGTGCATACCAGGTACGGATTACTTTGTTTCATGAAAAAAAAATCAATGGTTTACATCTGAGCACATGGGCTAGGCGGTATCAAAACTACCTACGTGCGGACATAAAGTACAGACCTAAAGTTGAGGTGTCCTGCCCTTTTCTGCTGAGGCCTTGGACAATAGACTTATCAATAGACTATTGCCCCTACAGCAGAGTCACGAAGTTGTCTACCTGGTATTAATTGGAATTGTCCGGGCAAGTGATGTCATAGACTGTCTACAGTAGCAATTGGATTGTTTAGACAATTGATATCGGGTACTGTAAAACAATTGCAATTGTCTCGAAAATAGTTTTGGAGACTCTCTACCAATTGAAGTCGCCCTGACAATTGATTTCAGAGACTCTGTCCATGAATTGGAATTGTCTGAACAATCGATGTTTGGTGCTTTTCAATGATTGGAATTGTTCAGACAAATGAGCTCGGAGACTGCCTATCGATTGAAATTGTGCTGGCAAATGATTTGACAGGCTGTCTATTCATTGGAATTGCTTGAACAATTGATTTTATAAAAAACTAAGAAAGCACGTCAGCTGTGAGTTCAACCAATCGGCAGATGGGTCGATTGATTTCGGGCGATTTACAAGAATTGGACTTGTCGGGGCAACTGCTTTGAGAGACCGTCCATTAATTGGAATCGTCCGGATAATGGGTTTCGGAAGCGATCTACTAATTGGAATTATCATGACTGTCGAATTTAAGAGGGCTCTGTTATTATAAGCTGGCAGCCACTTGTAGAGTTACATTCGATTTGGTCAGTACACAACAGTATCAACATGCTAGTATTGCCTCTACAACAGGATCGGGAACTTCCCTCTATGCGCAATCATTTGCAAGGTCCTTCATTGTGCCATATTACGAGTAGTATCAATTCAATGACGACTGTCTATCATAATACAGTAACTACTGTAGGTACACGGCCATGACATTTATCGAGCAATTGATTTCTTGCGCGGCATCTGAAATGAATAGTGCGGACAGTTCCAACTACTTTCCAATCGCCGAGGTCCGTTTGGACAAAATTCCATTTTATAGACAGCACCCGATATCAATTGTGCGGACAATTTCAAGTTATAAGCAGCAGCCGGAATCTAGTCTTCAGACAAATCCAGTTAATAGACAGCTCCCGAAATCAATTGTCTAAACTATTCCAGTTAGTCGACAACACCCGAAATCAATTGTCTGGACAATTCCAATTACTGGATCAGCACCCGAAACCAATTTGCTGAATAATTCCAAATAAATAGCAGTCTCCGCAACCAATTGTTTGGACTATCCAATTCATAGACAACACTCGAACCCTATTGCTCGCATGATTCCAACTATAATAGTAGATGGTATTGGAAATCAATAGCCTGGACAATTCCAATTGATAGACAACCGCCGGAAACAATAGTCGGGCAAATTTCAATTAATGGACATTCGCCGAAATCAATTGTATGGGCAATTTCAGTTAGCAGACGGTCGCCAAAAACAATTGTCAAGACAAATTCAATTAACGCATATCCTCCTGAATCAATTGTAGACACAACAGACTATTGAAATAGAAATTGTCCAGGTTGTGTAGTTGAACGTACGCGAACAACAGCAGTAGATTATCTATATAGGTTTGTCCTAACCTGCCGTTAGGATATCTTGTGTGCAGGATCTACATAAGGCTGTTTCCTATGCGGTTCGATTTCGAGGTTCAGATTTGTATTTTTCGATCTCAAAAATGAATGACCCTGCTTATGCAGTCCAAATATGCATAATCCGACCGGAAACTTTTCGATTTGAGAATCCAATGACCCAAGTCGTCGGATTTTGGGGCCAAAATCCGACGATCTGGGTCATCAGATTTTCAAATCGAAAAATGGCATGCTCTCTAAATTCAAGATGTTATCCGCGACAGCAAACAGCAGCAGAACGATCGATGAGTTGGATGGTGATACAGCTGTATAGCGACGTTGCTTCGCGCCCGACGCGCGGACGGCGCGTCCCTCCGTGGCCAGACTAGAGTCGGCTGGCGCGGGGCTCGGGTGTAGAAACCAAGAGAGGCGCACTCGGCACGCACCTCTCCGTGGATACGTACTAGTAGACTAAACTGCAGCTGTACAGCAGCAGCAGTCAGTCACAAAATGAAACACAAAATACCAAGACAGGTAGACCCTGGCGCACTCGCCACGTCTCTTCGCCACCAGACTAGAGGCAGACAGCGTGGGCTCGGACGCTTAGGTCCTACGCGCAGGGCAGCGCACCCAGCGCGTCCCTTCGCGGCGCCAAACCACAAAAACAGCAGTTGGTCTCGGGCGTTTGCTCGAATCTCTACACGCACAATAAAATCTGATTTTTCCGCATAGGAAGACCCTTTCGATTTGTCAGGTTCATATCTGAAAATGCCATCGGGTCAAAATCTGAAGCTCAAAAATCGAACCGCATAGGAAACGGCCTAACAGTAGTAGATCCGTAAGACCTGGATCTGTCTGATCCAACGCCCTACGTATAATAGATGGTGTGGATTTTTTAGGGGACCGGCAACACAAGTATATCACAGATAATTCACTAACATTAATGTCAGGCATCTATTCCGGGGGACCATGGTAAATAGGACCAAATATTGTAAGTAAAAATAGTGAAATATAGGAGTTTTTGTATGAACCGTAGGTCCTATTTACTTTGGTCCTCCGTACTATTAGTACGTCACGAAGTGGGGATATGATCGATCTGATCCGTCCGATGTGTGTAAAACCACTCTGGGCGGAAACGGGAGGACCGCTTGGTCTTCATATCAATGTATAAATGTTCCTTATATTTCCGACCGGAGTAATACGACATTAATCACTGAGCGGAAATAGAAGGAGGACCGCTTGGTCTTCATATTAATGTATGAAAGGTCCATATATTTCCGACCAGAGTGGTATTAAGACTTCAACCGCTATGATGCGTGTAGGGTAAGATGGTCAACAACCTCTTTGGCATTAACCCCGAAGCAGCGACCCAAACAATGACAAGGTTGTTGTTACGTATCGACCGTCTACGAACAGCGTGGGCGCCAAGCAGTACAGGTAGGATCACGTTGTTGCTTGCGCCCCGTGTGCCGCGCAACTCCTTGCGTTGTAACTCGGGCACCCATATGTATCAACCACCCCCCCCCCCCCCCCCCCCCCCCCCCCCCCCCCCCCCCCCCCCCCCCCCCCCCCCCCCCCCCCCCCCCCCCCCCCCCCCCCCCCCCCCCCCCCCCCCCCCCCCCCCCCCCCCCCCCCCCCCCCCCCCCCCCCCCCCCCCCCCCCCCCCCCCCCCCCCCCCCCCCCCCCCCCCCCCACCCCACCCATGACCCAGCGGCAGGTACTATGTTGTGCGCTCAGAGGAAAATACCCCCGGTTTAGTTCTAGAACTCGTAAACTCCCCCCCGACTGCCAGCTGATTTGGTTGCCACAACGATTTACCAGGGATATATTCTCGTGCAATATCTAAGTGCTGTTAGCGCTTGTGCGCACCTGAGGAACGTGCGTGAATCGTTTGCGTATCAGATGTATCTGCCTGGTCGATGAAAACCCTATGTACTCCGTCCAGGCATTGTGGGGATGCGAGGGTCTCTCTATCGGCACACGACTACGGCTATGCATGGCATGAGCACACCCCCACGGCTACCTTGTCCGCGTCGAAAACGTGCCCGAAAAAAAAGAAAGCTTTCAAGACTATGTATCCGAGGTACCAATCTGTCCGGAAATGCAAGGAACGTTTGTCTATTAATAATGAATCCAACTGTTTCTTATATTTAGATACACAGTGATACTACAGCTACCACTCTGGACGGAAATGCAAGTACGGTTTAATTTTGAACGTAAACAACCCAATAATGTTGATATACGGCCAGTATATTGTCCAGTACTTTTTATCCTACGTATGCCCAAGAAACACGCCATATTATAGTACGGAAACCCACCAATTGCGTTTCGGGAGGAGCAGAGGGGAGAGGATAGACGGTGTACTGCTGAAATCCAGTATTCTGATCGCTTTTTTTGACGACGGCATACTCGCTACTGACTGAGTCAGCCAGTGGTCGGTCCTAGTTTTTTTCCTTTTTGGGACCCAGATTGTACCGACCTAAAAAAGCGACGAGGTGCGGCCTTTTCATCACATCAATCGTACAACTGGTATGTTTAGGACCCATCTTATCGAGGACTTTTGGTCCTTTCAATTTGATTCGATTTTTTTTTTCTAATATAATTTGCATCTGATTGGCCGAAGAGTGAATGACCAGGCAGGATTCGAAGGGGCAAATTCATTGGAACTGAAATTTTATTTCCAAATAGCGGAATTTAGTGTTCCCCGTTAAGATGGACTCTTGTATCATATCACATATCGTGTAATATCACATATCGTGTAATATATCACATTTTGTGATATGATACCGACCTCTATTAATAGTTTAGGGTCCATCTTATCGAGGACTTTCGGTTCTTTCAATTTGACTTGATTTTTTTTTTTTCTAAATTAATATAAGGGCCCATCTTATCGAGGACTTTCGGTTCTTTCAATTTGACTTGATTTTTTTTTTTCTAATTTAATTTGCATTTGATTGGACGAAATTTAGTGTTCCCCGTTAGGATGGGCTCTTTGGGAAAGCACGCGACATGATAATTACCATCATGATGCACGCGTTTCGCCCGTACATGCCCTTCAGTTGCGCTTCCTGACAGATCCCCCTGTATCTCGGTAGCCCCGGGCTTCTTCTCCGGGTGGCCGATGCTGTGATCGTCACCATGTTTTTGTTTTCGCGATATTTTTCGCGCATCAGATAGATCATCCGCGGATCATCTTCAGATCATTCCCACTTCATGATCTAGATCTCCCGGGGAAGATATGCTCCTGATCTGTATGCCTTATTGACAGCTCGTGTTGCCGGGTGAGGCCCGTATAATCTGCATGACCTGCTTAAGCACATGTTTCCTGGGTTGTATCTGCCCTGTAAGGCAAATCCTGCACACACTCTGTCACGACGGCAGGTAGGTGAGGAGCTATGATAGATGATCTGTAGATGGATAGATAGATCGTGATCTGTCTGTCCGACGCGTGATCCTTTTTCTCCCGAGGACCTGATGGTGAGCGAGTACCTCTCGCAACAACCGACTCTTGTGAGAACAAAAAAAGTGTCAGAATACCTTGCCGGACAAGAACAAATCCCTTTTTTAGCCTGTTTTTTTTCCGTCCCATATTTTGTCCTGTCCCTTATTATTGTCTCTCTCCCTCTTGTTGATCGTCGTAACCCATTTGGGGCCAGACAGTAAATAGCAGGCTCTTACCCCCCCCACCACCCGCTCCCCACTGCGTACGGTTCGTGACTTGCTATTTTATCACGAGAAGACTTGAGCCCTCCTTCTTCCCTCGCCGACTCGCGTCGAATTGCTAGTCGCCAAACGAATAATATTGTTAAAAGAAACATCGGACCGAGAGCATGACATACGAAAAAAAAAAAAACGACCTAAACTCCTTCCCAAGGTCAGAATGCAAAAAAAAAAAACAGAATGGTGGCATTTCTGAGCGATTTTTAAAAAAATATTAATGATGTTTGTTTTTTATTATATTTACTTGGTTTTGGTATACCCCCCCCCCCCCCCCCCCCCCCCCTCCCTATGCAAGTCCGCCTCACAGGCGGTTCTTAGTATATATGGGTTGGGTTGGCGTCGGCTGGCAACGACACTGTAAAACATGCCGCTCACTACGTGAGCTAGACATCCAGGGTACCGTTTTTTTGTTTTTGTTTTTTTTTTTGGCGGTCGCCCACAGCTGGTCGTCTAGTTAGATCATTTGTGCAAGGTAAAGAACCTTTACTCTGCACAAGGGAATTGATCGTATCACGTAGTGTTCAAAGTACGGCACCCAAGAGGCAGTTACATAGTACTCCCATTGCTGTCTCTGGAAGTGGCCACACCGGAAATTAAACTAACTCATTGAAGCTGTCATCCACATGCAAGTCCGCCTCACAAGCGGTTCTTAGTAGGATGCAGCTCACCCTTCATGCGACTCGCCGGACACCTCACGGCGCTTCGCGCTTGGTGCAAGCAATGTCCGCCTGGTCGGTGAAAACCCGACATGCTCCGTCCCGGCATTGTAGGGATGCGAGGGTCTCGGGTCATACGACTACGGCCATGCATGAGATCGAGTACATCTCTCCTATCGAGTACACCCCCCCCCCCCTCCCTATGCAAGTCCGCCTCACAAGCGGTTCTTAGTACGATGCAGCTCGCCCTTCATGCGACTCGCCCAACACCTCACGGCGTTTCGCGCTTAGTGCAAGCAATGTCTATCTGGTCGGTGAAAGCCTGACGTGCTCCGTCCCGGCATTGTAGGGATGCGAGGGTCTATGGTCGTACGACTACGGCCGTGCATGACATCGAGTACACCCCCCCTCTATTACTTATAGGTTGGGTTGGCGTCGGTTGACAACGATACTGTAAAACATGCCGCTCACTACGTGAGCTAGACAACCGGGGAACCATTTTGGTTTGGTTTTTTTTTTTTTGGCGGTCGGTCACAGCTGGCGGTCGAGTTGATCATTATGCGGGCTGGAAAACATTTACTCCGCACAAGAGGAATGATTGTATCACGTGGTGTGGACATGGTGTGGCACCCACGAGGCAGTTACATAGTACTCCCATTGCTGTCTCTGGAAGTGCCACACCGGAAATTAAACTAACTCATTGAAGCTGTCATCCATATGCAAGTCCGCCTCACAAGCGGTTCTTAGTAGGATGTAGCTCACCCTTCATGCGACTCGTCGAACACCTCACGGCGCTTCGCGCTTGGTGCAGGCAATGTCTGCCTGGTCGGTGAAAACCCGACGTGCTCCGACCCGGCATTGTAGGGATGCGAGGGTCTCGGGTCATACGACTACGGCCATGCATGATATCGACTACACCTCACCCCCCCCCCCCCCCCCCCCCCCCCCTCGTCATACGACTACGGCCATGCATGATAACGAGGACGCCCCCCCCCCTGCCCCGTCACTCCTCCCCCCCCGCCTCCACCTTCTCCCAAAATATTTGGCTGACCCCTCCCCTCCCCCCCGCCTCGGCAAGCAGCAAAACAAGGAGTCACGATGGCGGAAGGTCGCGAAACAGGAAGGGGATGAGATTAGGGCAAAGTTTCTATTACGGGGGTACATAGTTAATAGGACCTATGGTATACATAAAAACCTATATATTTACCTACTTTGCTAACAAAATTTGGTCCCGTTAACTATGGACCACCGTAATATGTAATATATGGAAACGACGTAATGAGCGCCCAAACGTTGGAGGTTTCTCTATTAGGAGTAGGAACGGTGCTCCGTCTCGGCAGGGATGCGTTGTCAATGCTCAAATGACTACTGTAAGGTATGCAACAAATGAGTACCCCCCCCCCCCCCCCCCCCCCCCCCCCTCCCATTCACCGCCTCCCCCGTCTCCCCAAAACTATCAGCGTCTATGGCATGCAGTACCGCGAGAAGAGCATAGCGAAGTCGCTGTCGAAGATCAGCCTTACCGACTTGGACATCGCGGGCCAAGCCAAGTACATGGAAGAGGCCGCAGGGGCGGAAGCCGTGGCGGTGACCTGGCCGCTGATCAACGCGGTTCTCGTAGCCGTCCTCCTCGAGTTCCTAGTGGGTTTCAACATCGGCGTCATGGTGAGGAGAGTGCTGATGGCGGTAGTGGTGGTGGTGTTTGGGGGGAGGGGGGAAGCGTGCTGATTTTGATGCTTGCCTTAGTCAGTTGGCCATTGGCCACGCATCCCTTTCGAGACGAAGCTTTGGGGGGGGGGGGGGGGGGGGGGGGGGGGGGGGGGGGGGGGGGGGGGGGGGGGGGGGGGGGGGGGGGGGGGGGGGGGGGGGGGGGGGGGGGGTACTCGATAGGAGAGATGTATTCGATCTCATGCATGGCCGTAGTCGTATGACCATAGACCCTCGCATCCGGTGGAGGCGGTGGTGGTGGTGTTGTTGTTGGTGTTGGTCGTGTTGGTCGTGTTGGTCGTGGTGGTATTCGCGATGTTGTTGGTCGTGTTGTTGGTGTCCTTATACTCGGCGCCGGTGCTCGGTGCGTGATTGTGTTTAGTGAATGTGTTTGTGTTTGTGTTTGTGTTGGGGGGGGGGGGGGGGGGGGGGGGGTATACTTTTTATTTTTTTTTTTTTTTTTTTTTTTTTTTTTTTTTTTTTCACTTTTTCACTTTTTCACTTTTTCACTTTTTCACTTTTTCGCGAATGTGCATGATTTTTTCTCCGTCATGTTTTGTTTTTGTTTTCGTTTCTTCCAAGACGGACGACAGGTAAGCGCAGTAGGCCTCAGCTAAGTCGTGCGCCCAGCGATCGTTTTGTCAGCTGCGGTCTCCCTCCGTGTGTGCACAGAGGGTAAGCTTACAAAATGAATCGCGGGCCTATGATGGAATGAACCGTACTTCGCGTACTTCAGACGCCCAGGCATGCGCCGGAGGGAGAGAAGGGCTAAAACAGCTGTGACCGCGGCGTGTTTTTAGAGTGTCGGCAAGCGTAAGAAGGTCCTCCGATCGGTGCTGGGGATGTAGTTGATGCTTACATTATGTAGGGACGACATGGAAGTGCACGAGCATCGGCGAAGCCTATGCCCCCCCCCCGTCGCGAACACGCCAAGAACGCTTTGGATTAAATAGCTGTATGTAAAGAGTCCTTATTTTTTGGACACTCTTACCGGTAATATTATACACGCTTGATATACAAATCACACTCCAAATGGTCATCATGTTACCGTTCAGAGGTGGTGCTGGTGTTGTGTATGCCGGCGAAGTGTACTATTCAACTATTTTTTCTGTTTTTTTTTTTTTTTTTTTTTTTTTTTTCCCCTCCTCCCTCCACGATTGTGTTGGGGGCCTGTGTTGTTGACCAGACCACGGTCTGGTTAATAGACGCTCGTCCTGCAGCGGCGATGAGTCTAATACATCATCAACACCAACCAACACCACGCAAACATCTACAACTACCTTTTCGACGACAACAACAACAACAACAACAACAACAACAACAACAACAGCAATAACAGCAACACCAACGATCGTAACACCCCCCAAACCGAACACCCCGTGTTTTGCTTCGCGCTCGGGGTGCAAGCAATGCCTATTTGGTCCTGGAAAAAACATGACGTGGTCTGCTCCAGCATTTCAGGTCTCTGTGGTCTCACCGGTACGACCATTCATGACATGAGTAGGAACAGTGCCCCGTCTCGAAAGGGATGCTTGGTCAATGGTCAAATGACTAAGGCAACCAACAAATGAGTACGCCCCCCCCCCCCTCCCCCCACACACACACACCAACACCTACACCACCTCTCTGTCACGCGCAGAACGCTCCGGAGAAAGTCGTTTTCCCGGGGCACACGACGGCGCAGTGGGCAACGGCGGTCGCGGTGTTCGCCATAGGGGGACCCTTCGGCGCCATCCTAGCGGGTACCGTGTCTAACCGGAGGGGGAGGAAGGGCGCCATCGTGGTGAACGCCTGGATCTATCTCGTCGGGGGGCTGCTGTTCGCGCTCGCTCCCAGCGTGGAGGTGCTCGTGCCCGCCCGCTTCATGATCGGCTTCGCTTCTGGGTGAGTGGCTGGGGTGGGGTGGGGTGGTTGGCGATCGGATGGGGTGAGTGGGTGGGGGGGGGGGGGGGGGGAGGTTCGGTTCGTTGATCTATTGGTGGATTGGTTGTGTAGTTGTGTGTGTGTGGATTTTGGTCGGTTGGTTGGTTGGTTGGTTGGTTGATGACTTGGTTGATTTGTTGGTTGGTCAGTTGGGGTGATTTCGTTCGCACAGATGACGTTGTCACTTGGCCGCAATTCGCGCACCGCGGCGTTGCGTTCGCGCCGCCAGCATGCTCGCCTGTTCGTCCTCTTCTTCCAGCCCGCGCAGCAGCACCAGACCACACATGTACCTGGTAGTCTTGTAGACTAGAGCGAAAGCTAGAAGTTCCGTGAAATCGTTATTTCAGCGCCTTGGAGGCTTCGGAATACCTTTTTTCTCTTCGGGTATCCCCCCCCCCTCCCCTCCCCATAAATTCAGCACCTCGGGGCTATGCCTGTTCCCTGCCCCCCCCTCCCCACTATCCCCCCCCCTCCTATATTATATACCTGGTATATATAGGTTGGGTTGGCGTCGGTTGGCGACGACGCTGTAAAGCACGTCTCTCACTGCGTGAGCTAGACAGCCAGGGTACCATTTTTTTTGTTGGTTTATTTTTCTGGCGGTTACCACGGCTGGCGGTCAAGTTAGATCATTTTTGTGCGGGGAGAACCTTCACTCCGCCCAGGGGGGTGATCGTATCACGCAGTGGGTATGTGTATGGTGAGGCACCCACGAGGCAGTTACATAGCAAACCCATTGCTGTCTCTGGAAGTGACCACACCAGAAATTAAATCAATTCATTGACGCTATTGTCCATACGCTAGAATATCCGCCTCAAAAGCGGTTCTTACTACTAATAGGATGCAGCTCACCCTTCATGCGACTCGCCCAACACCTCACGGCGCTTCGCGCTTGGCGCAAGCAATATCTGCCTGGTCGGTGAAAACCCGACGTGCTCCGTCCCGGCATTGTAGGGATACGAGGGTCTGTGATCATACGACTACGGCCGTGAAGAAATCGAGTACACCCCCCCCCCCCCCCCCCCCCCCCCACTACCGCCATTCATGGCATGAGTACACCCCTCCCCTCCTCCCCCCCAACCCGCTCATTTTCCACGCGACAAAAGGTTTTGCAGCGTGGTTGTGCCCATATACCTCGGAGAATTGGCGCCGCCCACCCTCCGTGGGACTCTCGGGACAATGACGCAATTCGCGCTCGTGAGCGGCATCCTCGGCTCCAACCTGCTGGCGTTCCCCCTCGCGACGGAGGGCGGGTGGAGGTACATGTTCGCCCTCACGCCGATGGTCGCGGTGGTGGAGCTGCTGTGCGTCCCGTTTATTTTTGAGAGCCCCAGGTGAGGGAGGGAGGGAGGGAGGGAGGGAGGCAGGGAAGGGGAGAGGGAGGGACGGAGGGAGGGACGGAGAGAGGGTAGGAGGGAAGGGGAGGAGGGGGAGGAAGGTGGGAGGATTTAGAAGGGAGGAAGGAAGGAAATCAGTAGATTGAGAGAATATAAATATGCGGTAGTGTACAGGGAGAAGGAAAAACAACGAGAAGGCGCATAAGTGGCGAAAGAGAGTGAGTGAGAGAGATTTATATGTACTATTGTATGTATACATACGGTCACCTGTCGTTAACGTGAAGCGGCCCCTCACCCACCGTAAGAAACGCCTGCTCCTTTTTTTTCATCTTTCGGCGGATTGCTCCTTGGTCGCCTCCGACGCCGGCTGAGCAGGTGGCTGTTGGCTAGGGACGAGTACTCAATGCAGGCAAGAGTCGCCATCGTGAAGCTGAGAGGATTCAACAACGACCAGGATGTTCAGGTGACAAGCAGCCCACCACCATGTTTATATTTTGGACCCCTGTCTTTTTTTTTTTTGTCCCTGGGATCGATTTCTTGTAATTTTTTTGCATGGGAGATGATTTTTCATGGGCGTGCGTGACCGACAAGTTTAGACGGGCCCGGGGGGAGCGGGGGGGTTAAGAGGTCTGCGGGTTGATTATTTCCCGGATTCTTTGCGATCGGGGCCCCGCCTATCTAGCCATCTATCTACTCACCGTCGTTTGCGGTTCTACTTTATGTTGTCTTTTAATTTCGTGCTTGACTGATTAAAAGTAGATGAACAAAAAAACACACGAAACGGTTACACGAAGGAACAGAGACTCCCCCCCCCCCCCCCCCCCCCCCCCCCCCCCCCCCCCGCCCGATCTCTCCGTTCCCGCTCTCTCTCCTCCCCCCTGCCCAATCCCCTCTCTTCTCGACCGTTATCCTCCATAGGCAAGAAAGCCCGCTGCGCAAGCGGTTCTTAGTAGGATGCAGCTCACCCCCTTCGTGCGCCTCGCCGAACACCGCACGGCGCTTCGCGCTCGGGGTGCATGAGATGCCTGCCTGTTCGATGAAAACCCACGTTGCTACATCCCGCGGGCATTGTAGGCATGCGGGGGTCTGTGGCCTTACGACTGCGGCCATGCATGACAATGAGTACACCCTCCCACAGTACCAGATATATGAATAAAACGTAGTGAGCGCCCAATTGTTGGGGGTGTCCCTGCTGGGAGGAGGGACGGTGCTCCATCTCGAAAGGGTTGAGTGGTCATTGGGAAAATGACTAAGCACTAAATGAGTACTTTACGCCCCCCCCCTGCTCCCCCTCCGCACCTATCTTGAACACCGGCTGTTTTTACACGCCCTTGTTCCTTTGCGACCGTGCCGCTTTCTTGTCCGCTGCCCGTGTATGTGTGTGTATGCGTCGTGCTCTTCCCCTTGGGGCCGCGGCGTGCGTGTCGGCCGGCGTCTCGGCGCCGGGGGTTTTGCAGATTGAGATCGATCACATCCTGGAGGCATCGAGCGCGCAAAGGACGAGCCACACAAGCGCTCACTCGAGGGGCGCCGTGCTCGACCTCTTCGCCGACAAGCGGGTGAGAGTCGCGGCAAGCCACCGGCCGAGCCAATCCAAGCCGATAATGTATACCTGTTTGTTGCCAGCTGTCGGTGTTTGTGGAACTCCGCGGAGCGGGGGGGGGGGGGGGGGGGGGGGGGCCGGGGGCGCTGGGGCGGGTCGCTCGGAATTTCTCCGACCGTAGAGCCCCTTCCCTTCCAGTTCGTTTTCTTGAGAAAAATATCACCTTCACGCCGTCACTCGCTATTTTGACATTTATCGAAACGCCGTAGCGCTCCTGCAAACGTATTGTACCCTCTACGCCTGAAACAGGTTTTACCTTGTATTTCGGAATATGTTGTAATATGTTAGTTTACCTGCCCAAAGATAAAAAGCGGCGAACTAGCATGGAAGCTTACCGCCCCTGCCCCCTCTCAGGGTGGATCTTAGCGGAAAATACCTGTATTTTGTGACTCGGCGCCTGCTACCCCCCCCTCCGTTTCCCCCCCCCCCCCCCCCCCCCCTCCGGTTGACACTCTGTGAACAGCACTCACATCTATTACGGGGGGCCATAGTTAACAGGACCAAATATTGTTAGTAAAAATAGGGTAATATATAGGGTTTTGTGTGTACCGTAGGTCCTATTAACTATGGACCGCCGTAGTGGTATTCCAAAAATATGTAGTGTGTCTGACGTTGCGCCACGTTGGGTTGGCGTCGTTTGGTAACGACACTGTAAACCATACCGCTCTCTTCGTGAGCTAGACAACCAGGGTACCGTTTTTTGTTTTTTGTTTTTTCGTTTTGGCGGTCGGTCACAGCTGGCGATCGAGCTATAGAATATTTGTGCGGGGTGGAGAACCCTTACTCCGCACAAGAGGGAATATCGTGTCACGCGGTGTTTGTGGCAAGGCACCAAAGAGGCAGAGTTCGTACATAGCACCCCCATTGCTGTGTCTAGAAGTGGCCGCACGCCGGGAAATAAATCAACTCGTTGACGCCGTGATCCATATGCAAGAAAATCCGCCTGTGATAAGCGGTTCTTGGTCGGATGCAGCTCACCCCGTCATGCGACTCGCCCAACACCTCACGGTGCTTCGCGGTTGGTGCAAGCAAGCAATGTCTGCCTGGTCCGTGAAAACCCTACGTTCTCCGGTTCGGCATTGTAGGGATGCGAGGGTCTATGGTCTTACTTACGACTACGGCCGTGCATGATGTCGAGTACACCCCCCCCTCACCCTCGGTGCGAGTACACCCCCAACCCCCCTTGGTGCGAGCGATGGCTGCCCGGTCGGTGAAAACCCGGCGTGCTCCGTCCCGGGACTGTAGGGATGCGAGGGTCTATCGTCATACGACTGCTGCCATGCATGACACGAGTACACCTTCCCCCTTCCCCCCTCACCTTACCCCTCCCCACTCCTCCTCTGCCCCCCTGCCCCCCCTGCCTCACCCACTCCCGCCTCTGCCCCCATGACCCCCCCCCCCCCCCCCCCCCCCCCGCTTGCACACAGCAACGCCTCCTGGTGGTATCCTTTGTCATACTCCACGCGGCGCAGCAGCTGACCGGCATCAACGCCATCTTCTACTACTCCAACAGCTTCTTCGTCGGGATCATCGACAACCCTCTCGTGGGCACCACGCTCGTCGGGGTGATCAACGTGGTGGCCACCTACGTGGCGCTGCAGCTCATGGACAAGACCGGAAGGGTGCCGCTGATTTTGTGGAGCGCCGGAGGGATGCTCGCGTCTACCGTGGTCGTGACCCTCTCGCTGCTGGGGCTGCTGCCCAACGTGGTCGCTGTGTTCGGCGTGATGACCTTCGTCACGTTTTTCGAGATCGGGTTGGGCCCCATCCCCTGGCTCATCGTCGCAGAAATGTTCGACGCCAAGTGAGTTGTGATATAATGTAATAAAGGTTTGGGGGGTACTGGTTTGAGCCCGCTAGTATTCTTGTAATATTATTACAAGCAGGGGGGGCGGGGGGGAAGGGGAGTCGTCAAGTGATTGAGCTGGGATGATCAAAAACGAAAAAAAAAAAAAAAGACACACACACAAGATGAATGAAAATGAAATAAATTCGTCCGGTACTACGCTGCAGTAGAAGGATGTTAAAATCATCAGCTGTGGAGATCGAGAATTTCGTCGAAATCCATATTTCGCGCGTGCCGAACGCGGGGAGCCTCTGGGCTCGTGTAAGATGCCGGGAAAATCTGAGAGGGAGGGGACGGGGTGCGTAACAATAATACGTGTTGTGACTGTGTCTCGGTGACGCGTTTCGGAAATCGTTTGTGTGACAAGTATGTCGATGGTTGTTGAAAACTTGAAAACGCGTGTATTGAGCCAAACGGAGGTGCGACCTGGCCCGGCCCGGCCCGGCCGCTTTTTTTTCTCGTTCGAAGCAAAGCTTACATGCTTCCGCTCCTCTCCATTGCTCCCTCCTCGCCTACTCACTTAACGGTGCCTCCCCCCCCCCCCTCTCCCCCGCGCTCACCCCTCCCAGGTACGTAGCAACCGCCATGTCGGTGGCTTGCCAGGTGAACTGGGCGTCCAACTTCGTGGTCGGGATCGGCTGGCCGTACATGCACCAAGCGCTGGGCCCCTACTGCTTCGTCACGTTCGGGACCCTCCTCCTCGCCACGTTCTTGTTCACGTGGCAGTACCTGCCCGAGACGGCAGGCCGCTCCGTGGCGGAGGTTCAGCGCGAGTCCAACGAGCCCAGGCGAAGGTGGGGCGGCTTGTTTGGTGGGGGTGGGGGTGGGGGTGGTGGTGGTGGTGACGGCGGCGGCAGTCAACGATCACTGGTTGACCAGTCTGGGCTTAACGCCATGGAGTACGTTGTCGTGGAAGGGGTCGACCTGTCCGTGCCGCAAACGTAGGGTATGGATGGGGTATAAGGTTAGGGTAAGGGTAGGGCAAGGGTAGGGTAAGGCAGGGCTGGGGTAAGGTGGTGCCTTTGCTTGGTGCGGGCACTTGCGCGCGCTCCTGTTGCTTGGTTAGTTACAGTAGTTGATTGGTTGGTTGGTTGGTTGGTTGGTTGGAACTTGGTTGGTTGAAAGTTTGTTGGGTGGTTGATTAGTTGGTGATTTGTTGGCTGACTGGCTGCTCGCTATCTCTTCTGTGTATGTGGCGCGGCTCGGCGTGGCGTGTGGCGTGTGGTGACGTGCGTGGCGCAGTGTGGTGTGGCCAGTTTGGGGGGTAGCTGCTGTACTTCGCGGGGAAGAGGGACAACCGAACCGATGGCGGCTTGACCTGGCCGCGACGGTGGCGACTCTCGAGGGGGCGTGGGCGGGAGGACTGAGGCGTAGGCGTGGGGGATTTTTGTGGCGAGTGGGGCAAGCTACCATATCGTTGGTGTTGGGACGGCAGGCTCTGTGCTGTATGAGAGAGAGTAGCGGGATGGGGGGGGGGGGCGGAGTCTGCAGCCAGCGGCGACGTTTCACAGGCACTAGGAAATAGCGAACACAAATGGAGTGGCACGAGTGATAAGCCTTCAATATCATGGCTGGTGAGATTGGGGGCGTGTTTGCTTCGGCAGGCGACGCTTAAACTGAAAACTTTGTGCGGTTAGAGAAGAGCAAAGCCCGCCCCGAGGTGGGCGGGAGAGAGGGGGGGGGGGGTTGAGGCTGGCGACTGAACTCGAAGCGGTGGGGGGGTGGAAGGTTGGCTACCCCGACAGCGGCACCCATACACCCTGAAACATGCGCGTGTGTCGATTTTTGTTGTCGGGTGGGCGTGGGTCCTTGAAACCCCATATCTTGCGACATTTTTGAGAGGGAGGGGGTCCTTGGGGCGGGGGCGGGGGCTCGTCCCACGCGCGCCTTGGCGGTTGATTAGGAAAGGCGAAAACGTGGCAAAAACGTTTTTGTTTTTGCCGGGTTTTTTTTTTCGTTTTGAGTATTTTTGGCGTTTCGCGTTTTTTTTTGCTTTTTTGTTTTGGACATTTTTGTTTTTGTTTAGTCAGATTGGAGGCCAAAGCGTGTCAGGCGGCACCATAGAACAGATACCATTCTACGGTCGCGTTCTGCGTGGAGGCAAGAGGGGCTGGGGGGTAGAATGGGAGGAATAGTCGTGGATGGCGTTGTAAGCAGGTCACTTTAGCTCCGCGAGACATATATTCCGACCGCATAAACCCTTTGACGCCCCCACCGGGACCCGTCCTAAACTATAGGCCTTCATTTTCGTTTTTGTTCTGGGGCCCAAAGAAACATTTTTTTTTGGGACGGACTACTCGGAATTTGTGTGTTGGATTCTGTTTTGCAGTGGTAGAAGGATTTATGGAAGGTGGTGAGATTGTGTGGAATTACAGCAGTACCGTTCTGTCCGGAGGAGGTCTAAGTACCGTTTGGATATTCATGTTGATACCCAAACGGTCCTTATGTTGCCTGATGTATAGAGTGGTCAGGTTTGTTTAGTCCGTATCGAGAGCAAAGCTAAGGCACTTTATTGTGCTTTGCGTGTCTTGCAAAGCACCCCCATATGAAAGGAGGGAGTTGATGTTGGATGGTGCTGCGTAGGCATCTCGGCGCCGTGGTCGCCGAAACAACACCTCTGGGAGGAAGGAGCCCTCGGCTTGCTCCTTGGGCGCGAAGAAGGTCGACTAGAAAATGGGACCCACACGGCCTCGCCGGCCCTGTAGATGATTTTCGATTTTGTAGTCGGGGTGCGGGCGTGTACGGTGTAAGGTGGGGTTGTTTCGAACCGAAATGAGAGTGTCATGTGTTCCTTAAATACTGCTGGTAGGGGGCGGCAGGCGGCGATGCCGTACTCATGTATATGCTGCCTTCCGCGATAAAAAAAACATATACGTGTACCGCGCGGGTGCATCCATGACATAGGCAGGGCTATTATTCTGTTCCTGTTTTTTTGCTTCTTCATTTCTTTTATTGCGCACCCTGTTTGCGGCGAAACGTGCGCGGTGAAACGTGCGCCGTTTCGGCGATATTTGGCCGCGACGTACAAAAACGTTCGAGGGTGGTTGGCCGATTCGCGAAAAGGTACCTCGTGGTAGGGAAATGACTCGAGGCGGTGTCGGTGTCAGGAGTTCAGGTGGCACAGCAGTGCGTGGAATCAAAGTGTTATAGTGTCTGTTTTCTGTGTGGGCGGTCGGTGTGTATTAGGCCGTTATTACACGAGGGACCCGATGTGTCTTTTCATATAAGTGATTAAGGGGGGTTTCGCATGGTGCCTTGGGGAGTGTAAGTTAGCCGCGCCTAGTTCGGTGGGTGCCTCGCTTTGTTGCGGTGGAGGCCTCTCTTAGTGCGGTAAGTACCGCGCTTAGCGCGATGAATGCTACCCCTAGTGTAATGGGTACCGGTCGCGCTTAGTGCGGTGGGCGCCGCGCTTAGTGCGGTGCATGTCTACAGGTGGATGGCTTCATTGATTGGGTCGCTCTGATTTCTCTCGCGTAGCCTAGCGCAGTGGATGCCACGGGGGTCGCCGATCGGTCGCCAATCCATCGATTTGAAAGAGGTCATTGATGCTGATGATGGTGGTGATGGTGGTGACGATATTGTTAACGACGATGGTGATGACCATGAGGATGATTTTTTATGAGACATAATAAGGTGTTTGTCGTTGATGATTGATTGTGATGATGACGATGATGAAGATGATAACGGTGCTGCTGTCGTTGTTGGTGATACGACGGTGCAACGTATTATATTTTATATATCTTGTATGCATGTGCTTGGGGGGCGCGTGCGCCACAGCCCAGAGTGCTGAAGAAAGCACACGGGGGCGGGGGAGGGAAGTCCATTTTCTCGCGTGTTCCCAAGCCTGTTGATCGAAGCAACAATCATGCCCGCACTGCGGGTTTCGGACAACAACACGAACAGAATGATACCCCGCCACCGCACTCACGAATCCACCGTGGTTCATAGACGAACGGAACGTGTCCGACCCCAAAATGCTACCGAGACATTGTTTTCGGTACGAAGTATACGTGGGTGGTGGACAGCCCCCCCCCCCTCCCCTGCCCACACCTCTGGTTATTATTGTGTACCTAAAACTTTATTGTTGTGCGAGATAACCTGCGATGGGAAACACGTTGTAACAGCAGTTGTGAATCTGAAAATCATCAAGAATCAGCTTGACAACACGCCTCCGTCGCAGGTATAGTTATCGCCATAGTTCTGCACGATGGGCGGCGGGGGGGGTCTGTTCATCCTTAATCCATTCGTGTTTGTATGTGTACTTGTATACCAAGCCATACCAAGTACGTGTGATATACCAAAATAAATAATGAAAAAAAAAATGGAACCACGGTCGTCAGCTGAACACGCCTCCGGAGATGAAATCATACAAAACCCTTGAACCCCAAAACACCAAACTTGTGTTGTTGCTTTGTTGCTGCTGTCTGGGCAACTGGCAGCAGGCCCAGGGACGAGAACGAACGTTGTAGGGTGGTGCAGCAAGCAGAGACACGACTAATACGTCATGCACGCGCGCTGACAGGCACACAGGCACGCAAGCATGCAGGGAGCGATGCCCTCTCGTCCCATCATAAAATCTAGAGGCAACAAAAAACGCTTGCGGTGTTGCAGTTTGGGTACCAGCAGTATCAGCAGTACGAGGAGAAGAACCCATCGCTCGTGGGCCGCCGCTGCTGTCAGCTGGGTCGTGATCATGGCCATGTCGGGAACGTTGACGATAGACACGGCCGACGCTGCTGGTGCTGGTGCTTCTCTGTCGGCCTCCAGGCACCAGCAGAACCGCGAGCACCCGGTTGCGGCTGTGGCTAGGAAACTCTTTCCCGCACACGCGTGGGAGCGAAGGTGACAGTGGTTGTTGAAGAAGCTTCTTGTGCCATGTACATCGCAGGTATTCCTTGACTAAACATTGGGGACTCAACGACATGCAAGTCAGAAAGAGGGGGAGGGAGGGGCGGAGGATCGTACATAGCCCGCGACTGCCTGCTGTACGACTACTGCTCGTAGTGCCATATTTTTTTTCGGCGTTTTTGTGCGAGTACTTGCGATATACGGGTACCTGTTGTTATCATGAAAAAAGAGGACCACGTGTGATGATCGAGATATCGAGTTTGTTTGCCGTCATATTTTCAGTTCAATTCGCTGTCGCAGATACCAGGTACGCGTACAGGTACTGCTGTTGTGGTAGGCAAGTGGTAAATAAGCAGCAGCAGCAGCAGCAGCAGCAGCAGCAGCAGCAGTTCGTCGTCGTCGTTGTTCATCCCGACCGTGATGCGCGCACACGCTGACACACACGCAACCCCCAGGCTTGCGAGGAGACAAGCCGCCGAGCAGGAGATCATCCCGGAGACTGACATCACGAACTCGAAAGTTCGCGTGTGGGTTGTGACGACAGCGTGGTGAGAAAGAGAGATGCGGCGGGATTATTCTCAAGGCACGATCGAGAATGCAGCACCACAGAATGGAGAAGGGAGAAGGGAGTGGAGATTTTTAGTCTTCTTGGAGCGACTCGAGGCTAGCTCCAGGCATTTCGTGCGCACACGCGTACACATATTACAGCAAGCAGTAGCAGAGTGGACGATCCGTTGAAAAAGCTCTCACGTAGTCAGTTGGCTTCGTGTCGACGGCTGGCTGTCGTTTTTGCTTCTGCTTCTTTCATGGTATACATACCCCCCATCCCCCCATGCACAAAAGCCGTACTGCTGCTGCTGCTGCTGCTGCTGCTGCTGCGCCAGGTACGTACAAGTAGCTGGCACTACTGGTGTTAATACTCGTCATATCATATTACGGGGGACCATACGAAGTAGTTAATCGGACCTACGGTACACACAAACACCCATATATTTCCATATTTTTACTATTACGGGGGACCATAGTAAATGGGACCAAATTTTGTTGGTAAAAATAGGGAAATATATAGGTTTTTGTGTGTACCGTAGGTGCTATTTACTATTACTATAGTATGGTCCTCCGTAATAACAAAATTTGATCCTACTTACTATGGCCCCCCGTAATAGTTGATACTTTTCACGGCCTTCCCCCGGTGATTAATACCGCGGATCGTGGAATCGCGGTGAATCAATCATAACAGATTGACGGATGAGGAGTAAACAATGGCAGATCACCACACAATTAAGAAAAAATGACGGCGAACCGAATGAGTTCGTTAGTTTATTTTTTTACGAGGTGTGGGAAGCGCGGTATTATATGACGACGGGATTTTTACCCCGAGATTAGGTTTTCGAAATCACGTGCATGGTAAAAATCCCGTCGTCATACCGAGCTTCCTGTTTCGTAAAAAGAACAACTCCGACGGTATTCGATTCGCCGTGTTTTTGTCTTTCTT
Source organism: Macrocystis pyrifera (assembly GCA_031763025.1). Classification (NCBI taxonomy): domain Eukaryota; class Phaeophyceae; order Laminariales; family Laminariaceae; genus Macrocystis; species Macrocystis pyrifera. The sequence goes on along the minus strand of JASSKH010000009.1, from coordinate 8,435,614 downwards.
ATGGTGCTTTGTCTTTTTTTTACTCCTTATTCGTCAATCTGTTACGGTTGATTCACCGCGATTCCACGGTCCGCGGGATTTAATTCCGAGGAAGGCCCTCGTGTTTTTAAAATTTGAGCATGCATGCCATACCAGGAACAACCAGCTATATTACCAGGTACCAGGTACGGAATGGCTGAGATATGACGCTATTTTAGTATGACCCATGTGTACGAGTATTTGGTATCATAATTTGTCTTGCATGACATTTCGAGCGCGAGTTTGTATGTATTATACCAGTATCACGAGGACGTAGGGTAGGGTCAATGACCTGCCGACACCAGCCAGTTTCGTACTGGTACGAGTAGTACTTCGTTCGCTCACATTCTTATTCTTTCTATTACGGGGGTCCATAGTTAACAGGACCTATGGTATCCATAAAAATCTATATATTTACCTTTTTTTACTAACAATATTTGGTCCTATTAACTATGGCCCCCCGTAATAGCCAGAAAAAAGCAGCAGCTCAAGACACCTACGTATCGTACATCCGAAGTATTATACGAAGAAAAGGAGCTAATAGTACAAGGAAAGCAGGCTGAGATTTTCTTGAAAATGAGAAATTCTGGATTCGTTTGTGCTGAAGTTAAGGTCGGAACGCACCCGTTCTCCAATAAGAAACCCAGCCTGGACTGCGTACAAACACACAGCTTTTTGGTTTATCGTATATACGGAAGTGTCCTGTACTCTGTAGCCGTGCTCTCGTATTTGCATACCGTAGGGGTTAATAGTACTGATAGTTGTAGCAGAAGTAGGAAACTCGCGCTGGTGGCTACTTGCAACTGCCAACTGTCTTGTGTGCGCCGGTGTCGGGCGTAGAAGAGTGTCAGCGCCGTTCTGCGCCGCCGCCGCCGCCGCCGCCCTCGCCGCCGCCGCCACCGCCGCTGCTGCTGCTGCTTCTGTTTTTTGTTTTACCGGTTTTGCGATCTTGACTGGTTCGTGTTACCGAAGGCGCGGATCCCTGGCTTCAGATTTTGTACGTAGAAGCAAAAAAACAAAAGCATCTTCTCCGGTGCCGTTTTTTTTTTACCCCCGGCTGAAAAGCAAGGCATGCCGTACGTTTTAGACTTTGAAAAAGGCCGTGTGAATTGGCAACTCGAAAGCACAACTCGAACAAAAGCCGCCTATACATGTAAAAGTTTTGCCGGGCCCCACACTACCCCGGAGATGCCTCCCCGGGGTGTCTTTTATCGCCACCGCACCTGGTCACTCTCCGGATGAGGTCGGGTCAACATGCTTACGCGTCCGAAGCAACAGCAACGGGGGCGACGGGTTGAAGGCAGAAGGTCCTGCAGTCTTTGACGCGCGATTTCAGGATGCTTATCATCTCGCGTAGGCTTTTGCCTGGTCAGGCGATAGCTTCTTTAGATGTACCCGAACAGAAAATAGAGCCTTTCCAAGCCCAATGATCAGCTGTCACGCCAACCAAGTAGGCGTCTCGCCAGGGTTAGGGTCAAGGTCAAGGCCAGGGGTAGGGTTAGGTCTAGAGTTCCGGGTCGGGGTGGTGGCCGCCGTTAGCCGAAGCCGAAGATAAACTCGCCGTCGGGTGAAAATCCTTGTACAGTTTCGCGACAAAAACCTACCATTTTCATAAGCACGGCATCATTTTGTTCGGGCACTTCAGAGGAAGTTCTCCTGAACGGGCAGATTTACGCCATCTGGACGCTTCTTAACCGTGCCTATTTTTCGAAGAACTCAAACAACGACATGGTAAGTATATATTATTTCGGGGGACCATAGTAAATAGGACCTACGGCACGGACAAAAACCTATGTATTTCCCCATTTTTTCGAACAATATTTGGTCCTATTTCCCTATTTTTTCGAACAATTATTTGGTCCTATTTCCCTATTTTTTCGAACAATTATTTGGTCCTATTTACCACGGCCCCCCCCCCGTAATAATATAGGGGTGTTTTGAGAATATTTTTAGTTGAAACCAATTTTGTTGGGTTTATTGTGCTCTATTTCCTACATAAAAATGACCCCAACCCACGAAACTTCAGGATGTTGCTGGGGTTGGGGCATACAATGGCCGAAAATGCCACCTTCATTCAACCTGATTATTATTGGGTTGGGATAACTCTTCTTACAGCAGTATTAATAGGACCAACTACGATGGGAAAAAAAACGTTTGGGCTCCCAAGAACTGATTTTGAGGCCGAAAATGCTCGTGTTGCTCGGCGGGACAGTCAAAAACCCCGGTAGATTCGTCAGGATGCTCCCCACAGTTTTCCGTTTGCTTGCTGAGGTAGTTTTCGGTTTCTCCACGGTCGTATTACGGGGGACCATATTAAATAGGACCAAATATTGCCGGTAAAAATAGCGAAATATATAGTTTTTTGTGAGTACCGTAGGTCCTATTTAATATGGACCCCCGTAATAGTTCGGCTGTTTTGTTCACGTTGCCAGTTCCTGAGGCACGATGATTTTTTTTTAAAACCAAAATTTATCAAAAATCGATATTTTTTTTGCCCTCGGTCCTGACGAACAAAAAGACGCTCTGCTGAAAACTGGTTGGTTCCGACAAAAACAAACTGGGGACTCTCGAAAAAAACGGCGAAGTGCTTCAAAAAGCACTCGGAATTCTACCGGGTGGATCTCGAGGAGTGTATCGGTGTTTTTTTACTGCTGTCCAACCGAGTAAAACGGGTTTTATCATATGTATACTGGGCCTAGAAATCAGTTCCTGGAGCCCAATTTGTTTTTTTCTTTTCCCATAAGAGTTGATCTTAGGAAGGTTCCGCATGGGTTATGACCCCTTGAGGACCGCAGTCCCGATCTGGGGACAAACCACTCTAATCCCAAGAAGTTTGTCCCCGAAACGGGACTGCAGCACTGAAAGGCTTTTTAAGGTCGTTTTTTTTTTATGATTATATAGGAAGGAGACCGCAAGCAACCCAACCAAAACCGGTTCCAAACATTTTTTTTTTTCGCGAAACAGACTCACAATAATACAATAGTAACCTCTCTGACCCAAAACGTAGGGACAATTAGCACATAAATATCTAGTCCAAACGGTCCTTTCATGTATCCTCGAAGTGGTACGTGTGTGGTTTGGGTCGTCGGGTTTGGTCGGGTTGGGGACGGGGTTACATCATTCCTTCATGCATTTTCGCTAAAAAGAGGGACACGCAATATTGACGCAGGACACTTACTTTTATGTTGTGGAAGTTTGGTGAGCCTTTACCCTTTTCTAGGGCGGCAGTCCCGATTTGGAGATAGACCACTCTAATTCCAGGTAAGTCTGTCCCCGAAACGGGACTCTGCAGTAGTGAACGGGCTAAAAGCTTTTTTTTGTTCTTTTACCAATACGCCGGAGGATGGAAAAACAAAAACGAAAATAAATGAGAAAAAAAAAAAAAATGTTCCGCGGTATTGTGAAAGAAGCAATTATTATTAATATGATAACCGCAGCTGTCGACGTAAAGTAAAACTAAGGAGCTGAGGGAATTTGAGTCGATCGCGCCCGCCATAGAAACGCCACCAGACGTCAGATCTCCGGTGGGATACCATGCAAGGATACAACGACAATTAATAATCCCGTCATCGGAAAAAATATTTTGTTTGTGGCGGACGGCTCCTTAAGATTTTAGTTCAGTTTTACAGCAGTAGCAGAGTAGTAGGTTCTCTGCTTTTCTAGTGTTGTATATAGTGAACGGCTCCTTGCACCTCCTCTGTGATGCCTCTACGTTAAATTGTCAAAAACTTTTTTTTTTTGTAATATTGTTATTAGTGTAGTATTGAGTGTTGAATATTGATACGAGCACGAACCTAAAATTCGTCCGGTACTGGTTTGTTTGCTCGAATCTAATTTTCGCGCGAGCGGTGATGGTACGGTACGACTGAGACAGCAGTAGTATAAATAATATTGATATTGTCATATGATAGTACTGATAAGGTAAAAAAGACAAGGAACGGCGGTCAGAGTAGTGTAACAGTACGTGTAGTTCGGATAGGCGGAGAAGGAGGGAGAGGGAGAGGGAGAGGGAGAGGGGGGCAGTACGCTTGACCGCGCACTCCTTGTAAACAACGCCCTCGCATGGTCGGGCTGCTCGTACAGGGGCAGTGGTAGTAGTAGTAGTAGTAGTAGTAGTAGTAGTAGTAGTAGTAGTAGTAGTAGTAGTAGTAGTAGTAGTAGTAGTAGTAGTAGTAGTAGTAGTAGTAGTAGTAGTAGTAGTAGTAGTAGTAGTAGTAGTAGTAGTAGTAGTAGTAGTAGTAGTAGTAGTAGTAGTAGTAGTAGTAGTAGTAGTAGTAGTAGTAGCAGTAGTAGCAGTAGTAGCAGTAGTAGTAGTAGTAGTAATAGTAGTAGCAGTAGGAGGAGTAGAAGTAGTAGTAGTAGTAGTAGTAGTAGTAGTAGTAGTAGTAGTAGTAGTAGTAGTAGCAGTAGTAGCAGTAGTAGCAGTAGTAGTAGTAGTAATAGTAGTAGCAGTAGGAGGAGTAGAAGTAGTAGTAGTAGTAGTAGTAGTAGTAGTAGTAGTAGTAGTAGTAGTAGTAGTAGTAGTAGTAGTAGTAGTAGTAGTAGTAGTAGTAGTAGTAGTAGTAGTAGTAGTAGTAGTAGTAGTAGTAGTAGTAGTAGTAGTAGCAGTAGCAGTAGCAGTAGTAGTAGTAGTAGTAGTAGTAGTAGTAGTAGTAGTAGTAGTAGTAGTAGTAGTAGTAGTAGTAGTAGTAGTAGTTGTTGTTGTTGTAGTTGTAGTAGTAGCAGCAGCAGTAGTAGTATTACAGTAGTAATAGCAGTTGTTGTAGCTGTAGTAGTTGTTGTTGTGTTCCCGCTGTTCTCGTTGTTGTTGCCGTTTTTGTTGTTTTTGGGATGTGTTGGCGTCGTCGTGACGTGTTGGCGGTGATACTGAACCCTAGCACCCCCCCCCCCCCCCGCCCTTGAGGGTCTATTGTCACAAGACGACGGCCACGCATGACATGAATACACCCCCCACCCCCTATTTCTCTTCTTTCCTCCCACCCTTTCTGCTTTGGTGTATGCCCGGTTATTGCCTTTTTCGGCGTCGTCCGTTGGGTCTAAATAAAGCGACATCGAAATTTAACGGCAATGTAGACGTCAACGTCAACACCAACACCAACGAATACACACCATCGACACCATCAACGGCGACATCGAAACGAGCAACCAAACCAACAACATTACCGACACCAACGACAGCAAGCCAAAAAGGCAACAGCAGCAAGAACAAACGGAAACAGCAACTGCTACTGCTGCTTTTGACACAGCTACAGCGACCGCAGCGACATCGACAAGGCCGCCACCAACACCACCAACAACAACCTCAACTACCACTACTGCTATGAATACAACTTGTAATGTCAGCATCACCACCACCACCGCCACCACCGCCACCAACAACAAACAGCAGCAACAACAAACAGCAGCAACAACACCAACAGCAACAGCAACAGCAACAACAACAGCAACAACAACAACAACAACAACGTTAATATATCGCCTCGTCCGTTGTGTTTTTGGTTGTTGTGTTGTTGCTTGAACGTGGCAGCTTGCCGTGGATGACGGGCACGTCGATCAACCCCCTCCTGAGGGCGGCGTTTCTGGCCCGGGGAAGGGACCCGAACATGGTCACCCTCATGGTCCCGTTCTTGGCCCTCGACGATCAGCCTAAGGTGACTTGAGAACTCGACCCCTAACTCCATCGCTCACTCTGCACTGCCGTGTACTGTGTACTGTGTACTGTGTACTGCTGTCGGCGTGTTGCTGTTTATATGGCGTGCTTTAGCTTGTTTTTTTTTTTTTTTTCACGACGTGTATAGTCATGCTTCGGCGCGACAGCGTGTGGGCTATGGCCTTCACTGTCCTCGGAGGTGTAGTCGTTCAATATGAGGGTATTTTGTGTTCCCTTGCTATTTTCTTCGTCACTATTTTTCGTTTTACTCTTTTGCCCATTTTTTTTTTGTTTTATTTTGGTCTTGGCGTCGCCTAGCGTTTAGCGCCCCCTTGTTTGCTTGTCGCCGCTTTTGACGGGCCTGTCCTCTTCTCTTGTCGTGCTACCTATCTATGCCCATGAAAACGCGAAGGTGTTCCCGGCGGGCGTGACATTCGCCGCTCCCGACGAGCAGGAGGCCTGGGTGAGAAATTGGCTCCGGGAGGCCGGCTTGAGTCGGGAATCGGAGAGCTTGCGTATGGTGAGATGCTGCAACAGTAGACCATGCTGAGAGGACCGCGCTGTAGGGAATAGGAGAGCTTGCGTATGGTGATGAACGATAGATGCTACTGAGAAACAGTAGATGCTACTGAGGAACAGTAGATGCTACTGAGGAACAGTGGATGCTACTGAGGAACAGTAGATGCTACTGAGGAACAGTAGATGCTACTGAGAAAGCAGTAGATGCTACTGAGAAAATGTAGATGGTACTGAGGGGAACGTACGACAGGAAATCGCAGAGTTTGCGTAGGGTGATATATTCTACAGTGGATGCTACCGAAAGGAGTGTACTGTAGTCTTCTCTTAGCACGTAGAAGCAAGGTACCACAAGAGGGCCTGCGGAACCACCTGGTAGGCCCTTGCATCTTCTCTTCCAACTGTTGATTGTCAACACTTGTTTCCCGATTTCTTTTATGTTTTGTCAAGTTTTAGTTTTTCTTTGCGCTTGCATTTTTTTTTCGCAATACTTTTGTTTGTGTCAACGTTTCATTTTTTATCGTACCCTTGTTTCGTGAACTTTGGTTCGTTTGTAACGCTTGCTTTGTTCAACTTCAACTTTCAACTATTACTATTTTTACTACCGACTTTTCAGCCATTGCTTTTCTTCACTTTCTGTCCGTTCGTAATCTCGTTGATTTTTTTTGTTTCTTTTTTCGCCATTGATTTTCGACCTATTTCGTGTCTTTCGCCAACCATCCTTCCGTCTTATGCATGCTTTTTTTTTTTTTTTTTTTTTTTTTTTTTGCTGGTGATAACTTGGACAGATTTTCTACCCGGGAAGGTACCATAAGGACTACGGAAGCATCTTTCCCATGGGCGACTTGACCCTCATGGTGCCCCCCGAGGAGGCGGACATCTGCCTCCTGGAAGAGCCGGAGCACCTCAACTGGTACCGCGCCCCCGGGAGGCCTTGGAGGAGAGCGTTCAAGCACGTCGTCGGCATCATGCACACGAACTACCTGGCCTACTCGTCGGGGTACTCGGTCTGGGCTCCGATGCTCACGTTCATGCTGCGGTGCGTTTTTCGCTTCGACTACGTTGTCATGTTTTTGTTTCCTTACGACCTCCCCCCCCTCCCGCTACCTGGCGTGTATACCAGGTAGGTTGGGTTGGCGTCGGTTGGCGACGACGCTGCAAAACACGCCTCTCACTGCGTGAGCTGGACAGCCAGGGTACCGTTTTTTTTTGTTTTTCGTTTTGGCGGTCACCACGGCTGGCGGTCAAGTTAGATATTTTTTGTGCGGGGAGAAACTTACTCCGCACAAGGGGGATAATTGTATCACGTAGTGTGTATACGGTGAGGCGCCCACGAGGCAGTTGCATAGTAAACCCATTGCTGTCTCTGGAAGTGGCTACACCGGAAATTAATCTAACTCATTGATGCTGGCATCTATATGCAAGAAAATCCGCCTGTGGTAAGCGGTTCTTAGTAGGATGCAGCTCACCCCGTCATGCGACTCTCCCAACACCTCACGGCGCTTCGCGCTTGGTGCAAGCAATGTTTGCCTGGTCGGTGAAAACCCGACGTGCTCCGTCCCGGCATTGTAGGGATGCGAGGGTCTATGGTCATATGATTACGGCCATGCACGATAATGGGTACACCCCCCCCCCCCCCCCCGCCCACCCTACGGAAAATAATTATTATGCCGCCCTCCCCCTCTCCGTCCCGGCATTGTAGGGATGCGAGGGTCTATGGTCATACGACTACGGCCATGAATGATAGCGAGTACGCCCCCCCCCCTCCCCTACCCGACCGGAATATATAATTGGCTACGCCTCCCCCCCCCCCCCCACCCGCCGACCTACCGCTCCCGCCGCTGCTACCGGTGCCATCCGTCTCGAAAACGGCGCCTGTTTGCTGGTGGGTGTAATCATGTGTACCTTTTGTACCTTTCATTGGTGTGGACGATGGTGTAACCTGGTGTATCTTTTTTGTTGTCGTGTGCAATGGGCCCCCCGAAGGTACATGAACGTCGTCATGGCGAGGGCGTACTGCCACAAGATCGTGAAGCTCAGCCCGGTGATCCAGAGCCTGGCGCCTGAGAAGGAAACGGTGTGCAACGTGCATGGTGTCCGAGAAAAGTTCCTGGAGGTCGGCGATGAGTACGCGCACAAGGTTAGTGTTGGGTCGGGGAGGTGGGGGTGGGTGGGCCGGATGGGGGGGGGGGGGGGGGGGGGGGGCGGGAGGGTGCACTCGATATCATGCATGGCCGTAGTCGTTTGGCTGGAAGGGGAAGGGGCGGGCTGGTGGGTGGGTGGGTGGGTGGGTGGATCGGTGGATCGGTGGATCGGTGGTTCATTACGTTGGTGGGTGGGTGGGTGGGTGGGTGGGTGGGTGGCGGGAGTAAGTGGGTCAGTGCATCGGTTTGGTCGGTGCGACACACCTTGTGCTGTATGTTGCTTCGAGTACAGCGTGATTGGCAGTACTCTCAGCTGCGAGTTGCTTGGGCTAATTGGTCGATAGTCAGCTTTTGACAACTGTATGTGTACCTTGCACCATGGGTAGTAGATGGCCAGGGGGGGAGGGGAAAGGGGCCCCCTGGGTGCTTCCTAAAATGGTATCGTTTTGTTGTAGTATTTGGAGCATGGGCGACGAGAGCAGGGCTCGTAAATTGTGTTCGCTAAAAGCCCAAAAAAAAAAAACCTGATGCATGCTTTGGAGGATGGGCCTTGCCCTCGATGTCATCAGCATTCCTACTGAAGGAACTGGCGGAGAGGAGAATGGCCTCTTGAAGATTCCTTTTTTCGTTTTTTTGTTGCTGTGTCTTGGAGGGGCCCTTGATCCTACGTCAACGTACCAACACTAAACCAAGCAGCAGCTTGTGCGGTGCACAACTCTTCTACTCGTGCGTATAATCCCGATGTACGCCGGCCCTGCCCCATAAGCTTTAACAAACCAGCGAAAGAAAGGCGCGCGGGAACAATCGTCGAAGTGACTGGAGGATGCGCTTCACGGATTTACATCGCTTTTTTTTTTTTTTTTTTGTTCGCCTGGTATTTATGGGATGGAGTCGTGGTTTGGTCACGGCTTTTGATGGGTGATGGGAGTGGCATAAAAACAGTGCACCTTGAGCCTTTGCTGACGATCAAGACGTTTTGCCCCCCTCATGCGATGACAAGACGTATTCTACTTACACGCCGCTCGAGCTGAGGCATCGGGCGAAAGGACACGCTCCTCTTGTACCGTTCGACGTTTCAATCGAAAAGGGGGGGTGCCAGATCGGCTGCTCTCCCCGGCGCACAACACGCCCCGCACGGCCCTCCGCACGCGTGCTGGCGGTCCCGCCTCTCCACGCAACCCCGGCCCTCCTCGCCGAGAGATGCACCAGACCGCTCGCGACGCGCTGAGGTCCTCACTGAAGCGGGGTATTGTCTACCCTGGTATAGCTTTTAGCACGTGGGACAGACGAATCGATTCCCTCCACCGTGTACACGATCTGCGGTAGATCTTTCTATCGCGGAGGGACACGGTAATCAGGACCAAAATATGCTTCGGTAAAAAGTACCGTAGTACGTCAGGCTTTTTTGTGCACATGAGGGGCCTTGATGAGCATGGTCCCCGTAAAACATTACGGGGAAAACTAGCGATCAGGACCAAAAATGTGTTTTTGGTGAAAATACTGTAAGATGTAGGTTTTTGTGCGCATGGTGGGTCCATAGTTAAGATGAATGTGATCCCGTAAAATGTTACGCGGAAACATATTACGGGGGTCCATAGTTAACGGGACCAAATTTTGTTAGTAAAAATAGGTAAATACACAGGTTTTTGTGTATACCATAGGTCCTGTTAACAATGGACCCCCGTAATAGTAAAATCACGACCGAGCATGCTTCGTAAAAATACTGGAATATCTGTAGGTTTTTGTGAACGTGATGGGGTCTTGATTGGTATGGTCCCTCGTAAATAGGCAGGCCCGTTCCCGACCTTGCATGATCTGTGTGAACTAGCTCATGTTACGTGGTGGGAGCCGTATGGCCCGCATGATCTGTAGCACCTACGTGTTTCCTGGGTGAGATCTGCGCTGTGCACAGATCCTGCGCAACCGTTCACAACGGCAGGTGAGGAGCTAAATGATCTAGGTCATGATGATAGATGATCTGTAGACGACCTGTAGATGATCTGTATGTAGACGATCTGTAGATGATCTGTATGTAGACGATCTGTAGATGATCTGTATGTAGACGATCTGTAGATGATCTGTATGTGGATGATCTGTCCGAAGTGTTGCGTGATAGCTTTGCAGCGGCAATATATGCTGTAGATATCGACCGGCGACTGACCGCGAAGCGGCACAGCAACGATTGGGTATGAAGGTCAATGGCGCATGTGCCAAGAGCCGAGAGGAAGGACCGATGCGCGATGCTGGCGTGTTGAGATGTATAATACTTCGTGCGTGCGTGCGTGTGTGTGTGCGAAAGCACCGCCAGGGTGCACAGCGAAAGTGACGTAAACACAGCACTCCGACGCACTCGTAGTTCTCGACGGACGAGAACAACAGCTGAAACAGGTTGGCCATTGTTGCTGGACGAGAGAACACAGCAGGCATCCCGGTGACGATTTGCCTTGAAAGCCGTAACGCTGTGCCAAGAGCTGATGAGAGGATGACCGACGCGATTCTATCGTATGCATGGGGGTATCGGGGTGTGCCACGGTGGGGCACCGGAAGAAAAAACGTCGCGAGGGTTTGTGGAAGGGAGTGATCGCTCGTGGATGGGTCCTCAAGAAGAGAGGTCCTCAAAGAATCAACTACTAATTTCAGGATTTTTGGTTGACGTCCGACGGATAGTTTTCCCAATGTGTTGTGTTGGCTGGCCCGACCAGTACCCCCCCCCCCCCCCCCCCCCCCCTCCCCCCCCTTCTCTTCCTCATCCCCCCCCCCCCTACTCCCTCCTCTTTTTTCCCGCCGGGCTGAGTGGTAAATGTAGCCCCTATATTTCTTGACCACCCGCCCGCCCGACCGACCGACCGTTCGACCGACCTCTAGGCTCTGACTCTTGCTCTGACCCTGGCCCCCTTGTACTCCATCCTCCCGTCCTCCCTCACTCCCCCCCCTCCCCTTCACCCACACCCCGATGACGCCCTGGGGGCCTGGGTTACAACACGAAACACAGGATCGAACGGGGGGCGCGTACTTCATCGGCAAGAGCCTCTGGGCCAAGGGGTACGACCGGCTGATCGACCTCCTCGAGTACAACAACGAACGCCTGGGGAGGTCGTTCCACATGGACGTGTACGGCAGCGGGCCGGACCGGGAGGCGATCGAGGGGAGGGCGGCGGAGAAGGGGTGTGACCTCACGTTTTTTTTTTTTTTCCGGCGACGGACCACTCCGAGCTGGGGAGGTACAGCGTATTTATTAACCCTTCGGTGAGTAAGGTCGGTCGGTCTGTTCGGCGGGTCGATCGGTCGGTATATCGGTAGTGTATTGCTGGTGGGTCGGTCGGCAATTGGACCCATAGTGTTTGACTGATTGGTTGGTCTATTATGGTCGACCGGGTGTTTTTGTTGGTCGGTTGGTCGGTCGGTAGATCGGTAGCGTTTGCCTGGTTGGTCGGTCGCCCAATCGGTCAGTCGTGTTTGACTGTTTGGTTGGTCGGGTGATTTGTTGGTCGGTCGGTCGGTCGGTCGGTTGGTTTTTCGGATGGGTTTTTTGGTTGGTCGGTCGATCGGTAGTGTTTGGCTGGGTATTTGGTCGGTCGGTTGGTGGGTACAGTGCGAAACAGCGCTAGAAATAAATGGAAGAGTGAACCAAAATTGGCTGGACGTTTGCACGAAACATGAGGAAACCATTCTAGTCCTAAGGTTAGTTTATGATATGATACTCTGCCTCACATACGAATTTGAGCGTGGACCAAAGCAACTCATGCCTTCAGTGGTGTCGCGGTCGATTGGGTTTGGCTGGTCGGCCGATCGGTCGGTCGGTTTGTTGGCCCTCCGGTCAGTATGTCGGATAGGTAGGTTTGTTGATCGGTCGATTTGTCTGTCAGTCGGTTGTTCGACCAGTTAGTGGGTCGGTCGTTTTTGTCGGTCATCGTCGGTAGCTCGACCTGCTGGTCGGTAGGTGGTCAACTGGCCGGTCTGTCAGCCGGATAATAAGTCTATAGGTTAATCGGTGGGTAGGTCAATCGGTTCGCCAGTTGATCGGTCGGTCGGTCGGGTCGGTCGACAGACAGTCGGTCGATCAGGTTCCCAGTTTTCGGTTTTCGGTTTTCGGTTTTGCGCTCCTGGTCGCCCCAACCCCCTTCGCCTATTTTCAAGCAGAGGGCAAGCCGCGTAACTTTTCCTGGGGGCATGGACTAGGAGGAAACCGGGTTGCGGGCAGCCGGTAGGGCTCATGCACGGGCGGGCCACAGGTCGAGCTTTGGGTTGGCGTGAAGGGGAGGAGAGGGCGTTGCAGGGCGTAGCAGCTTTCTCGCCACCTTATGATAGCTGTCGTTTTTTTTGTTTTCGCTTGTCTGTGCACGATGTACAGTTACTAACCCCTCTCTTTCCCTCCTCCTCCTGTCCTCCCTCCCACCCCTGCCCCCCGCCCCTACCCCTACCCCCCCTTCTCCCTCCCCTCCCCCGCGCTCCCTTCTGCCAAAACATGAACAACAGCTGAGCGAAGTTCTGTGCACCACTGTTGCTGAGGCTCTGGCCATGGGAAAGTGGGTAGTGTGCTCCCGCCACAGCTCCAACGAATTCTTCTTTCAGTTTCCGAACTGCCTTCCCTTCTCTGATGAGGAGGATTTCGCTGCTTGCGTTAGCTGGGCTCTCCGACACGACCCCGAGGACCTGTCTCCGGCCCTAAGGTGTGTCGGGGGTTGGGGGGGTGAGGTGGAGTGCGGTGGAGTGGGGGGGGGGGGATGGGTGGGGTAAAGGAAGGGTGGGATTGAGAGGGAGTGTGGGGAGGGGTGAGGCGGGGTGGGGTGGAAGAAATCGTGACAGTGGTTGCAGCTCGTCTGTGCTTGATCGGTACATGCAGATGGGCGGGGGGGGGGGGGGGGGGAGGGGGTAGTCATTTGTCATGCATGGGCGTAGTCGTATGGTATAGACTCTCGCATCCCTTTACTGCTGGGGCGGAGCGCGTCCGGGGGGGAGGGAGGATTCAGAGGGGAAGGGCGAAGGCGGGGGGGGGTAATATTGTCCGTAGACCGCAATAACTTGATTTCAACTCTTCTCTCCGCCCCAAACCTGCTGCTGTATTACTGGAGCCGCGGCGCGCGAACACCGCAACCTACATACCGCGCTTGTCCCCCGCCCCCTCTCTACCTGCTTCCGCAACCCCCCCCCCCCCCCCCCCCCCCCCCCCCCCGCCCTACCCCAAACCGCCTGATCATGCAAGGTACAAGCTTAGCTGGGCCGCGGCGACGGAACGTTTAGGGGAAGCGACGGTGATGACCGTGGGGGAGAGAAATAGGCAGAAGCCGGTGGCGGACGGGATACTAACGGTGGCGCACGCCGCCGCTGGTGCTGGTCCCGGCGGGGACCTGGTTCGGCTGCTCGCGGGCGCGGATACGGCGGCGTGGCAGGTGAGGGGATTCGGGGGGGGGGGGGGGGGGGGGGTTGGGGGGGGGGGGAGGGGGGGGTGTAGTCGATATCATGCATGGCCGTAGGGAGGAGGGGGGGAGAGTGGGGTTGGTGCGGGGGTACTCATTTGTTGCTTGCCTTAAGTCGTCCCTTTCGAGATGGGTTTTAGGGGGGCTTGATGGGAGTGGGTGGGTGGAGTTCGGGTTTGCGGGGAGGAGAATAGTGGGGCAGGGGTGAGGACGCCCATCTCTCTGGAAGCGCGGTTGTCCCTGTGCAGGCACGGAAGCAGCCAGGGCCGACCGCGGCCTCTGGAATCGAGCACTGTGGTCGAGAATTCAGCCCCAACGGTGGTTTTGGGTAGGTTAAGGATGGGAGGGTTTGCGTTTTCGTGGCATGCGAAACGCCGGGGTGGGTCGGGTCGGGTCGTGTTAGGTTTGGGTGGGGTCGGGTCGGTCTCGGGTCCGCATCGGCGCTCTCGAGGCCCCAGCTTTGATTTGCTTTGCCGTTCAGTTGTCGGTAACGGAAAGCCTCTTGTACGTTTTCGCAACGGTGTTTCAGTGGAGAAAAATCCCATTGGAAGAGGAGAAGAGGAGTAGGAAGAGTGGAAAGCAGAGTGAGTTTTTTTTGTTTTTTTTGGAACGGCCCCCTCAGGTGGCGCTGTGACCAAATTACCCTAACCTTCTGTCACAGCGCGACTGCCCCCCCCCCCCCCCCCCCCCGACCCCCTCCCTCTTGCGCTGTCGACGCCCCGCCACGTCCACCCTAGACCTCCCATGCGCGGAAAACTCACCTCGTTTATTCCGCCTGAACCGCTGCTCCGTCTCGAA